>CM058044.1:56869327-57271225 GCA_030169165.1 Centaurea solstitialis | reverse complement strand
TCCTTGTTTTTACTTTTTGTATCACACATTTTCGTGCATAATTGTTTCTCCATTATGACTCAATCTACTTAACGCATTCTATGCATCGATTCCTGCTATTGCAACTTCAAGTTTCTTTGTGCCTTTAGTAGTAGAATGTTATTTACCAATTTAAGCAAAATACTACATCATGATGATCAAACATTTGGTGGGTGTTTCATCAATGATTTCTAGGTACAGATTTGAGTTTCTTTTTATATTTTTCGTTTGCATGTCAAGTTGTTTGAGGTACAAGTTCGTCTAAGGAAATATCCATCCTCCTTGAGTCCTTGTTTGGAAAATCAAAGTGTGGCTTCTTCAAGAGAAAAAAGGTCAAGAAATGAGATGTAATAAATAGGATATAAAAGTTTGCTTTATTTTCACCCCATTGACTATGTAGTCCTACTTTTATTTATTACAAAATGTTTTGTGTTTCTAACAACTTTTCATTTTTAGATATGTGGACTTCGATCAAAGGACATGAAAAATATCGGGGAGTTGGAGTGAAACTGATCATTCGAATTTAACTTTCGTCCTCATATAAGCCATATGTTAGAATCCAATGTTTGTTAGACTTTAACATATTCTTTTTGATATATCATGGAACTCTTTTTTACCTCCATAAAGATCTTTCGAAAAGCAATCTGATGAGTTTTACATATATCTCTCTTCTTTACAACAAGTGTTATCTCTACAAAATGTGTACCCTTCTTCCCTTCACAAGAAGAGGCATGCAAGTTATACATTTTTCATTTATATGTTGGAAATTGAAATTTTGAACATGCCTGCATTAGAAAAATATGCATAATTCTTAATAATCTATGCTTAGTTTTGTTCATAATTGGCTTAGTCAAAGTTCCCAAAAAGGCTAATTACATAGAAACCAAATCGTTGGCAACTTGATTATATTTGACGTGCTTTCTTCTTTGTTTGTGTTTTTCCATCCTCTATTAGCAAAGACTATACTCAAGGCTGATTGATGCAAACTTCACTATGGTGAAATTGATTATGAATTATATGAAATAGTCTTAACCAATTTTGTTTTTTGGATTTTTTCTGGGTTTAGTTGTAAGTGTTGTTTGTGTTTTAAGAAGTTTGAAGTTTATTTCACTTTTGATTAATTAGAGGTGCTGCTGAAGTTTGAAATCTGAATCAATAAGATTGTTTGTTTTTGTAACGTCTTAATTGATTTCAAAGTTGTTTTAAAAATCGACTAGATTTGATCATGATTTGGGCTGAGGTCAATTTTGAGGTCATATGAACTTGTTTACTTATCACCATATTGTAAGTGGTTACTTTACGGTTTTTGCTTTTAGTGGTCTTTACAATTGTACCAAGATGAGGAGCCACGTGTCCACTAGCTTCAAGTATATTAGCTGTAAATCGGAATAAAGTCGGTCCCGATGTATGTTCGATCTTATTATTTGACAATGTTGTTTCCGACATTCTCTTTGATTTATTCTACAACATGAGAAACACTTATTAAAGATGCTCTAATTATTTTATTTTACAGAAGCTATTAAAGATGCTCTAATTATTACGTCACAAAGGGAAGATTTAGATATGCCCCAAAGGCGGTCTTATGCCATTATAGTATTGTTAGATAAATTACGACTCTTGAAAGTATCAACATTATGATTCAAGGTGTGCCACCATGGCCACACAAGACATCTACTTCCAAAATCAAGAGGCTAAATAGCATACTAAAATTTAAATTTGTGTTTTTAATGATGAAATATAAAAACTCTAACCGTAAATCATTGAAATTAAATTATATTATTAGCGTTTTGTAGCTATAACTGGTTCTTATTTTACTTTTTATCTTCTAAGTCATTTTGTCATCATTAAACAAATTTCCTAATCCTGCCTTTGTTCCAATACTTCAGCAAAATAAATTGTAAATTATAATCCGTAAAATTTATGTATTTAATTATTATTGAAGAAAACCTTATATTATATACCAACCTTATATTAGTTTCAGTAATTTTTATGGTAAAAGGAGAAGCATATTTACTAAAATATCATATATTCTAGAGTAAATTACACTTTTTGTCTACATGGTTTTCACCTATTATCAGATTTCGTCCCTACTTCAATTAGTTACAAAAATGATCATCGTGGTTGCTAATTCGTTTCAATTTTAATCTCTCGGACCAAGTTCTATCAAATTGGTCTGTTGACATGAAGGGTAGTTTGGTCATTTTCGAATTTCGTTAGCTTACATTTAAAATAAAAAATATTGTTATTATATTGTAGAATACATATATTCTTATTGTATTAAAATTAATACATATATACATATATAAACAATAGTCCATACGACTACACACTGTGGCAAACCCCACCCCATCCGGTCATCTTCTTTAGTGAACCGCACCCCTCTCTGGTCATCTTCTCTTGCAAACCCATATTTTTTCCGGCAAACCATGCCCCCTCTCTTCTCCTTTGTCTTCTCCACCTGTGACCACCTAAAACCACTTGTGACCATCGTAAAACCACTAGAAAGCTTTGACATATAACCGTCAGATCTCGTTGGAGAAGATGACTGCTTCCCATTACTCTTCTTTCCTGGACCAATAAATTTCCTCTATCTCTGAATCTTCCTCTTTCTTGTTTTTCTCTCGATGCACCAATAAACCCAACATTATAAATCTCTCTCTCTCTTTTGCCAAACAAAGGATTCAAAAGGTTACGTGTTTTCATGATTTTCTTTGTGAGGAGGCCTAAGAAGATGATAATCGATCAATCATCTACACAACTTAGAAAACATAAGCAAAATCAAATATAAACAAATATCTAAGTAGATAACTAAATAGGAAAAAAAAAACAACTGATATGAGTTCCTCGCACCTGCAATAACTCATAACCAAATGAGTCAAAACAGGTAGAGAGACAACCAGATTGAAGAGGGTAAAGGGGAATGGTGTCGTTGATAAATTAGATGGAGACGAAGGGGTTAGAGAGATACGGTAAACAGAGAGAGGGTTGGGGAGTCGCCGAAGATGAAGAAATATGGTGAGTTACCGGAAAACACAAAGGCTGTCGGGGAGTTGCTGGAAGGGTTTGGGGGAACCAATTTTGAGATAATTTAATTATATAATATGAAAATTATATATTTATTTATTTAAGAATTATTATATTGATTTATTTTTAACCTTTTTATTTTAAAACTAAATAAAATAACAAAATGACCAAACTACCCTTCATGTTAACGATCAATTTAACATAACTTAGTCTGAGGGACCAAAATTGAAACGAATTGGCAATCATGGTGACTATTTTTGTAACTAAGTTAAAGTAAAGATGAAACATGATAATAGGTAATAACCATAAGGACCAGAAGTGTAAATTACTATAATTTCTATTTGGAGGGCATTGAAAAATACACATAGTTTATTTTCTATAAAAATGTCAATTATACAAGACAAATTTAATGAGAAGAAAATGTGTATTTATTCAATAAGGCTGTCTGTAGCAACTTATTGGATTGAGCGGGTTTCTTTCTGGCGGGCTGTCTGGGTTGGACGGGCTCCGGTACGCCTATCGGCAGGTTGCGGCTTGGAGCGGTGTCTTCACATCGCCTACCCTCTCTCACATTCTATTTTTTTTTCTTTTTGTTTATTGTATTACTAGTGTGTCGTCCGCGCGTTGCGCGGTAGAGAAAGATCTTTTAAAAAATAGTTGTTCGAATTCAGATAAAATGTAATTTTTCGATGAATAACTAATAATATCTAAATTAAAATGAATAATATTAATCATAAGTTGTATGTTTTCCTATATTTATATTCGTTTCTTGTTACAAAAAGTTTAAGATGTATTGTTAATAACTTTTTTGTTATTTTGTTTAAATACTCAAATGACATGTCATATAACAATGTCACTATTATTGTTATAAAATGTTCGGCTAAAGTTAGCCAACCATATGACTTGCAATAATTTGACATCTAAAGATAATTGGCCAAAATAATCCAATAATTGTTTGATGTATTGACCAAAATGATCCAACAATGTTCGCTTAGAGTATCGACCAATAATAATCACCCATCATGAGTTTTCACAAAGGTTTCATTACTTCATTTATATACCAATAATTCATTGTCAGGTTTTTATTTTTCTATCAATGTGGGATATGACAAACTCATCTATAATTCAACGTGAGCTTAAAATATCGTCCAAGATTAGCTAACTTTATGAGTTACCACAAAGTCATCTCAACTTCCATTTTTATATACTTAAATCATTGCCAATCTTTTGTGTCTCCATCAATATGGGATACACAATGATCATCCACAATTCAAGAAATGAGGAAGTTTCAAAGTTCTCATTTTTTAGGATGTTATCTCATTTTATTTATGGATTTTTCTTTTAGATATATAGGTATAGATTTAAACTTTTAGGTTAGACGAAATGAGCCAACATTAGTATTGAGGCTCAACCAAAATAAGCCAACAATGTAAGTTTAAGATATGTTAAGATGAACCAACCCCATGAGTTATCACCAAGGCATCTCCAACACCTCCATTTATATACACAATTTAGTGTTAGTCTTTTGTGTCTCCACCAATGTGGGATACAACACTAACTACAATTTAAGAAATAAGGAATTCTCTACTTGTCAAACATTCTTCTCTCAATCAATGTGGGACAACCAACTTAACACCATAATTTAAGATTTGAAAATTTTTCAAACTTCATGGTCCCACCTTACTCACCCTTTGTTGTTTTTTTAATTAATTTTTTGCCGGTTTTCGTTTTAGATACATATACATACATACATACATACATCTATATACTTTATAAACATTTGGTTGGAAAAAATGAACCAACATATTAGTTTGAAAGCTCGACCAAAATGAGCCAACAACGTGAGCTTTAAAGTATCGTCTAAGATGAGCCAACTTCATGAGTTACCATAAAGTCATCTCAACCTCCATTTTTATATATATGGATCATTGTCAGTCTTTTGTGTCTCCACCTATGTGGGATGCACAATGCTCATCCACAATTCAAGAAATGAGGAACTTAAAGTTCTCACTTTTTTAGGATGTTATCTCATTTTTTTATCGATTTTCCTTTTAGATATATAGGTATAGATTTAAATGTAAGTTTAAATGTAAGGTATCGATATTCCTTTTGTATCCCACATTTCCTTTTGTATCCCACATTTCAGGCTCAACCAAAATGAACCAACAATGTAAGTTTAAGATCGGCTAAGATGAGCCAACCCATGAGTTGCCACAAAGACATCTCCACCACCTCCATTTATATACACAATTTAGTGTTACTCTTTTGTGTCTCCACCAATATAGGATACACAACACTAACTACAATTAAGAAATGAGAAATTCTCAATCCTTAGGATATCACCTCATTTTGTATGGTTCTTTCTATTAGATATATATATATATATATATAGATTAGGTGAAAAAAGAAAAACCTTAATTGAAATTTCTCCTGATGAAAATTTTCTTATGTATATACATATATATAAACTTGGGTTAAACTATATTTAGCTTAACACCATTTCACATCTAATGGACAACAATGAACTCTTTATATACACACATTCACTTCTCAAAGTTACATTCTACTAACAATGTGGGACAACCTATACAACAAAGCTAAATCTTAAAAAATAATTCAAAATTAGGAGAAAAAAGATAAATGCAAATGGAGGCATCTCATAATGCCACCTAAGCAACCCCAAAGTTTTCCTTTTAAGTATATATAGATATATATAAACTTGGGTTAAACTATATTTAGCTTAACACCATTTCACATCTAATGGACAACAATGAACTCTTTATATACACACATTCACTTCTCAAAGTTACATTCTACTACCAATGTGGGACAACCTATACAACAAAGCTAAATCTTAAAAAATAATTCAAAATTAGGAGAAAAAAGATAAATGCAAATGGAGGCATCTCATAATGCCACCTAAGCAACCCCAAAGTTTTCCTTTTAAGTATATATAGATTTGATTTGAGAGGATTCATGTATTAACAGAGAGGGCTTTAAAGAGCTTAATTATGGGTTTATGGAAAAACTGATGTGTTAATGTGGTTGGAAGGCTGAAAGAGTTCTGCTACACATAGCATTATAATTAATATGTATTTTCATAAGGAAAAAAAAAACATGTTAATGAGTTTGTCAAATAACCTCTATTTCTGAATATATATATATATATACACACACACACACATACAGGGGTGGGTTAAAATGTGAACCACTTTTTGGTTGTGAACGTGAGGACAACCGAGAGCGCGACACGTGGCGGATGACTAGGCGCCACGTCAAGTCTACGGCGGATGACTAGGCGCGATTCATGGGAGGGCATAGAATTAAAGAGGGGGACCACACTCAAAGCCGCCACGTGTCGCGCTCTCGGTTGTCCTCACGTTCACAACCAAAAAGTGGTTCACATTTGAACTTTCCTCTATACATATATATGTATTAGGTTCAAACAAGAACAAAACCAATTTGCAAGAATGAAGGAACGCACAAAATCACACGTGATTTTGTGCATGGACGCCCACTCGCGGCTCGCCCATCGCCTTGTCGGAGCGTGGCCTACACACGCTTTTTCCATCACAGCACAAAATCACATTTGATTTTCTTGGTTCATTTGTTCTTGCAAATTGGGTTGCTGTTGTATGAGCCTCTCTCATTCATATATATTTGGAAAGCATCATGGTTTGTTTTAATTTGTAATTTTTAAATATTTTTATTAATTATCAATTTAAATTAAATTTTTTAATAAAATATCCATTTTTTTAAAGAAAAACATGAATAGAAAGAATAGTATTATTATCATGTGATGGTGATGAGATGAAAGTCTCCATCTTTGAATTTAGTTGAAAAGTTAAGGAAGGGGGACCAATTCATGGAATTATCGTCGTACGATATATTCAATAAAACACGATATATTAAAACAAGTACGATATATTTAAAATATCGTGAGAATGAGAGACGTGTGAGAATTACCAACTGCCCCTGCCAGACACACTGTTCTGGTGCCCCCTCCTGTACTTTTTCAGACGTGTCTCTCTCTCTCTCTTTCTCTCTCTCCGTATATACATACAATTTTTCTATATTTTAGTACCCAAAGGGCATTTATGGTAATTTACTCTCAATTATTCTTTTTTTTTTCTTTTTCACTCTATGAGCGGTCATTTTTGGAGTGGTGTTAAGGTATCTCATTTCCTTGTAGTTATGGGTTCGAGTCTCGTCATGAACAGTGATGTAGATTTATGAGTAGATTTTAAGAGTATGTTAGTTGGGTGTGTATATTACATCGTTCTAAATATATATATATATATATATATTGAGTATTAAACTTATTTTGTTTTTTATTGAATAAGTAAATTATATTGAATATTAAACTATTCTTTGACTTCAAATAACATATTTTAAAATCGTCGTTTTTGGGCTTATTATGTGAGGGCAACTTGGTAATTAACCTTAAAATATTAAGATACTTCTTAAAATTTATTGTTCCTAACAAATTCTAAAATGATAAAGAAAATAGAAATTAGTTCTTCAAAATAGAAACTAACTCAAATTTTGTTTCCTTTTAGTGCAACTTTCCCAACTAGAATATGAGAATTTTATAATTTTCAGTTTTGTTTATATTTCAGAATAAAATGTTTGCTACTTAAAATTGAAAGATTTCAAATCAAGGATGGATAAGTAGAACTTATAAAAACCCCATATATAAATATTAAATATATGATAAATATTTTATTTTAAATCTAAAATATACAAATTTCAAAATTCAATATTTAAATTTATATAACTAGCTGAAAAGCAAAAGGATAATTCGAGATAAAACACCTTATCTTTATAATTTTTATTAAAACACAATACATCTTTAATATTAAATATAAGATATCTTAAATATAATACCATTTAAATTACATGATCTTTGAGCAAACACCTTATTTTTATAGTTTTTATTAAAACACATTATATCTTTAATATTAAATATAAGATATCTTAAATTACATGATCTTTGAGCCTGAACAAAATACTTCATCATTTTTTTATAAGGAAATCATAATTAACTAAAATAAATTAAATAAACTAAACTAAACCATAAAGTTAGAATTTTATAATATTTAATTTGATATATATAGGAACCTTCAAGAAAAAACCATTTTTTTGTGAAAACTCGTAAAAATCGACTAAAAAGTAATAGATTTTTTTCCATCAAATGTTAGAATTGATATGTTGTTTCACATATATTTTTTTTCATAAGATGAATATCATCCATGGATTTGTTTCATAATATGAATAAAAATGTTGTATATTTTCGATTCACAATATGAATAAAAATTATTTTTTTCATGGATGATACTTACATTATGAAAAAAATATATATATGTAACAATAGTTAATATCATAGTATTTGATAAAAAAATCCTAAAAAAATTATTTTTTAGTTGGTTTTCACAAAATAATGGTTTTTATTTGATTATTCCTATATATATCTATATATATAGAGTCACCTTATTTTGAAAACTCATTAATTTGTGGAAACTTTGGAAACTCATATAAACCATTGATTAGAAGGATCAATGGACAAGATTAATTACAAAATTCAAAATCATAACCACCAACTCCTATAATTAAGCATCACAAAAATAAAATAAATAAAATTACCAAAAATAAACAAGAAAATGGATTATGATTGGTGGAAAACATGGTTTCCAAAGTTTTCTACAAATTAATGGCAATAACAACCAAATAGTTTTTTTTAGAGATTTTTTCTATTAATTTTCTTTTAAGTCATTAACTATTGAAATGAATGATCCATATTGATTCTTACAGTTCCCATAAACTACTGAGTTCTCCCATGAATGACCCCTTATATATATATAAATATATATATATAATAGAGAGAAACAGAGAGAGCGAACAAGAGGGGCAAAGAGTTTTTACAAAAAACATAAAAAATGAAAAACTGAAAAACACTCTCATAATCGTCATCTGGACCTACACTTCATCCATAGAGGTAAATTAAGTTTTTCTTCATATTACAAATTATATATATGCACAAGTAGATACAAGGAGAATTACAAAGGTTGTTACTAATTTTTCCTTTTTGAGTTTTTTTCTTGAACCTTACCCTATATATATATATATATATACACATACATACACAACACACACAGAGAGGGGGGGGGGGGGATGCACATTTTAAATACACATCATACAATTGTTGCATACATTACAAACCAATCTCAACCAATAAAACTATATATGATTCATGTACACAGTCATATACATGATTCATGCAACTTTGCAAATCGGAGCCAAAGTCGCCTACATGCGGTGGCGGATCCAGATTTTTTTTTCTAGTGGGGTCCTTTAAATAGGTTAAAGGTTCACAAAGTTGACCGATATGTCTTTAGCCTAATTTCACTATTTCAAGATTTTTTAAAGGTTTTTTTTTATTGATATCAAGAGATTTCTAAGTTATTTGATTGGTTTTAAGGGATATTTTTTTGTTTATTTTGAGAGACTCTTATTTGTTATTTTGGTTGATTTTAAGGTAATATTTTAATTGATGAGGTCCAAGAGACCAAGACAATAGATTGGGGGACACAATAATAAAAGATTAAAATATATAACAAGCATTATGTTAATAATAATAAATGTGGACGCTTATTCACTTATAGATAAGGATATGATTATTATGTAAATAATAATGAATGATAAGTTATATTTTATTAAGTTAATAAGTAACTCATTAACTTTTATTTATCGCAATAAGGTGTTTCTATGTGTAAATTAAAATGTATTAAATTGACGTGATGAATCATCATCTTTATTTATTGTCTATTTATATCAATTAAAATCAGATTTCGAGAGTCATGTAAATATTAAATTTTAATAAGAGCTAAAACAAATATTAAAATTTAAAACCTAAGAAATATATAGAAGTCAAAAATTAAGAAATAACTTTAAAACTCCAATAAATTAAAAAAAAATGAGTCTTTATGTCATTATGTGAACAATATTTTATGTTAACACTAATTTTGTGTACATAGAAATAGAAGCATTATGTAAAATGTAAATATTAATTATTGATAGGTTATATTGTATTAAATTATTATAAGTGTTTCATTATGTATATTAATTGCAGTTAGTTTTTTTACTGTATAAATTAAAAGGTATTAAAGTGACGTGATCTTAATTTTATTTTTATTTATATCAATTATAGTTACTTTCTTATTATATTCCATTGTTATATATATATATATATATATTATACATGTTGGTATACTTAAATATCATGTAAATAAAAATAATTGATTTCAAAATAATTAAAACAATTAGTAAAATATAAAATTTAGAAAAAAATATAGAAGACAAAAAAACTCTAAAATCCAATAAAAGTCAAAAGAAATGAAAACATGAATTAGTCTTTTAGTCTTCGAATTAAACTTAAAAAAATTAATAATAACATCCACCAAAAAAGAACATATTGAAGATTGTTGAGGTTGTACCTTAGATTGTAATACGTATTTGCAAGATTCGATTTATCCCCGACAGGTTGTTGCCATCAAAACTTAAGAAATACTGTTTAGAACAAACTTTCGACTCCATCAGGAAAAAGCTTAATAAAATATGGAAGATTTTAATATTTTTAAAGTAAACCTCAAACAATTTCGGTAAAGAATGAAGCTGAAAAATTTGACGGTTTCATTTTTAAAAATAAAGATAACTTTTTTTTGGTGATAACACTTTTAAACAAGACATGAACGAGTCCTAATGAATTTCATGTTTTTAGTATAGGGATATAATTTTTGTTACATATTTAATATTTTAAAAATCAAAAAACTTAGAGAATAGAAAGGGAGATTACCCCATCAATCATTGAGTTTGGTTTCTCCTTTAATATTTGTGATTGTAATGAATATGTTGAAATGCTCCTAGGGATAATAAACATGTTATTATCGATTGAAAATTGCGAAATTATAAGAAGTTAAAAACGTTGCATTTACTAGGACAACTCAAAATAAAAAGGGTTTAAATTTTTGGAATTTAGTAATATATATATATATATATAAGGTTTTTCTGATGTCATCAAAATGAAATTGAGTCATTCTATTGGTCGATCGAAAAGATTCCAATTGATGATGTCATCTGTGTTAATCTATTAATTTCAAATTTATAATTTACATTTTTCATCCTTAGAGTTATTTGATTAAATTACTTTTTATCCTTTAATTTTTCATTTTTCACTTTATATCCTTATTATATTAATAATATATATTTGAAATAAAATCTATTAAAAATTTTGTTTTTCTTTTCAGCAAGTTACACCATCATAGTCGTCTCGACAATGCCTTTAAAATAAGTCTAATATTGAATATTTTTTAACTATCTCTATATATACTATCTATTCAAATTTCATTTTCAGTTTTGTAAGTTACATTTAATACTCATATAGTTATTATCTGTGAACTTTATAATGACTTAGGATCAGGTGAGACCAAGCTGTTACCGTGAGACCGCGTGAGACCAATACCTAACGTATGAAACTTCACAAAAAAACAACGTGAATGTACATAAAACACGAATACGCAGACCTAAAATTCACTTTCGATGCAAAAATATATCAAAAACAAGCTTAAAAACGTAACCTTCACAGCTCAAGTTCTGTGAAGGTTACATATATATAATGCAAACCTTCACAAAAAAAACGGCTGTGAAGGTTTCGTTTTAACCTTTTTTTGGAATTTTTTTCCTGATAGTGTTTTTTAGTATGTTTTAACGATGAATGTTCAATTTTTTTTACATTCACAAATGTTTTGATGTGAAGTTTCAAGTAAAATATGTTGGTGTAACGCCCCGTTTCCCGTGTTAAGTTTTAACGATGCCAGATTAGTTAATTAACCCAGTTAACGTATTTGTAGGAGCCTAGGGGATAAAGTGTATTAAGTGAAAGTGCAAGGGTTGAGTGGTGGCTTGTGTATAAAAAGAAAAGCCCTCAACTTCCCTTCAGTTTTGTTCAGACGGTTTCCAGAGAAGAGAAGGGAGAGAGATAGCGAATCCTTGGAGAAATTGGAAGCAATTGAAGTAAGTTCAGAGGTTGCTATGGTGCAATTGAAGTGGTGGCTACGAGAATTGCATAAGGTATGATCCCAATTCATGTTTGTGTAAGATTGAGTTTATGGTTGGGACTAGGGTTTGTGGAGAGATGATCAATTGATCATCAAATACTTGTTTATACTTCAAATTGATGTTATAATTATTGGTTATTGGTATGAGAATGAAGTATAGACTTTGTATTTGGTTGGATTGAATTGATTTTTGGAGGTTAGGGTTCCAATTAAATTGGTTTGGGAATTTATGATTAATTGATCATCAATTGGAGGTTTTGTAATGGTTATATGTTATAGAATGTAATTGAATGTTTGGAGATGGTTGTATACACTTATTTGCTCAAAGAATGGTTGAAATTATGTGTTGGAGTGAAAACCCACGAGTTTGGGATTGAAAACTCATGGAGAAAGGAAATCTGCCTCCTTTCGCGACCGGGAAGAATTCTTCCCCGGCCGGGGAGTTGGGCAGAAAGTTTATATATATTTTTTGCGACTTTTTCTTGCGGCGACCATTTGGGGTTCTCTCAAGGGCTTTTCCGTAAGGGATTGTTTAAGTTAATAATGTAGAAAGGTTGATAGAGTTGGAGTAACTTTTCCTTGAGTTTGGAGCCTAAGGCTCGGGTACGTTTATTAAGATTAATTTAAATAATAGTTGATATGTGTTATGTGTACGCATATGTTATAGGTGGTACGTGGCGAACCTTTCACTTGTGAACGTGCTTGTTTGAGTAACACATTGTCAGGTGAGTACTCTATCTATATTGATGTGGTCATGCTTATGTGATTGTTATGCATATGTGATTATGTGACATGATTATGTGATGGATATGATAGTACCTATGGTGGTAGTGATACTCCTAGGGAAGCGGTTATGATAGTACCTATGGTGGTAGTGATACCCCTAGGGAAGCGGTTATGATAGTACCTATGGTGGTAGAAATACCCCTAGGGAAGATGTGTTCCTTCGGGGACAATGGATCAAGTTATGGATTAAGCGGCCTGGTACCAGTGTCAAGGGAGCAAGTTTTATGCATGTGATGACTATGTATGTATGGTTACTTTGGTATAGATGTGTGCTCACTAAGCGAAAGCTTACCCGTTATTGTTTACCATTTTTAGTGACAGGTACTTCCCGTAAGGGAAAGGATAAGAAGCGAGGTTCCGGGATTCGCCAGTTCAGTCTCAATGGACAAGATTGGAAAGGATGGTGTTTAAGGTTTTAAAAGAACTACTTGATTACGGTTTATAAACGTTGTTGAAATTGTGTAAACAGTTTTGTTGGTGTTTTTCCTAAACATGAATGGATTTCAGTTACACTTTTACGATGTTTAAAACGGTTTCAAATAGTTATGGTTGGGATGAGTTTCTGCTACTTATTACATTTTGCTAAATTGTTGGCTTTGATCACTGTTTATCAAGTTTTTAAAAGTGTGTTTTGGACGAGCTTCCGCTTTCAAATGAATGTTGGTTACTTCATGTCAAATTGGTGTTTTTAGAAAGTGGACGTCACAAGTTGGTATCAGAGCCTTGGTTTGAGGGATTCAGACATTCACGAGGAGTGATTGCTTGAACTCAAACCCAAGTGTTCGTGTTTTCTAAACAAAGTAACCTTAGAAACTGAAATTTTGTTTTAAGAAAAGGAATTGAGAGCTGAACTGCGATCCGGAGCATCAAGACGGGGGTGAGCACCCTATACTCTATGGTGGAAAAAGATTAAGCATGTTATGCCTATGTATGTATGGGCACCGCTTAGGGCTATGTATGGATGTATTGAATGTTAGAAACTTGTCTTGAACTTATGATGCTATTATGAGAAGTGTTATGGTACAAGTTAATATGATGTTATGTTAGAATTATATGCATGTAATGAGGTGCTCATGTATGTTATGTTGATATTGAGAAATGAATGTGAACGATACACTTGCAAATGCATGTATTATACCATGATGGTTATGACGATTTATGAAGTCTTATGACATGAATATGTTGGTGGTTTGTGTATGAAGCTAGTATAGTATTTATTAAAGTCTATGACACTCTAGTGCATAGTGGCTATTATTAGAAGTACATGTAGTAAACTACGTTCCATGTGTTATGTGAATGAACCAAGTGTGGAAAGATGACTCTTTTGTGATGATGAATAGACCAAACATGTAGGATGTAATTATAATGATATAAGGGCCCATATCATTGCAATTACATTGTACTGTGAGGACTTAACTGAATCATGAAGGGAGTTATTGAACCGAACGAGGTCATGGGAAGAAGGGGATTAGAAGCATGTTATGATAGAATTGTTTATAGATGGAATGTTAAGCAGAAGTATGTAAACAGTATGATAGTATGTGAAGTGAATAAGTAGAAGTGATGATGTGAGTTTGTTATATTAAAGAAAAGTGTTGACTTTTCTCTTTTATGTACGACAAGTGATGTTTAGAATTTGCTTTAAGGGATGAATTATCCCAAGAGGTGATGTTTTATGAATCAGTTAGGTGGATATAAAATGTCAGAATGATAGACTACCTAGTAGAGGGAATTCAGAAGCTTTAGATTTAAAGGAAGTGGTTGCGCTGACATAAGGGAAGTTTTTCATAAATTACTTCCCCGTCTATTAGAGCAAGTAGAGAATATGGTGTGGAAATGATTCCATATTTTTTTTAGATATTGGCAAGTACCTCAGATGGAGGTGGAAAAGTTAATCAGTGAATTTGAGGCGAGGATATGCATTAATTAATGAGACTACCAACAAGCTTTTAGAGTCATTGCTCACTTGTTCAGAATTATTGGCTAAAATATGTGTGAATGAAGGAATTAAGACGATTTGATATGCTGGTATGCTAGAGTCAGAGTTAAGGGAAGGTGTCGTGATAGTAAGGTGAATTGATTTCCATCAGATGCGCGGAAATTTTTGGGCTAGAGAGCCTGAATTATAGGAGCAAAATAGAAGAAATAAAGCAAATCATTAATTGGTGAATTGTTGGAATGTAAGTGGTTGACCATGACTGAGTGAATAGCCTTCATGTTGAAAGTTAAATCTATGTATTTTATTTTTGTCTAAAACGAAATGTGTCATTTTCTCTCATTGAATTTATCATATCTTATGGAAAAGAGCTGTTATTTAGGAAAACGTGTTTTTAGCAAACCTATGTTGTCCCTCGGAGAGATTTTTACTTAGTGATTGTTAAAGTTGTTTGACCTCTTTCATGATCGAAATTTTTTAATTTAAAGCTGTTTTAAAAAAAGGGGGCAACACTTAGTTGCAAATCTTTATAAGTGAAACTAAAACCGAACATACCTATCAATGAGTAGGAGAGTTATTTCACTCGATTGGTCGAAGGAATTTTATTAAGTATTTTGCAAATGATAAATTTTTATCTAAACACACGTTATATGCATTGGCGTCAAGTGGCAGTGCATGATGGTGTCAGGTCATGTGGTGTGCATGGATGATTCTTGAAATCATCTATGAGTAGTTATGTATTTATGACAATATTGTGCTATGTAAATTAAGTTGTTTCGCGATATAGTGCACATCGAGATTTTCAAATGTACAAAAAATAACATAAATCATTGTGTCATTTAACATGAAGGCTGTGGACTCACTAGGTCATGATGGATATCGAATAAAGTGTAGAAGAAAGTTCTGAGAGTTAGATGTAACAGTATAGCCTTGGCGGTCGATTTTAGACCCCTTGTTATGATGGGGAAAGACTTGTAAGTAGAGTCTCAAGATTGAGACGTAAGCAGTGTTGTGATAAAGTAATTTTATGCTCTCTTTGGGTGGTTTACAGAATTCAGGAAGGAGGAGGTTTATTTAGAAAACCTAGTTCATGAAAGATGTCGTTAATGCATCATCATGATTAAAGGAGTTAACGACTGATTTAATAGATCCTTATTGGGGGACGTAGATTTAGAAGAAATTTTGGACTGGCTAATTGATCAATCTTATATAAGATTGGTAAGAGATAGTTGAAAAAAGTTGAGTATGGAGAGTTATGGAGGTCGAGCCTGTTATCCAGATTGATCTTCGCTTGATGCTCGTGTTTCCTACACTGGTGGTTACACCCGTAGGCTTCGAGGGTCAAGTAAGGATTGTCGGATTTGGTTGTTGGGACCAAATGAAGTGGTCGTGAATTATGGTCCATCTAAATTCAAGAAGGGCAAGGTCGGGAGGTAATATTATTTTACCATATGTGGGGTAATTGGCCTAGATAAGGCAATACCCATTGTGATGTAGTAGAAATAAGTTATTGTGTGGAATTATTGTGTGTTATGGGTAATCATGGAAATAGCAAGTGCGAATAGTTTGTGATGAAATAAGTCAACGAGATGGTTAGCATGGAGTAGCTTAGTTGTGATCACGCTCATTTAGAGTGTGAAGCATAGAGAATAATGGTTTGAACTCTAAGTGGGGGAGAACTGTTGTTTGAAAAGGTGAACAGTTATGTGTTCCATCTGATAAAGATGTATGAAGTAAGTTACGCGATTCATGATTTAGAGTTCACAGGGGTAGTTATCGTGGTTAAGACATAGCGACACTGTTGGGAATTGCAGACAAAACAGATATGCACAGCGGAATAAAACTGAATTCCCAAACCAGAAGATCCAACCCAAACAAGTTTAGATACAAACACAAGAGGGTTTAGAATAATACCTTATAGGATTCAAAAACGGTTTCCGGAAAGCTAACGGGGAATACACCGCTACTGCACCACCACGAGAACCGCTGCTAGACCGCCTTAGGATTACCCAAACACTCGAAAACCGAAAAACTGGTTGAGTGTGTGTGTGTGGGACGATTTGGGAGAGAGAGAGAGAAAGGGTTTGGCTTTTCTTTTTTTTCTAAGTTACTAATGAGATTAATTGTAAACCCTATTAGGTTTACCATATATTTATATTAGTAAATATGGTAATTACCCAATAGAAAAGCCTGTTTAATTATTAAGCCCGATAGACTTTAATTAAACCTTTCCATATATTAATTTACTATTAATATATATCCATAAATAATAAATAGATTTATCTATTATTTATTTTTCTCTCTTAATTAATTAATTATACCAATTAATTAATTCCAAACAACTGGTAAATCCAATTGATCTCTATTCGGGTGTGTAGCGGTGTGACCCACTAGTGCCTTATAACATTGGACACGGTAAACCTGTTACTGTCTTGCACATAATCCTTTCAGACACTACCTTTATTATTTCACGAGTCAATAGACTTTTGAGCTTGCGACAGAGAAAAGGGATGGATGTTGTAGAGGGTTATAATTGCAGTACCCTTTATTAATTATGGATAGCTAATGTAGTGGCAGAAGCATTAAGAATAAGAATGCATCGTGTTCCTTTTGGGAATACCTTTAAGGAGGATGTCTGAGATAACTTCATTAGTTAATATGTTTAAGCAGTTGCAAAATGAAGCAGTTAAAAGTGAGAACTAGAAGAAAGGAAGAACCAGGGGTTAATTGGCTCAGACAGTAACTGATAGTTGTGACCCTTTGACCATGGTAGCTATGTGTGGGCACTGTGTTAAGTGAAGCTAGACAGAGCTTGATAGATGAAGTTCTTAATCAAATTCTCAGTTCATTCCGATACTACTAAAATGTATAAGAACTCAGGGTTGGATTACCGGTGGCCAGGAATGAAAAAGGATGTTGCAAGGTAACTGAAGAAGTGTTTGAAATGTTTAAAGGTGAAGTTAAAACGAGAGGACTACTCAAACTCTCAAGGATGTATTAAACGTTTGTGTACGGTGTAATTAGGGATAGTTGGAACATCTATTTATCATTGGTTGAAATCTCATAATGATAAATTTCACGCCAATAGTGGTAAGCCTCATTATGAGAGGAGGTACAAGAGGAGGTGGAGAATTTTCAATTTGCGGGAAGAAGTGGGTCAGTGAAAATAGATAGTATGGGTTAGTTCAAAGACGCCTGAGAGTATTCAGATGATCAGAGTTACACTAAAAGTCTGATGAGGATAATATGTGATATCTAAAGTATCAACGTGGATAGAAGTAATATGATTCTGAAGGAAGGGAAAGTTGAGTCCAAGATTTGATGGACTGTTCGAGATGATTATACATAGTGGAAAAGTATAAGGCATAGATGTGAGTTGTACGAGAACTCGGCTAATACAAAATACTTTACATGTTTTCAGTTGAGAAGGACTGAGTCCTTAAGAGGTGAGGATATTGCTAAAGATTAGAAGAAGAGACGAAAAGAAGTGCTCTAGAGCTATTACAGGTATAGGCGATTTCAGGGACGAAATCCTGGTAAGTGGGGGAGAGTTGTAACGCCCCGTTTCCCGTGTTAAGTTTTAACGATGCCAGATTAGTTAATTAACCCAGTTAACGTATTTGTAGGAGCCTAGGGGATAAAGTGTATTAAGTGAAAGTGCAAGGGTTGAGTGGTGGCTTGTGTATAAGAAGAAAAGCCCTCAACTTCCCTTCAGTTTTGTTCAGACGGTTTCCAGAGAAGAGAAGGGAGAGAGATAGCGAATCCTTGGGGAAATTGGAAGCAATTGAAGTAAGTTCAGAGGTTGCTATGGTGCAATTGAAGTGGTGGCTACGAGAATTGCATAAGGTATGATCCCAATTCATGTTGTGTAAGATTGAGTTTATGGTTGGGACTAGGGTTTGTGGAGAGATGATCAATTGATCATCAAATACTTGTTTATACTTCAAATTGATGTTATAATTATTGGTTATTGGTATGAGAATGAAGTATAGACTTTGTATTTGGTTGGATTGGATTGATTTTTGGAGGTTAGGGTTCCAATTAAATTGGTTTGGGAATTTATGATTAATTGATCATCAATTGGAGGTTTTGTAATGGTTATATGTTATAGAATGTAATTGAATGTTTGGAGATGGTTGTATACACTTATTTGCTCAAAGAATGGTTGAAATTATGGGTTGGAGTGAAAACCCACGAGTTTGGGATTGAAAACTCATGGAGAAAGGAAATCTGCCTCCTTTCGCGGCCGGGAAGAATTCTTCCCGGGCCGGGGAGTTGGGCAGAAAGTTTATGTATATTTTTTTGCGACTTTTTCTTGCGGCGACCATTTGGGGTTCTCTCAAGGGGTTTTCCGTAAGAGATTGTTTAAGTTAATAATGTAGAAAGGTTGATAGAGTTGGAGTAGCTTTTCCTTGAGTTTGGAGCCTAAGGCTCGGGTACGTTTATTAAGATTAATTTAAATAATAGTTGATACGTGTTATGTGTACGCATATGTTATAGGTGGTATGTGGCGAACCTTTCACTTGTGAACGTGCTTGTTTGAGTAACACATTGTCAGGTGAGTACTCTATCTATATTGATGTGGTCATGCTTATGTGATTGTTATGCATATGTGATTATGTGACATGATTATGTGATGGATATGATAGTACCTATGGTGGTAGTGATACTCCTAGGGAAGCGGTTATGATAGTACCTATGGTGGTAGTGATACCCCTAAGGAAGCGGTTATGATAGTACCTATGGTGGTAGAAATACCCCTAGGGAAGATGTGTTCCTTCGGGGACAATGGATCAAGTTATGGATTAAGCGGCCTGGTACCAGTGTCAAGGGAGCAAGTTTTATGCATGTGATGACTATGTGTTTTGATTATGTATGTATGGTTACGTTGGTATAGATGTGTGCTCACTAAGCGAAAGCTTACCCGTTATTGTTTACCATTTTTAGTGACAGGTACTTCCCGTAAGGGAAAGGATAAGAAGTGAGGTTGCGGGATTCGCCAGTTCAGTCTCAATGGACAAGATTGGAAAGGATGGTGTTTAAGGTTTTAAAAGAACTACTTGATTACGGTTTATAAACGTTGTTGAAATTGTGTAAACAGTTTTGTTGGTGTTTTTCCTAAACATGAATGGATTTCAGTTACACTTTTACGATGTTTAAAATGGATTCAAATAATTATGGTTGGGATGAGTTTCCGCTACTTATTACATTTTGCTAAATTGTTGGCTTTGATCACTGTTTATCAAGTTTTTAAAAGTGTGTTTTGGACGAGCTTCCGCTTTCAAATGAATGTTGGTTACTTCATGTCAAATTGGTGTTTTTAGAAAGTGGACGTCACAGTTGGTCTCACCGGTCTCACCAAAAAGGCTTGGTCTCACCGGAACTTAACTCACTTTATAATACAGATGTCTATTCCTATTAAAAATTAAAACAATATATTTAAATAACTCGTGTATTACACGGACCATTAACTAGTATACTTTATTATCATGTAAAATCATATTATTTTTGTAAGAGATACAAGACTATATAAATAACATTTTGAAGTTGTCTACACTTTCTTCTGAATCGTTTGGAAGATGAGAAATGTGAAGATCTTTCCTACCCCCAGGTTGGGAAGGGGTTTCTTTCTAGTCGGGGAGCTTCAAGCTCTCTCATTTTCTATATTAGTTTGCTTGCTAAAAGGTGGTCTTTGTGGTGTTCCTTCCCTTTTGAGTGTTTTTAGTTCTTGTTTGCTAGCGTCTTGTTAGCTTCCCTCGTTTCTTGAATAAAACTTTGCCGTTAAAAAAAAACATAAATAACATTAAACCTTTATAGTAAAATAATGTGAAAACAAACCTTCACTGCAATTTTGCTGTAAATGTGCAATCTTTTTGTACCTTTCCAACGTTTTATTATAAAACTTTAGTGTTATTTTAAGTATAAAAAAAAATATGTTGGTATTACATCACGTGAACCTAACCCTATAAATCTTTTTAAGTTTAAAACCTAATTTTGTTTTTATGCATTTACATAAACGTTGGTAAAAAATTAAATAAACTAATTTTGTTGTATGATTTCTTATAGATATAATATGTATATAAATAATTATGGTATTGTTGGGACATCTCTTATATAAATTCTACAAAACTGAAAAAACTAAGACGAGGTTTGGTTACGTAATTGAATTTGATAGAATTGGAATTGATCGAAAGAATTTGACTTTGAAGGAATTGGAATAGAATTAAACCATGCGTTTGATTGGTTGGAATTATAGTTTTTTACTTAAGTCAAGAAATATTGAATTCCTTAAATTCTAGAATTTAATGGAATTCAAAGAATTCCATCAAATTCATTTCGCAAACCAAACATCACCAATGAATTTGGTTTTCATTCCAATTTCATCAAAAAAAAATTAATTCTACAGTCCAAACAGCTCCTAAGGAGGCATTTGGTTTGTAGGATTCCATTGGAATCTTAAGGAGTTGAAATGATCAATTTCATTTACCAAATTTCGTTTAGTCGGTGGGTTTGCCTATGGAATTAAATTGAATTCCATACGTTCCATCATTCATGGATTTTGGTCATTCCATCACAATTGAGAAGTAATTCAATTCTATCTCATCACATTTCTCAAATAGACAAAATTTTCCCTATCTTCCCTACTTGATTTACCCAGACCTATATGAAATAACATCGACCACCAACAACCATCCCTAAGCATCATCAATTTAAACTGTCGACACATTTCTTCTGAACCACCACCGACCACCACATATCTGAAGCACCATCGGTCACCACAAATATGACCCACCGTCGCCCACCAAAGATCTGAACCACTGCTGCCCACCACAGATATGAACCACTGTAGATCACCATTGTTCGGAACCACCGCAGACCACCATCGTTCTAAACCACCGCATACCATTATCAATCTAAACCACCGCTAGCCACCACCACTCTGAACCTCTGCTGACCACCACCGTCCAGAACCTCCTCCGACCACCACGGGTCTGAATTTCCACCGACCACCTGAAAGGATTATGTGCAAGACAGTAATTAGGATCACTATGTCCAATGTTATAAGACACTAGTGGGTCACACTGCTACACACCCAACCCGAGACCTATTGGATTTATCGTGTGGAAATAATTAATTAAGTTTAATTATTTAATAGAGAGAAAGGAATAAATAATAAATTGTTTATTTATTATTTATCAGATAAATATAATTACTTGATTAACAAGTTTGAGTTAATTAAGGAAATTATTGTGGATAGTTATTTATGGATTGGGATTCTTAATATGATTACCATAATTACCTATATAAATATAGGGTTAGGGTAATAGAATTATAACACTGATTTCATAATTACTTTCTCGCCAAGAATCCCAAATCTCTCTCTCTCTCTTGTCGGCGTTGACACACACACACACATCGGGAGATTTTTCCGATCAAATCCTAGGCGGTCTAGCAGCCAGTCTCACGGTGGTGCAGTAGCGGTGTATCCCTCACTAGCTTCCGGAGAAAAGTTTTGGATCGTTAAAGGTAAACGCGAGAAAACCCTCTTTAATGATTGTGTTTAATAAACTACGGATGGATCATTGTTCGGGTTAGGTTTTTATCCGCTGCGTAATTATTTATCTGTTTATCCGACCCGATAGAACTCAACAGTGGTATCAGAGCCACTTCCGTACGTTTATCAAACCTGTTTTGTTGTTTAGGTTTTGATAAAATTGGTTTTAGGTTTTATAAAATCTGAAAATTTCGCTTTTTGTTTAAATTTGATTTTATCGTTTATCCGGTAACTCGTGGCAATCGGCGGCGGAACGGCGGTGATAACCGGCCGGACGAGTCGTAACCGCGAACCACCGCACCACCGAAGCCGTGAACGGCAACGGTGGTGGTGTTCGGTTTAAACCACCGTAAGCCACCACACCACCGAAGCCGCGATGGCGACGGTGGTGGTGGCCGTCCCTCGCGATAAACCACAAAACCACCACACCACCAAGCCATAGCGGCGATGGTGGTGGTGGTCGTCCCATAACAGCAACCGCGCCACCGATCGGCTAAGGCAGCCACGGTGGCGGCGGCGGTCTATTGTTTTGAACGCCGAAACGGCGACGGCGGTGGTGGGTTTTTGCGCTGCTGCTGTCGGCCGTGGCCGCCGGTGGCGGAGGCGGTTCCTTGGCGCCGTTCATCATCACCGGTGGCGGGGCGGTGGTGTTTCTTGTTCGACCAGGCGAGGAGGGCGACGACGGTGGCGCTTTGGCGTCGCCGTCGTGCGTCGGCTCTCTTGAGCGATCGACAGCCGGCCACGCCACGGCGGTGGCAGCCGACTGCTGCTGCTGTTGTAGTGGTGGCGGTTGTCGATGGTGATACTCGCGGTTGGCGGCGATAGGGTGGTTCACGATCACAACCGCGGCTGAAGCCGCGGTGGTGGTTGTTCGTTTTAAATCGCCGGCGAGGTGGTGGTGGCGGTGTTCTCACCGCTACCATCATCCAAGATAACCGATACCGATAATTGATAATGTTTATTTTACCATTATCGAACCGACGGATAAACGCGTTTTGGTAATTATCAGTTAGGATAGTTATCAGATCGTAATAATTTCTCGAATTGGATAAAGGTTTTAATCGTTTAATTGTTATCAATTTAATTTTATGAAATTATTATTAAAATCTTATTCTAATCCAGTTTAGATTATTACGGAAAACCAGTTTTATCGAAATCAGTTTAGTTAGTTTATTTTAAACTAGTTTTTGTTGTCATAGCCAAGCCCAAAGACCTATGGTTGTGTTTAATGCTTTATTATCGTTTTATTATTCTATTCATGGTAAGGGAGGCCTGCGAGCCATTTACAACCCTTTTTGTACTTTAATTTTAAATAGTCTAGTTGGAAGGCCTGCGTGCCATTTGCAACTCAATTTTGTATTTAGTTAAAATAGAATAGTTCCAAAGGAGTAAAACTCGAAGACGGAGCTTCGCACGACCGGAGATGTTGGAGCCAGTGGGAGCACCAAGATTTCATGCCTTGTGGTTGTTTAGTCACATAGGATTTTGGACCGTCAGTTCTCGTGTTGGCTCACGAGACTGACAATAGATCTGGGCAAAAGCTATGACACTGTCTTGTTTTTATCTGCGTGGTTGATTATGATTGCTTAGTCTTAGATAAAAACAAATTTTTTTATGAAATCAGATTAAAGAGTTCGATTACAGTTTGTTTTTCGAACCAGTCTTTTTCAAAACTAAAAACTGGCTAAATCCTTAGGAAAATCTTAGATCAGTTAGTGTGATCCATTTGTGGACACCTTTGGCGTAAGGTACGTTGGGGCTCGAAGATAAAATCTTGGGTACCCACGTTCAAACCCCAAGCTGAAGGGGGTGAAAAGACTCTGCGATATCGGGGGGTACCGACCAGAGTACATCCAGTTCAAAATGGTGCGATCTATTTTGGTAGTTGTTACAACTCACCGGGTGGTACCGGGCCAAAACACACTAGAGGGACTAAATATGCACGGATTCAAGTATCCGATGTCCCGACGATCTAGAAGTCGTATCTTCGTTTAAAGATGCGATTGGTATAAGGCGTTACCTACCAGAAATAGCATGGATTGGCTTGCGTGAGCAAACCGCCTGTCAATTCATGTGAAATATGGATTCTAGTCTAATATAATTATTGTTCTAAGGTAATAATTTATTAGAAATACAATCAGATAACTAAATCGGAATTTTATATTTGTCTGTAGATGTCTGCTATTATCTTTTATTCACCTGAGGAATCTCTCCGCCTGATAATGGGGAAATGGAAGCTTACAGGCCAAAATTTTCCAGTCTGGAAAATGCACCTTGACAATGTCTTGGATGCACAGGGTAAGCGGTACGTGATAGAGAAACCCGTTTCACGACCCGGTTGCAATGCTCCTGAAAAGGACTTTGCTGAATACTTCAAATTCATGGCTGACGAATCTGATGTGATGTCGATTCTGTCCTTTTCTACCTCACCCGAGTTTACTACTGATTTGAGGGTTAGATATTGCCATGAGGTCGTGAAGAATATAGAGAACCAGGTGGGTTTCTATAAGAAGAGTGGGAAGTATCTGATCATGAAAGAGATCTATTCTCTGAAACTGGAAAAGGGTCAATCTGTTAAAGAGCATCTCCTAGAGATGAGGAAGCTCTTTAAAAGTCTGTCACGCATGGGATACAAGGTAGTCCAGGAGGAACTTGTGCATCTCATGTGGTTCTCTCTCACGGATGAGATACGTAACACAGTTAGTGCATACATTGGAGAACCAAAGAGAGACGTGGCAAAGCTTCATGAGGATATTTTGGCCAGTTTGGAGCCGAAAACTTCAGCATCTGCTGACCTCATGGACACGGATTGGATTGACGAGCTGGGAGATCTGAGTTGCCCAGAATGCGGTAGCAAGGATATTTGTGCTCACTCGATGGACATCGACCAGCTAGACATCGGTTTACCCGATGCACCAGGTATCTTTATGATAGACTGTTTGATCACTTCTTATGAATCATGGGTACTTGATACAGGCAGTGGTAATCACATTTGTAATCATTTACAGGGATTCAAAAGAAGGGAGATGCTGGGGAAGGACCGTTCGAACCTAAGAGTCGGCGAAGGCCAGATGCTTGTAGCTGAGTCTATAGGGTCTTACAGTCTTAGTTTACCCTCGGGTCTAGTTTTGGAACTTGAAAATTGTTACTATGTTCCTAGAATGATCAAAAATGTTATTTCTTTCGATTTACTTGTAGACCAAGGTTTTTATTATAAATATGATTATAAACTGATTTCTTGCTTTAAAAATGATATCTTTTATTTCAAAGCAACTCCCTCTAATGGTCTATATGTGTTAAATCTACAAGAAAATAGAGAAGTCTATCATATAAGTAAACGATCCAAGAATATTGAGGATCAGACTTACCTCTGGCATTGTCGTCTAGGTCACATAAACAAGAAACGCATAGAGAAACTCCAGAAAGGAGGACTCCTTGGGTCTTTCGATTTTAAAACCGTTTGACAATTGCGAATCTTGTTTATCCGGCAAGATGACAAAGCAACCCTTCAACAAAGATAATGAAAGGGCAAATGATTTGTTGGGAATTATACACACAGATGTGTGTGGTCCCTTCAGTCATAAAGCTAGAGGAGGATACCGGTACTTCATCACTTTTACTGACGATTTCAGTAGATATGGTTATGTCTACTTGATGAGACATAAATCTGAAGCCTTTGAAAGATTTAAGGAATTTCAGAATGAAGTACAGAATCAACTTGACAAGAAGATCAAGTTCCTAAGGTCAGATCGAGGTGGGGAATATCTGAGTCAGGAATTTAACAATCATTTGATAGAATGTGGGATTGTTTCACAACTCACACCTCCGTACACACCCCAGATGAATGGTGTGTCAGAAAGGAGAAACCGTACCTTGCTTGATATGGTAAGATCAATGATGTGTCGTTCCTCACTACCAGTGTCATTTTGGGGACATGCGCTCGAAACAGCGGCCCACATACTGAACAAAGTGCCAACTAAATTGGTAGAAAAGACACCATATGAAATTTGGACAGGCAAGAAACCAAAATTGTCTTTTCTAAAGATTTGGGGTTGTGAAGTATATGTCAAGAGACCAACTTCTGAAAAACTCAAACCCAAATCAGATAAGTGCTTCTTCGTAGGATATCCCAAGACTACTGTGGGATACTACTTCTACAATCCTACCGAGAACAAAGTCTTTGTAGCTCGGGGAGGTGATTTTCTGGAGGATAAGTTCCTCAATACAGAGGATACCAGGAATGATGTAGATCTACAGGAGGTAGAGGAAGATGACACTTCACCGATAGTTGAGCCAGTTGCTCAACAAGAATATGTTGAGACTCAACCGGAAACGGTTGAGGAGGTGCAAACACAGGACCTTCGCAGATCCACTAGGATAAGGCAAGAGCCAGATAGGTATCTTGGGTTCTTAGTCTCTCAGGATGATGGAGACTTGAATGAACCGACCTCCTATGGAGAAGCTGTATCAGGCAGTGAGTCTGAACAATGGCAGGAGGCCATGAAGGCTGAGATGCAGTCCATGTACGACAACCAAGTATGGGAGTTGACAGATTTACCCCAACACTGTAGGGCTGTTGGACGTAAATGGGTTTTCAAGAAGAAAACTGACATGGACGGTAATGTGCACACCTTTAAAGCTAGACTGGTAGCAAAAGGTTTCACGCAAACTCATGGTATTGACTATGATGAAACTTTTTCACCAGTAGCAATGTTAAAGTCTATTAGGATCTTGATGGCCATTTCAGCGTACTTCAATTACGAGATTTGGCAGATGGATGTTAAGACGGCCTTCCTGAACGGAAAGTTAACAGAAGGCGTCTATATGGAACAGCCGGAAGGTTTCATAGATCCAAAGAATCCTAACAAAGTGTGCAAGTTGTTGAAATCCATATATGGATTAAAACAGGCATCTAGAAGTTGGAACTTACACTTTGATGAGCGAATCAAAGAATTTGGTTTTGCCAAGAGTGAGTTTGAACCATGTGTTTACACAAAGTTCAGTGGGAGCATAGTAACCTTCTTGGTCTTATATGTAGATGATATTCTACTCATTGGAAATGACGTACCAACTTTACAGAGTGTAAAGACTTGGTTAAGCAAGTGTTTCCAAATGAAAGACCTTGGAGAAGCCGCCTATATACTTGGTATAAAGATCTATAGGAATAGATCTAGACGGCTTATCGGGCTTAGTCAAAGTACATACATTGACAAAATCCTGAAACGATTCAGGATGGACGAATCCAAGAAAGGATTTATCCCAATACAGCATGGCATAGTGCTAAGCAAAGCACAGTGTCCTGTTTCTAGTGAAGATCAGGACAAGATGAAATTGATCCCATATGCTTCAGCGATAGGATCAATTATGTATGCCATGTTATGTACAAGGCCCGATGTTGCTTACTCGATAAGTGTTACGAGCAGATACCAGCAGAACCCAGGTGAAGCCCATTGGGTGACTGTCAAGAACATTCTCAAGTACATGAGACGCACAAAAGAAATGTTCTTGGTCTTTGGAGGATCTGAAGACGAGATTAGCGTCACAGGCTACACTGACGCTAGTTTTCAGACCGACAAAGATGATTTTAGATCACAGTCAGGATATGTATTTACCCTAAATGGAGGCGCGATCTCGTGGAAGAGCTCGAAGCAAGATACCATAGCGGATTCCACTACAGAGGCAGAGTACATTGCAGCATCAGACGCGGCAAAGGAAGCTGTCTGGCTCAGGAGTTTTATCACGGATCTAAGAGTTGTAGCCAGTATCTCTAGACCCATTGATATTTACTGTGATAACTCTGGGGCAGTAGCGCAAGCGAAGGAGCCCAGAGAACATCACAAGTCGAGACATGTACTCAGGAAATATCACCTCATCCGAGAGATTATTGGAAGAGGAGATGTGAGAATATGCAAGATTCCGACGGATGAGAACGTTGCAGATCCGCTAACAAAGCCTTTAGCTAGAGCAAAGCATGAGGGCCATACTAGTTCCATAGGAATGCAGTACCTGGATACTAGTAGTTAGTTTATGTTATCGATTATCAATGTAATTTTTGAAACATTATGAAAGTTTATTTCACAGTGTGTTGGAAATAAAGAGATACTATTTTAAAGATGTTTCAAGAAAAATTACTTTTCGCATATTTAAGGTTATCCATGATTTTTCACGAGTTCGTAAAAATCTAAATCTCCGTAGCAACTTATTGAGATGGGAATCTCAGTAGGGTTATAACGCTATTATGAAGTGTTTAATATACAGTTGATATAGTTAGACATTCATAGATACTTATCAGAGTGAATAGGTATTGGATGTGACCAGTTTCAAGTCTGCTTCATGGAGCCTTTGTCATAAGCATTAACTTGATGATAGGTTGTCCTTTGACCTGAGATATCTGGTCTATGATCATGAGGACTACTGTACTCTTAGCATGCTCTAACGCCGCACCGTAACTGGGTGGTCATAAGGGGTATGACTAGATGCAGCGGAAGCCGTGGTTGTAGATGCGGATAGTCAAGATGGGATTTACACCTCCCACATGGGAGAGATATTTCTGGGCCCCCTGACGATTAAGATTGGCAGAAATGCGTGGCCACGCTCGGGTAGAATAACAGTGGGTTATTTGGAAGATCCGTTACTGCAGGCAATCGAGATCAGAGTCAGGAAATACTTGAGTTTATGATTGAACTATCTCAGCTCCATGTCAAAACTCACTTTAAAATATCGTGTGTAAAAGGAATGAACCTGTGTACAATTCAAATATGAATCGTATCTCTGGCTATAAGAGATCTTATAACCTGGTTAACCTAAGTGTCTGGCTAGGGACCTCCTTAGGCTAATGGTGACAGTTAAGTTACTTGTCTGGCACAAGTGGGAGTCTGAAAGGATTATGTGCAAGACAGTAATTAGGATCACTATGTCCAATGTTATAAGACACTAGTGGGTCACACTGCTACACACCCAACCCGAGACCTATTGGATTTATCGTGTGGAAATAATTAATTAAGTTTAATTATTTAATAGAGAGAAAGGAATAAATAATAAATTGTTTATTTATTATTTATCAGATAAATATAATTACTTGATTAACAAGTTTGAGTTAATTAAGGAAATTATTGTGGATAGTTATTTATGGATTGGGATTCTTAATATGATTACCATAATTACCTATATAAATATAGGGTTAGGGTAATAGAATTATAACACTGATTTCATAATTACTTTCTCGCCAAGAATCCCAAATCTCTCTCTCTCTCTTGTCGGCGTTGACACACACACACACACACATCGGGAGATTTTTCCGATCAAATCCTAGGCGGTCTAGCAGCCAGTCTCACGGTGGTGCAGTAGCGGTGTATCCCTCACTAGCTTCCGGAGAAAAGTTTTGGATCGTTAAAGGTAAACGCGAGAAAACCCTCTTTAATGATTGTGTTTAATAAACTACGGATGGATCATTGTTCGGGTTAGGTTTTTATCCGCTGCGTAATTATTTATCTGTTTATCCGACCCGATAGAACCCAACACCACCATCTTTCTAAACCACTGCCGACCACCACTGTTCTGAACCTCCGTCGACCACCACGGATATGAACCACCAATCTGAGCCACCGCGACCACCACCGGTCTAAACCACTGTCGGCTACCACCAGTCTGAATCCATCGCCGATCACCATGGATATGAATCACCGCCAACCACCACATGTTTAAACCACTGCTGACCACTACAAATATGAATCACGGCCGACCACCACGAGTTTGAACCACCGCCAGCCACCACATATATGAACCATTGCCGACCACCACAGTTCTAAACCACCTTCGACCATCGTTGTTCAGAACCTCTGCCGACCACTGTTGTTCTGAACCATCATCGACCACCACTATTCTGAACCTCCACTGACCACGACGGAATTGAACCTCCGTCGACCACCATCGTTTTGAACCACCATTGTTCTGAACCATCACTGACCACCACGAATATGAACCACCGCTGACCACCATCGGTCTAAACCACTGCAGACCACCGACGATCTAAACCATTGTCGACCACCATCGGTCTAAATCACCACTGACCACCATTGGTTTGAACCACCTTCGATTGCCCTTGTTCTAAACCACCACCGACTACCACAGATCTAAACCACCGTTGTTTTGAATTGCCACCGCCAACCACCACCAACCGAACCACCATTTTGAAACACCGTTGACAACAAACGCGACCCTACTGATTCAAACCATTGTTCTAACCCACCACTAATCTGAACCACATTAGTTTGATTTAAGTTTCAAAAATGATATTTTGATCATTACCAATATTTTATTCCAATTCCAAGTTTGCATTATGTGAACCATACAGAGAGATTCTAATTCTTTTAACATATTCCACTCCAATGTATGTCCTTCAAAGTCAAACAGGTGATCAAATCTATAATATATTTCATTCCAATGTTTCTCATATTCTATTCTATTAAAAAACATTTTACGAACCAAATACCCTTTAAGAGGTTTGGAGATCTTGAGCATGTTTCCTTGTTCTAATGTATTGTTCAAAATTAAATCTCAAAGTAGAGAAAGTAGGCAAGAACATATGAAATTCTTCAATAAACTATAAAGACAACTCTCATGAAAGAGATATTTCTTTAATATATTTCAATCAATAAAAAATTTTGAAAACAAATATTTAGAGAAAAAAATATTTCTAGATAACTGAAATACTTTTAAAAATATATCAATATTATAATGTTAAGAATAGAAAATAAGTGGAGAAACAATTTCAAAAGATCTATTAAAGTTGAATTTATAAATTAGCTCTAAATTTATATAAAAATGTATAAACGTTTCAAAAACAATACTTCATTTTTAATAATAATAAGAATCGTTTACAGTTATAACTTTATATCCACTTTCAACTTTAAACTTTTAATTGAACCAATCAATTTAACATAAGATTTTAATGATCATGTCACTTTCAAACTTATGCTTTTAACAATTTGACTATACGCAACAAGCTATGATCTAATTAATTTAATCTTAAAAACATTCACTATTGAAAACGATTTAATATTCGTAATATGGGGGTGTACACAAAATTGTCAACTAACAAAACCCATTCAACCGACCCGTTAATAAGCAAATTAAATCCAAGAGTAAAATGGTTCTTGTGGTTTACGCTATATTGTACTGTTGGTTCTTATTTTAAGATACTTATGGAAAAGGTCCCTATGGTTTACATTAGATTGTACTGATTCCTAACCCTAACTCAATGTGAAATCAATTTGTTAAACATAAGGACCAATAGTCAATATAATATAAACCACAAGGACCAACAGTACAATGTAACTAGCCCTTTACCCGTCCGTAGGCCGGGTATACGTGAGTTTAATAAGATGGTTTCCCAAAGTGTGTGCGTCTTTGATTTCTAAACATCTTGAATTGCTTAAAATCAAGGTTTTGGTGTCTGAGATTTGATTAAAACTCTACAAACTTTCAAATCTACCAACATCATTCTTTTGTTCTTTTTTTTTGTTTCATCCTTCAATCATCGATGCTCACTTGATAAGATGCAGATTTTCAAGTTGAAATTTTATGTCTTCAACCAAGATCCCACAAAAAATCAACCATAGAACAAAATAAAATAGATCGATGAGGGCCGGATCCTCTTATAATATTGCTACTAAATTTGGATAGAAAAACTATTTACGATCCTACATAGTTACGAAAAAACGCTAGAACAACCCAATAAGCTTCGATTTTTTAAGTGACTGCCAATCACCCTGTTTGTATCATAGAAAGAGAAAAGTCTACGGATTTAGCTTCATACCAACATCAGTATGTTCATCAACTGGAGTACAACAACAATAACATTAATTGTCAACAGCCTGAACTTTAGAGGCTTTAGATTTTTCAACAACTTCATGACCAAATGAATTTTCCTCGTAATAACATTTCAAATATTTGGAGATAAACATTTTCTCTCTTCAACTTTTTATTTTATCTTGGAGATAGTTTTAGAAAAGCCGCCCTTAGAACAAAATAATAGCCAAAAATCCCTATATCCTTCATTTTCTCCATTTTAAAGAAGTTGTTGGATATGATCTAAATTATCCTCTTTCTAATTTATTTGCTTATTTGTCAAAGCCTAAAAATAACTTATAAGCTTGTTACATTTTGGTTTTGGTACGAAATACTTTTTTTTTTTATAAAACCAACCCTCAAATATTAAAAATCAATCAATTGTATGAATCATACCTCATAATAATCCATCCTAACATTCAATCTTCTCTAGAACATATCAAAGATATACACACATCAACCAAGAAACAAAATTGAAGGGAATAAATCATCCATGCAAATTGCACCAATTGTCAAATAAACAGTAAAAAAAATCCAACCCTTTTTAGGTAGTAAAGATTTGACAGACCTGAACAAACAAAGTGCAAGAACCGGTTCCCCCATTCCATTTCTTTTAAATTTTAGATTGTGAATGCTTAATGATCCAATCGATCACTGAGTCTATGTTTGTTGAGTTCTTACACGAGATCATATAGCAGCACACATACACTTCTCTATCAATAATAGATCTTAACCCCCTACGGAAACTCAGATCTTGCTCCTGCACCTGCATTTGTGTTTGCAAAACAAATTTGTTTTAGTAAACTAAAACCCATGACCTTAGCTTTTATGGAACAAAATGGTCTTACCTTTGATCAGCTAAAGCCTCCTTGGAGAGGGTACTCGCCTTGTAAATTTTGTTGCCCAAAACCATTAAAGGAATACCTAAATGTTAGAAACCAAAGGGAAAGAAAATGTTGAAAAAACTAAATTACATACGCTGATTTTCAGCTTTGGTCTTGCAGCATTAATTGTAGGATATTGTCGTATAGGCGGTTTACCAAACGCTTATAGGGTAAGCTCTTACCGGAACTTACTTTATCGGATGGCCATCAAAATGGATTGTTAGCAAGCATTTATCACCCGTGAGCAATATCATGGAGGTGTGGGCTGGATCATGGGGGAAGAGGAGTTGTGGACCGAATCATTGGGGGAAGGCGATGAGTGGGTTGAAAAGGTCTCTTAACCTTAAATTAATTAATTTAAACGGATGAGATCGAATTTTATGTTTGATCCAACGATGGAAATATAAAGAATGGTTGTTTCACTTCTTGAGGTCAATAATATATGTAATTGTAAAGTGGATACTTTCTATAGATGACGATACAAAATTACATGTACAACATCTAGAACCTACGAATGTCATTGTTAAAAGTGTTATAGATAAATTGTTGTCATTTAGGCATCTCATCAATTTAATAAAACTGCAATGTGTAAATAAGATATATGCATTAATAGTGCCATAACCATGCCAGTGTTCGATCTAGAGATACTATAAAAACAGGGTAAAGCTTGAAAACACATTTAGTAATCTAACTTAAAAAAATTGCAGGTTGCTATGTCAAGGTTATTATTGACTATTTTAGAAATATGACTACACCTATTGAGTCATAGTACAATGGAGATTGGTTATAAAAACTTAAAATACAACTATTTTCTTCTTCCCATATTTCTTTATCCGTTCAAACCCTATTTTACTATTTGCAAATATCCTTGATCCTTCAACATCAAACTCAATAAGAGGGAAAAAAAATAACAACCCTTTCACCAACTTACTTGTGAGAACCTGTTCCTTGCTAATATTTGCCCATAGTCAACAATTATTGAAGCAGAGTACGATCATGGCTTCTCTTGTAGCACTTTTAAGAATTCAAGTCATGTCAAACAACTTTGCATTCTGAGTAGCATGAACTATTTGGCAGCCGACTTAGAGAAACCATTGATATTTCATCTATAGAGTGGTGAAAGAAGAATACAAAGAACCATAACGAATAAAGCAATAGTAAAATAGATCTTATAAGTAGCGATTGAGAAAGACGGTTCTTATCACATAATGTAATCTGATCCCTGCACATGGCAGTAAGTCGGACAGTCGGACTCCATAGATATTCATCCAGACTTGTTCCACGCTCATCTATAATGGTTTTAGCTTGCTAATTTTTTTCCTACTTCGTCTGCAACACATCTCAAATTGCTTTTATGTTGTATAAAAGCAATTTGAGATGTGTTGCAGACGAAGTAGGAAAAAAAATTAGCAAGCTAAAACCATTATGAAGACGTGCACTAAGTAGAATACAAAGACCATGTAATTTGAAAAGAATATGCAACGTCTTTGATATGGTTACTGAATCCACCATGCTAAAAGGAGATATCCTAGACCTTTTTTATAGTGAATAATGAAATGTATAAATAATTTTATCTCTAGTAATAAAATTTAACAGTTAATCCATGTGTAAATACAATTGAAGCAACCATACCATTATTTTGGTTTAAATTTATATGTAAACACAAAACTACTTGCCTTTATGTCATACCAGTTCCATGTAAACTTGACCTTCAGTCAAATCACAAAAACAAAACAACAGTAAATGATCACTTCACACCATCAGGTCGAAGATTCTAAATTCTCAAATTCATATAGACCAATGGGTATAGTAAAAAACTTATCTGGTGATGAGGAATTATGTAGAAATTACCTTCTTTGTTTTTAGAGGTTATGGTTGATTCGCACGTACCATCAATCACATAGACCAATAGGAATACCTGCACATAAAACACTTAAGCTATGTCCTGTAATATCAACCACCAGTCTGTTAGCATTTTCTGATAATAACTAACTGAATAGACAAAATTAGTTTCAAGCTCAAGTTAATAACCATCATAGAACACTCTCAACCAACTTCTCTAACTGTAATAACCGTGAATTCAAATTTACAAGTTTAATGGAAAGTACGTGGTTAATTTCTTAAATTGAGAAGAATTTGTGAAAAGAGGGTTGATTTGGTAAATTTTTCAAAGTTTTATTGAGTTGGGATTTTTCCACATTGAGAATGGGCTTGGCCCAAGCCCATGCTATATATATAGCCTTAAACCATAAATTTTTATCCATTTTGGAAATCATCCTTAGAGTGTAAAGTGTGTGTTTTGGGAGTGTGATGGGAAATCACCCAACGTTGAAGTTTCCACGTTGAAGTTTTCCACGTTGGGTTTTCCACGTTGAGTTTTCTACGTTGGGTATTCCACGTTAAGGGTGCGCGTAAGACGGTTTAGGTTACTTGACCGGGAGTCAGCGACAGGTGAGTTCCCTTACCTGAAAATGAATGGACTGCTTTCACTGTTTTAAACATATCCATTCGATTTGCAAATGTTTTGATGATGATATTAATGTGATTTTGTGAAATTGTAAACGGTTGTGAATGCTATATTGATGATCATCATATGCATGATGTTTTAATATTGCGGAATTGCATCGTGAGTAATGTGTACCATGGGACCGTACATCCCTGGGAGGTTTAGTGGTGTGAGGCACGGACTATGTCCGTCACTCCTTAAATGAGAATCTGGGAGATCCGGCCACGTAAGGTTGGTTGTGGGATGGTGCGAGGCACGGACTACGTCCGTCACTCCTTAATTGTGAATCTGAGAGATCCGGCCATCCGGTTTGTTGTGTTGTGACTTTGTTACTCATGATGTTTTTCTGGTACCTTGTGATATCTGATTTTACGGCCAGCGGGCCGGAACTGTTGTTTAAACTGTTTTGAGGGAATTCACTAGACCTTTCGGTCTAACCCTCGTTTTCAAAATCTAAAACCCCTTTTCAGGAAAAGATCGTGTGGCGAGAGGCAAGGAGAAGGTAGACGTCTAGAGTGGCTCTGCCGATAGAAGTCTAGTATTTTGTCCTAAATTAGAATCTCAGCTGTGGAGGGTTGTTCCGCATGCACTCTTTAACCATTTACTTTGAGTTGAGAATTCTGAGACTTATGCATATTAGATCACTGGGAATTATGATTATTGCGTAATTATATTTGTTATGATATTCCGGGTATCGGGGCGTTACACTAACAACATGACACTTCCACACATATTAAACGGAACATCTCATTGAACACACACAAGAAACACCATAGAATTATAAGTCTTGAGCCAGTAAGTTGATCCAGATGTGAATTGAAGGTCACTTATTTTGGCTATAGAAACACAAATGAATAATATATAGAAAATGTACCTGGTTGGCTGGTTATTTATATGATGTGTCGCTACATAAATGGTTACTTAAAGCTGAAAAGAGAGAAAGGAAAACACTACAGTTAACTTGAAGAACAAACCACTCAATTGAATTGAACAAAAGAATACCAAAAAAAACAAAATTCCATGGAAATTAAACGACTCGGGAATGAAACTGGAAATTTCCTGGTGATGGTAATCTTTATTACTAATTTGACTCATGGAAATACAGGTCATGTTTGCCTGTTATCAGAAGTTTATATATTTGAAGGTAAAACATAAGTTAGACAGAGGAATAAAATAGAAGGAAGCTTGTTCCATATAGTCTCTTTCTGTCATTTGGAGGAGTATACAGATGTTGACTAAACCAAATTGCGCAAATTGAATACATGCTTTTATAAATCATATAAAACTGTTTTTACAGACTGATCTTGAATAAAACCCACCTATAAATAGACAAAAACACAAGTACTTGTGACAGAAAAACCTTACATGATGAAGAGATAGATGGTTGTATTTATGGCTTTCAAATCCAATTCTCCTTGCATAGAAAAAACATGACCCAATATAATCAAAAAATTAAAACAGAGAATGCTTGATCCAATACTTAAACCCTGGAAATTAGTTTTTATCAAAAAGTAAAACAAACAATTTAGACCTGGTCCCTAATTGTTTTCCAAGAAATTTCGTCTGTATGGCAAGAGTAACAAAAACAATAAAGAAAGAAGAAGATGCCAATTGCCTTGTTAAACATAAAGACCAATAGTCAATATAATATAAACCACAAGGACCAACAGTACAATATAATGTAATTATGTAAACCACAATAACCAACATAGCAATATATATATATATATATATATATAAAGCCGAAACATGGTTTGTCCACGTGGCATTTTCTCATTTTTTCTAAATTTTTCAATTTTATTTTTATAACATTAGATTTTAAAAAAAACTTTTGGTTTTCTCTTAATGTATATAACTATAAAGAGAATTAAGTATTGATTTTAATTCTATTTATGTTACTTTATTATTTATTTAAATTCTTTATGTTATTAACCATTCATTTTCTTTCATTTATTTTCATTTATTTTAATCAATCATTCTCTTTTCTCCTATTTAAGCATAAGTGGAGTTTGTTGTTGTTGGACAAGTTAATAGTAAAAGTCAACTACATATTTCTTTATAAAGGTTAAACATCGAAAGCTTTTCATTTGTTCGTCAATGTGTCATTACGTTTTCTTATGAGTTGTTTATTATCGAATCTCTTCTTCTATATATCCATCATTTGATGTGTTATTCATTCCATATATCACTATTTTAACAAATCATTTTTCATGTTTATTTCGAGAATACCGAATTAGGTATGTATTTTTCTTTCTTTTGTTTTTTGAGATTTTAAAGTTTCTTTTACTTAACTCTTTTATACTCTTCATATGTATTTTCAATAAAAGTGTTACAATCTCTATGTAATTTCAGCTAACTTTAACATGTCATTTTTAGATTGTTATTTTAATTTTTTTTTTCAAAGTATTATTCAAGAAGACTAATTCGGGTATGTATTCATTTTGACTTTTGTTGAAATTTTAAAGTTTTTTCATTTAGTTTTTTTTTTTTCTAATTTTTTTCTTTTTCTTAAAGTTTGTTCTTTGGAGGATTTTTAGAATTTTGATGACAATAAGGTTCAATGACGAAATATTGAAGGTATTACAATATATGATGTAACATCGACAAACTTCAACGAGTGGTTGCCAATTGTTATTTTTACTTTTTTGAAGTAATCTTCGAGAAGGCTAACCTTGGTATGCATTCGTTTTTTTTCTTTTTATTGATATTTTAAAGGTTTTTTTATTTTCGCTTTCATATTTTATCAAGTATTTTATCTCGATGATGAGGGTTTGTTTTTGTAGGGCTTTAAGAGTTGTGATGACAACAACAATATGATGATGAAAATTTAGAAGTATTAAAAATATTTGATATAGTCTTACTAAATTTCAACATCCCATTTTTAAAAGTTAGTTTTATTTTTATAGGTTATTTCGAGAAGCCTCATTTGTATATTCGTTTGTTATGAATTTTGTTTGTATTTTGAAGATTTTAACTTATATATTATATATTTTTCATAAGCATTTTTTATGGAGTTGATGGTTTGTTTATGATAGTTATTTTAGACTTCTAATTAATTCATAACAAAATCGTAAAGTATTACAATATAAGCCTCATTTGTATATTCCTTTTCTATGAATTTTGTTTGTGTGTTAGAGATTTTAACTTATATATTATATATTTTTCATAAGCATTTTTTATGGAGTTGATGATTTGTTTATGATAGTTCTTTTAGACTTCTAATTAATTCGTAACAAAATCGTAAAATATTACAATATTTGATGTGGATTCACCAAACTCAAACGTTATACTTTGTCTTCTTAAAATTTTCATAAAGTTAAAACCAAATGAAAACCATATACTACATATTTCTTTTTTCTTTTTTTAGTTTACTATTTACTTTTTAAAAAAAATTTATTGTCACAACTTATTGTTATCTTTTTCAGTTTAAACAAAAAGTTAATATAACTTATAATACGTACATCTCTCATACAAATATAATATATATATATATATTACATAAGCTTTTATTTTTATTAATTTAAATCTCAATATAAAAAACATTTAAGGCGTAATTTAAATTATGAATAATATATCTATACATATACATTTACACATTTAGGTCATTTAGTTTAAAGACACCGGCTATATAAACTAAAATATTAATGATAATAATTAATATATATTTTTATATAAATTAAAGTATTAGTTATTGTAAATGACGTTTATTATTACTATTTAAACACATTTACGTATATTAATTTATAACTTACAGATTGCATTAATAAAAATTTGATATTTGTTTATATATTATATTATTAATCCTTTAATAATAAATGATTCCTTATAGTAATTTATATTGATGATTAATTAATATATTTTTATACTAGTTAATGACCCGTATATTATACGGGCATTTGAAACATGTTATTTTAATTTTTAATAAGAATAGACATTTACATGACAATTGTCATTACCATTTAAATACTTATGTAAATTATATGTTATACGATAATTGTCATTATAATTGCTTATTACAATAGATATTTTAGTTATCTAATAGCTGTTAAAGTTTTAAAAATTGAAAATTAATTATTCTTTCGTCAAAAGATTTTGAAATTTAAAGATTTTATCTTTTTAACCTAAGTATTTTTATAGATTATTTATAAGTAATTAAAATTTATTTTATTTAAAACTCCATTGTTGATATTCTTGAAATTTAAAGATTATATCTTTTTAATCTAACTATTTTTATAGATTAAACATGCTCTTTTAAAAACACTTTATATAAAATAACAATAACTTTATTTCATTGACAAAAATAAATTTCACTTTTTTTTTAGGTAAAATTTAAAAAAAACCTAGAATCTTCTATTGTTTTCATTATTTTAAATAATAACGTAAAGAATCTATTCTCAAAAAACCTTATTAGTATTTTTATAAATTAGCTAATAATAGTTACCAAAATTAGCTAATAATAGTTAATAATAATTCAGTAACTAGTTAATGACCCTTATATTATACGGGCATTTGAAACATGTTATTTTAATTTTTAATAAGAATAGACATTTACATGACAATTGTCATTACCATTTAAATAGTTATGTAAATTATATGTTATACGATAATTGCCATTATAATTGCTTATTACAATAGATATTTTAGTTATCTAATAGCTGTTAAAATTTTTAAAATTGAAAATTTATTATTCTTTTGTCAAAATATTTGAATTTCGTGAATGATTTTAAAACTGAAGGGATTCAGAAATAAAATATGTGTAGTGTTTTGATTTGTAGGATTTTAAATAAAATAAAATATAATTATTTATAAATAATCTACAAAAATAGTTAGATTAAAAAAATGGAATCTTTAAATTTCAAGAATATTAGCAATTGAGTTTTAAATAAAATAATATTTCATTACTTATAAATAATATATAAAAATAATTAGGTTAAAAAGATGAAATATTTAAGTTTCAAGAATATGAAGAATATAATTGTAATAAATCTAAACAAATTAATTTATATCTATTTTTATAACTGGAGGGATTAAAAAATAAAACATGTAGTGTTTTTTATTTGTAGAATTTTAAATAAAAAATTAATTACTTATAAATAATGTATAAAAATAGTTAGATTAAAAAGATATAATCTTTAAATTTAAAGAATATCAACAATGGAGTTTTAAATAAAATAAATTTTAATTACTTATAAATAATCTATAAAAATAGTTAGGTTAAAAAGATAAAATCCTTAAATTTCAAGAATATCAAGAATAGAATTGTAATAAAATCTAAACAAATTAATTTATATCTAATTTTAATAATGTAGTTAAATTAAAAAAATATTCAATATACATTTTAATTAATATATATTATTATCTTAAAATGATAAGGATGTAAAGTGAAAGATGAGAAACTAATGGATAAAAAGTAATTTAATCAAATAATTCTAAGGATAAAAAATGTAAATTATAAAGATAATTATGGTATTAAAATAATAAGAATGATTGATGACATCATCATTTGATGATTCTTTTTTAATTGGCCAATCAAATGGCTCAATTTCATAATCATGACATCAGCAAAAACCTTTATTTAATATATATATATATATAGATTATTTATATACTAAGTTTATATTATATATTATTTACACAATATTAGTTATCATTCTATTTAGATGTACATATGTTTCTTTCTTAATTAATAAATTAGCAAATGTAACATTCTGTTTCAAATTAAAAAACAAAATTTAATGAATGTCACGAATTCCATAATTTATCTATTGTACCCATTGCTAATGTGATGAATGATCGTGTGAGAAAAAGAGTTAAGGTAAGAAGGTAATAAAGGATTTGGACTCTTAATTACTTTTAATCTCAAACTCACCCATGAATTGTGTTTAAGGCAGTAACTTATATGTTTATTCGAATTTTCATCCAATTATGGACTGAATAGTTATTGGTTATATGAAAAAAATATTTCGTACAATAGTTAAACATTTTTATTCTTTAACTAATTTTATTTGAAAAATCTTGAATTGCTTTAATAACATGCTAACAATCAATCAATATATACCAATATATTAAAAAACCAAACAAAGAAGATGACATGACGCAATGAGGTTTCTGTTGGGTTTTTGTGGGTTCCTTCGGGTCAAACTGACACGAGGACTATCATGGATCACAAAACCTCACTGGTTTGATAAATCCCATAGATCTGATAACCAAACTGGTAAAAGACCTATTTGATCAAAGACACACTGATTAAATCTTATGCGGAAGCGTTTAAGCTAAAAACCCTAAATTAACTTATGGATCTTAATCGTTTATTTTATTTAATTCTAACAGTTATAGTGATTTACCTGGATTGCTTGAGAATTGATCCACCAATGAACGACCTACGAATTGTTCCTCTAGCAGAACTGAAACCCGAAAACTGGAAAAACCGAACTGGTATCCGAGAGAGAGAGAGAGGGGGCGGCGCCGGTGGAGAGAGAGAGAGGGAACTGAAAACTGATTATTGAATTGGTTGGATTGAAAATCTTAATTTTTCCTTAAGCCCATAAGCCTTATTTATATGGAGGAAAAATACAGTTTGTACAAGATTCAGTTTCCTTATTGTAATTATCTCATTCTTTTCCTTTTTTTCTGGAAAAGAATTTGCTTATGATAATTACCTATATATATATATATTTATCTTATATATATAATTCTATTAATTAACTATTATATATTTATTTTATCAAATAAATATACAATATACTCAATTAATTAATAACCCTCCAACTTTGGAATTTCTGACTGAAATTACCCAACTGATTTATAATTGACTATTATAAATCCTAACTCTCCATTTCTGGGTTTCATATAACTTATTCGATTTATAGGTCCTCACAGGTGTGACCCTCAAGTGTCTTGCAACATTGGATGTGTGATCACTTGGTTTGTCAACTCTGCACATAATTACTAACAGACTCCCACTTGTGCAAGTTGGCAATACCGCCTTGATTACACGGACCTAAGGAGCCCCCTAGACATGCACTTAGGCTGACCAGGTTACAAGAACTCTTATACCCAGATAGGTGATATATATTTTCCGTAAGGAAATGGCATCTATGAAACTACTGTTCATTGATTGGGTATAACTTGGCTTTTCCCTTTGCATCACGATATTTCATCTGCGAGTATGAGCTTGGAAGGTGTCAATTCTAAATACTCAAGATTCTGTTTTCTTGACTATCCGACTTTTACTGATAGGTAAACGACAAAGAACTAATCAGTTCGTTTGGGCATGGCCATGCACTTCATCAGTACATTCAGTCAGTCAAGATGGGCCCAGAAATATCTCTCTTCAGAGAAGAGGTGCAAATCCCATCTTGCATATCTGCCTTTAACACCACGGCTTCCGCTGAATCTAGTTACGCCCTTTATAGCCACCCTGTTACGGCGTAGCGGTTAAGTGCACTAAGTATTCAGTAGTCCTCATGATATCAAATCAGATACCTCAGGTGATAGGGACAACCACTGTGAGATTTACTTATGACTGATTCCAAGAAGTAATCTCAACTGCGGATCACGTCCGATATTTGCTACTCTATCAAATATCTGTGCAACTTTTAGTCTACAACACTTGTAGCTGTTATTCAGTCACTGATCATAACTACCTAAAAGTTCACAATGACTTTAACACCTCATCGGGTTCCCACCACGATAAGTTGTCACGGATAAATTTTGAATGAAAAACTGAAACTAGTTTCATTCCTGGATTGTAAAACATGCAAAATATAAAAGTGATAAAGAAATCTATTTTGTTTAGTCCATACTACACGCTGTAATAATAACAAAATTAATGACTTTTCTTAATAACTTTTATAATATCTATTTAACGTTTGTTAAATACTGATCTAAAATGAAGTATCACCTATCTTCAGTTTAGATCCTTTGATCAAAGTTTACCATTTTAATCAAAGTGATAACCAAATAATACAAGTCTTGTATTTATTGATATTGTCTACTTGTATCTGCTAATCATTGTTTTGCAAACACTTTAAACAAAAATTAGACTTCTATCATATTCCATGAACTTGGAGACCTGGAATAACTACCAGTTCCTGAATATGTAAAACTAAACTGCAACTTTCCTTAGTTGCTATGTAGATGAATGATTCCTACCTGAAATCAGATTCCATTTTACTCTACTGGTAAATTCACTGGAATTCTATATTTAATCCAACACTTTAATTATTGATTTAAAAGTCAATCATGTCTTTCCTTTGTTTCAAGGATCTTGAAACTTTTATCCTTTTGACTATAAGGAAAATTATATCTTATGAATTCTCATCCTACCTGGATCATAAATTCCGAGATATATTGAATCAATAATTATATCTCTCATTCTTTATCTTATACTAGATAGAGAATAAATTGGGCTCCCACTAACTTATATGAAAACCAATTATTACTCAAAATTTACTATTGACTTAGTCAAAACTTTGATTAGTCAATTATTTTGAGTAATATACTTGAGAATTCTGTCATTTATAAAAAACTTAACTGGATTTTGTTAAATCCTAATTCCAAAGCTTGGAATTTTCCTAGTTTTATAAATACTGTTATTAAGGCTATCTGAGTTAATATCCTAGATTCTCTTCTAAACATTTGAATAATTAAACTTGATCACAAAACTATTATTCATAAATGTTTTATTCCAAAAACACATTCCTATAGAATTTCGTGTGTTTTGATAGTTTTCATATAAATTACTTCAATTTTAACCAAAATTATTGAAGTAACTATGATAGGCAATATCTAGGATCTAATTAAGTCAAAACTTGACTTTGCCAAAAACTTCATGCATAACAGATATTTATTCAAGACAATAACTTTTAAAATTTAAAAATCATTCAATAAATTATAAGTATTTAAAAAGTAACCATAAATAAAACAACTGTTTCATAAATAAAATTGTCTTGAAAAATAAATGTCTAAAAATGAACTTTCATCTGGATCCTTGCAATTCTTGGGCATATCACTTCTGACCACCTGCAATAGTCATTTGCTCTAGGTATCAGTACACTTGTAAACTAACAAGTAAGAAGTGACAAACTAAAGCAATCACAAACATCTGAGGTTTACATACCTGCTTCATGACGCTTTGGGCAATTCTGCCTCCAGTGACCGACCTCATTGCATGTGAAGCAGCGGTTCTCGGTCCTAGCTTTGTTTGGCTTGACCTTCTTGCCCTTGCCCTTGCCTTTGCCTTTCTTGGGTGCACTCTGGACGGCCTGAACTGGTCCGTTCTCTTTGTTGGTGCTAGTATGCCCATTTTTCTTTTTCACCCCTCCGTCTCTTACCATCAAGACATCATTGGTTTTGTTCTTGTTCCCCATATTCAATTCAGCTGTCTTAAGCATGGAGTGTAATTCTGCTATTGACTTCTCCATGTTATTCATATTGTAATTGACTACAAAGGGCCTGTAGTCTTCTGACAGTGAGTTGAGTATAGTATCTGTTGCTAGCTGCAACGGAACTGGGTGACCAAGCCTTTCCAGATGATCCAAGTGCCGTTTCATTTTCATAACATGGTCACTTACTGATGTCCCTTTAACCATCTTGCATTCATTAAATGCTTTTGTGGCGTCGTAACGTTCTGTACGAGCCTGTGTCTGGAACATGTCCCTCAGCTGGCGGATCATGTCATAAGCATTTGTGTTTATGAGCCATGCTTGCAGATCTGGGCTCATAGTTGCAAGCATGGGACAGGCGACATCCAGTAGATCATCTGAATGCTTCTTGTGGGCATTCCTAGCAGTAGCCGGAGCTGTTGCCGGAGGAGCCTCCCCAAGAGGCTCTTCAAGGACATACCATTTCCTTTCGTGTCTGAGCACAATCATCAGATTGCGCTCCCAGTCAAGGAAATTGGAGCCAGTCAACTTATCATTTTCTAGGATAGAGCGGAGGGAAAGATTGTTAGTGCTGGTAACGGTGCTTGCCATCTACACACATTAAAACTTTTGGTTTTTAGCAACTGTAAATAGATTAAATTCCAATAAATATCAATAAACCCTTAAATGATCAATTTATTGGACTAGGATCCTTATTTCATACGTCCTGATGTGCGGTATGTTCTTGCTCCACCAGGCCCGTATTTATTTCGGTAGGTAAGGACTTTTACCAATCATATCTAACTGATATGACTCCTAGATCTTTTCGAAACCACGGTAATTATCCGTGCATGTTTCGGTTCCTCTTAGTGCATTTTGGCCCGGTACCTCCCGGTGAACTTTATAGTACCAAAATAGATCTCACCATTTTGGGGACCTGATCACTTTACTCTGGCCGGTACCACCCGGAGATAATTCGCAGAGTTATGTAACCCCTTCAGCTTCAGTTTGAACACTGACGTTGAATGTGTGATCACTTACAACGCTTGTGTACCTTACGCCGAAGGTGCCCCTGGATGGGTTGCACTACTGATCTATGATTTTCGGGGTTTTGAAAAACTTTATTTCCAGGATTTTTTTTTGAAAAAATATAATTTTGAAAAACTGATTGTCATAAAGGCTACTGATGTTTTAAACTAACTGTTTTAAACATACATGTTATTTCAAAACTAACTGTTCTAAAATCACTTGTTAATTAAAACTAACTGTTTTAATAGCATACTTAGTTGATTAAAACTAACTGTTTTTGTCAACTTGCCTTTTATATGAAACAATCATTTATAGGTTTAAAATAAAATCTACCGTTTTGAAAAAGTTCGAAAAACTGGTAATTTTAAATATAAAAACCTATATGCTTTTGTGATATAACCTAGTTTTAAAATAACCTTTCTATTTAAAACTACTAACATGCAAGATATCACAAATAAACATTCAACCATGCAATTAAATAACAATTAATCACATAATAGCCAATTATAGTTTTTGCCAACGTTTGTTTCCTAGGGACCAATAATGACCTATTCTTAAAGGTTTCAAAAGGAAAAACTTGCGTAGCTCCCACTGGTCTTGTCATCTTCGTCTGGACTCCTGGAAGGAGGAAAAACTCCAATAGCTCCCACTGGCCTCACCATCTCGTAAGAATAAGAGGGAAAAAAATAGAACTATCTATCCTAAGGTCATTATTACATAAGGGTTGTAAATGGCACGCAGGCCTCCCCGTAAATATGTCAAGGGTCTAAGTTGGCAAAAATTCTTTAATAGGCATATATATATATATATATATATGTAAGCATTTAAAAACATGCATCTCATGGAATCAAGCAATATACATTTAAGCGTAAATCAAAAACTAGATCCGTTAAAATTATCTCGTTTCGTGTATCACAAAGTTTGGTTTTAACTGATTTATAAAACAAGCTGTTTTATAAACCAATATTAATGTTTTATAAATGATAAAATTTATTTTATAAAATGTAAAATAATTTTATAAAAAATATGCCTTTTATCAAACCGGACATCCCGAACTAATCATTTAAAATACTGGCCTTTGTGTTTTAACCAATTAGTAAAAACACAATACTCGGCCCATTTGACTAAACAGGTCAGAAATTAAATGAAAAACTTAATTTTATAAAAAAGCTTATCAAACCGGACAATTCAGTCCAACTGGTTTGAACAAAACAAATTTTATTGGATAAAAATTTCTCAAATAAGCTTATTTTAAACAAAATTAATTTCGGATAAGAAGGCTTAAAACCAAACGAACCCTTTTTGGGCCATGACTTGGTCCAAAGAACTGGGCTTTGGGCCTGATAACAGAACTTGGCCCAGACTGACGAAAAAACCCTAGATGAACAGCTTGGCAGCCTTGCTCGCGCCGCGAAGACACGGTTCGCGCCGCGAGGACCATGTTGAACACTACTTCTGTCTGTGGTGATGACGACAGTTCGAAGCCACCGCCGCCACCATCGACTTACGGCCAGGCGCTGCCACCACCGCCGTTGACGATAGCAGCTACGGCCGTCATCGCCGTTTGGCGGTTTCATATCCGTCGATCGCCACCACCACAATCGGTGGTGTGGCTCTCGATCGGTGGTCCGAAAAACCAACCAACACCGCTACCACAAGCGGTGGTACGGTGGTTGATCCACGCCGTAGCTAGCGCTATTGCCGCCGCCGTCGCCTTCCGATTCACTACCAATCTAGCGGTGATCAGAATCAATGCCGCCACCACCATCACGGTGGTTTTTGGCCACGGCTTCCAGCAACTGCAGCAGGGAGAATCTCTTCCCCGCCACCGCCGCGGTTGTCACAATTGACCGCCGTCGATCACCACCATTCTGGTGGCGACCGGAGACAATTAGCGCCGCCACCATCACGCCGTGGTGCTGCTTTGATCGGAAAAACGTTGGCCACCACCGCGCTGGTGGTGGTCCGTGTGTGGCATTCGGAAGTAAACGATGCCACCACCGCTAAACACGGTGGTTTAGTAACCGTCGGCCACCACCAAACCGGTGGTTTTGACCATGGGTATTGCGATTGCCGCCACCGCCTCACTGGTGGTCCGGCTGGGCAGTCACGAAATCGCCGCCACCACCTCCCTGGTGGTTTGGCTGGGCGTTCGCCGTGAACACCACCATCCATCACCGCTAATGCGGTTTTCTGGTGGTTGCGGATTAATTTGCGAATTGGTCTCGGTTTGTGGTGGAACTCGGCCACAGCCGAGTTGTGCGTTCTAGCTACTACCACCGCCACTATCACCGTCGCTGCTGCGATTGGTGGCCGGCTGCGTTCACCGATCTGGTGGCGCAGCCGTGGCTAGGGTGTGGGTTTTAGTCGTGGTTCACGGCCATGGTGCCATTGCCACCAAGCCACCACGCCGCTGCCGTTACCACCAAGCTGGTGGTTTGGCTGGTGTTTGGGCCGACAGCCAATGCCGCCACCACCACGCTGGTGGTTCGGCTATAGCCATCGCCGGACTCGGTGGTCTTTGATGGTTCGGTGATTTTTCGTACAATTGATAAATAGAAAAACTACGAAAACAAAACAAATTAAAACTCGATACACAATAATTAATTTTATACGGATCTAACGAGAATAAATAAAACTAAAAACGATTGGACCAGAAGCTCTGATACCACTGTTGGGTTTTTGTGGGTTCCTTCGGGTCGAACTGACACGAGGACTATCATGGATCACAAAACCTCACTGGTTTGATAAATCCCATAGATCTGATAACCAAACTGGTAAAAGACCTATCTGATCAAAGACACACTGATTTGATCTTATGCGGAAGCGTTTAAGCTAAAAACCCTTAATTAACTTATGGATCTTAATCGTTTATTTTATTTAATTCTAACAGTTATAGTGATTTACCTGGATTGCTTGAGAATTGATCCACCAATGAACGACCTACGAATTGTTCCTCTAGCAGAACTGAAACCCGAAAACTGGAAAAACCGAACTGGTATCCGAGAGAGAGAGAGAGGGGGCGGCGCCGGTGGGAGAGAGAGAGAGGGAACTGAAAACTGATTATTGAATTGGTTGGATTGAAAATCTTAATTTTTCCTTAAGCCCATAAGCCTTATTTATATGGAGGAAAAATACAGTTTGTACAAGATTCAGTTTCCTTATTGTAATTATCTCATTCTTTTCCTTTTTTTCTGGAAAAGAATTTGCTTATGATAATTACCTATATATATATATATTTATCTTATATATATAATTCTATTAATTAACTTTTATATATTTATTTTATCAAATAAATATACAATATACTCAATTAATTAATAACCCTCCAACTTTGGAATTTCTGACTGAAATTACCCAACTGATTTATAATTGACTATTATAAATCCTAACTCTCCATTTCTGGGTTTCATATAACTTATTCGATTTATAGGTCATCACAGGTGTGACCCTCAAGTGTCTTGCAACAATGGATGTGTGATCACTTGGTTTGTCAACTCTGCACATAATTACTAACAGTTTCAAGTATTGATTAAATGGTTATTTTTTTGTTCTCCCACATTGGTGTAAAAAGGGAAATTCTATTAAACCCTTAGTCACTTATATATCCTTTATCCTACCCTTAACCCTTAGCCTAACATTACAACCCTAAAGTCCTCTTGACGGTTGACAACTTCTCAGTGGTGGAGATTAGATTTGGTGACAAGCTTATGCATGCGGGAATTAGTCGAGTATTGGTAGGATCACTTACATATACACTTTTACCCCCGAGAGATACACTTTATATTGTTGTTCTTATTATGTGAGGGTAAAAGGTTGGCCTTGGTATCCGATTGCTTGATGAGTCTTGTTTGTGTGTTCGATTGTGTAAGTATACTTTGTTTTCTTTGATGATCTTGGGTGGAGATAATTTTGGAGTTATCTTTCTTATCTTTCAGTCTTTTGATTGAGGACAATCAAAGCTTAAGTGTGGGGATTTTGATAACACCAAAATTATACATGTTTTGGTTGCGCGTAATTGTATGACTTTACCCCATTTCTCACCCGTTTATGATCATTTCCTGCACTAAAAGAGCTTAATATTGTTTGTGAAGGATTTGGAGGCCGTGGAACGGAAAAGTACGAAAAAAGGCGAGAAAACGTGAAAAATGCACAAAGTCAAACAGAAGACACTTGGCGATCGCGAAATGCTCAACCTGGCGATCGCGAAATGCTCAACCTAGGCATTAGAGGTTAAAACTTGTTACGCTTTTTATATATGATAATTACCGCATCAATATATATCCTAGATTATATCCTTAACAATTTGATAATTAAATTATGGTCATCTAAGACTAAGCTTGGCCACAGGATGATACCGCTTTAAACTTGAACCGGGATAAATAGAATATTCCACCACATCGCCCTTGTTTGTATAAATATTACAAACCATTTTAAACTAGATTTCATCGATGAATGATCCAAATCATTTCCATCTATTTGTGTTAATCGAATGGTAAATATAATTACTAATCATTAAATGAAATGACATTATAAGAGAATCCACAATGGTGAAACTTCTAAAACCTCGCTTGCTATATTTTTTTGTCACATTATTGTCATCTCAGCAAAGTAAGGTCCTTTTTAAAACTCTACAATAGAGGTTCTTACAAAAACCCTATTTTTCTTTTTCTTATTTATCAATTATTATATAAACTTAATATATACATATATATTAAAAAATTCAAATATAATTATCATTTTTCACTTTTATGTTGATTTTAAATTTTCAAACCTAGTATTTTATTAACATATATGAAAAACAATTACAACACAAATATAATTTAAACTACAATTAAAAAAACGTGCAATGTTACAGAAATATTAATCTTTAAAAAATGCGAGTAAATAGTTTATAGTAATATAGATCACTCGTAATCTCGATTCGATCAAATATGTTCAACCAAGCCAGAACGGAGTTGATGATGAACTTCATTTGAGCGTATCTCAAAATTAAAAGATATTCTTGGAATTCATGGGTGAAACTTTGAAATATTTGTGTCGAGTTATCTTAATTCTAATTTACATGTAGAAAAATATTTAAAAATAATCTAAACATAATAAATTAATGAAATAATTAAAAATCAAACTTGTTAAAAACACTTATAAAATTTGTATAAGAATTTATAAGAAACAAAAAAAAACATTTCATAATAATTATTTTATTTAATTTAATATATATGTTTTATTGCATAGTATATATGTTGTATAGATTTATTAAAAGAAAAAAAAATGGTCAAGCAATAACAAAAATAATAAATAAAATAATAACAGAAAATGATAGTATTACAAGAATCCGGGTTCTTGTTCAAGCACCTGGGTTCCAATAAGAAACCCGTGACTCGAAGAACCTCTGTTCTACAGTAGAGGTTCTTGTAAAAACCCAAAAAATAACCTCGTGAAGAATCTCTATTGTGAAATGCTTTAAGGGTAAAGTGATCATAAAGTTATAATATTGTTAAAGAAAATAGTAGCAAGGAACGAAAATATCCCTCTCAATATATAATACCTAAATGAAAGAAAAATTCGGATTGAACCCTTGTTTATCTTAACCTCAAGTTAATTTAAATCTACTTATAAGGTCAATGTGGTATAAACAAGGTACAGATCAGCAACTTGGATATTAGTTTACTAAACTAATGAGTAATTATTTATGGGTGAGTTATGTAGTCTTAATGAAGTACTTATTTGGAAATTAAAAGGGCTTCACCTATGCAAACACAAGGAGTGGTGCCGCTCTAGCAAAACTAACCATTTTGCCTTTGTAGGTGTCCATGGAACTAGGACAAGCACATGGCCATAATAGTACTGTTTCCTTATTCATGAACATGGAATGACTTGTCATGTGTGTTATCTCTCCAAGCTAACTTTTGGAATCATGGATCAAATGGTTTAAGCCGCCTTAGATTTAGATTCTGTTAGACTATTTAAGAGGTAAACACTATGTTAAGGTTTAAAGCGAAAGCTACTTTAATTTAAGCAAGAAAGTTAGATACTTGTGATAAATCCAAGTGGGGGAGTCTTAAATTAGTATTTATCACTTGCACATTTGCATTTATAGATAGAATTACTTATATTTTTTGTCCTAACATTTAACGACAAGTTAACTTCTCTGTTAACTTTCGATTAATTATTTTCGGTTATTTTTTAGGGAAACCAAAACTTGTAGCTTTTCTAGTTATTTGTGGACCATTGTTTAGTTATAAAAGGTTGCACCTAATTATGAAAGATTGTACCTATTGAGAATACTTTAAATACATGGTTTCTGCCTTCAATTTGGCTTCATTCATCTTTCTATCTTGTTCACAATATCACAACCATGATCATGAGAAGAAGTTGTAGGATCATTGCCTAAAATTCTTAAAACTCAAGGAGGGCGCGAGAGAAAAGTAACCTAGTTTCATCAACGACCTACTCGGGGCTAATAATTTCTTAAGGATAGTGATACTATCACGTACTTGTTTTCTATTTTGATCACTTCGTTACGATTATGCTACCTTTTTTCTAATAAAAACAGTTACATTCAACTCTAACAATTTATCTATTTTGGAGATTACAACATTAACTATAATATTAAAACATTCATTAGATCTAATACATTCAAAAATGGAGTTGAGTTGAGTTTTCAGCTTTTTATGAAAATTTTAGATAACGCATTTAGTTTAAATGGAAGAGTTTTCATTTTTCATTTTAGAAAACTAGAAAACACGTTTAGAAAGTTTTGAAAAACTATCAAAATCAATTTTCTAATTTATATAGAAGTTTGAAAACAGAAAACTTTCATTTTCTTAATAAACTTTTAAAAACTAAATGAACCAAACAGACAAATACGTTTTCTAAAATTTAATTTTTCATAAAAAGTTTCTTGGAAGACTGGATTTTTTTTCAAAATCAAATGCACCATAACTTCTCCTCTACCCTTTTTTTCCTTTCTAAAAGACCTCACTCTTCTTACTTTAAAGAATACTAGTGTTCGGCACCGCGCGTTGCGCGGTGTTAATAAATTCTTTAGAAAATTTTGAAGTTAAATTGAACTAATGATCACATATCATATATTAAGATAATAAGAATCGATATTACGCTTGATATAAAGTTGTTTCATCATCTTTAGTTGTGCATTTTGATATATATTATTAAGTAATAACTTATAAATTCTACATCATCAAACTTTGTAATCGACTTAAATGATAAAAAAAAATGTGTAAGACAATTTATTATAATAATGAGGTGTATAATGGATTTTTTTTCTTCATAATTCGTGATATATCTATTTACCACTAACATAATAAGTTAGTAATACGTGTTTAATAATATATTTGTTAGTAATTTACATACAATTATTGTAGTGTATTCGTTTACAACTTTAGCCAAAATTCTTTTAGAAGCCCCCTTCCTAATCCGTAGTCCGACGAACAGTAATAATTATCACCACTATTGTGATCACTTTGACTATAAGTGAGTCTCATTGACTATATATTCCATGTATCGTACTTGATGCTATTTACTCATAACTTTGTTTGTCAGTAAATAATCTTAAAAAAGGTTTTAGTCATATTATTTAAGATGAAAGCATTAAAGATATTATACCAATCCTAATTTCATTATTTTAAAAATAAAAATGAAATTGAAATAATTATATATTTTTTTGCACAGATTGGAGAAGGAAATAATCATATATTAATGATTGCAAGAAGTTATCATTTATAATTTTATATATTTATTTATTCTTATTTAGTCTATACATGGTTCTATATTTTTTTACATGTATTGTTTTCAATAAGTTTTAACTTTAACTCTAATACTTTATTTATTTAGTTAGTTAGTGATAAATAATAAATATAATAAGTTAGTAATACTTATTTAATAATATATTTGTCTTATTTAATGGTATTAAATGTCGAAATAATTATTTCATTTACTAAATAACCGGTTAATAATGAGTATTTAATTATATATGCATTTTAGTTTTTATTTATATTTATTGGTTTTAATATTATTTATATTTATGTATTGATTATAATAAGATCTTAAATAATAATAACTTTAGTTTTAAATTAATCTGTTAATTCAAACTTTATATATTAAATACATATTGTTTTTCAAAATATAAAATATATTGTTTTTAAAAATATAAAATATATTGTTTTTAAAAATAATATATATATATATATAAAGAATAACTTATAAATAATATAATTAGCAATAATCATAAGGTATTGTATTGATGTGATTAAGCGATTAACCATCATCTTCAATTATTTATTTCTATTAAGTATAATAATTTTTTTTATTAAAAATACACATACTATTCTATTAAAATGTTATGGAAATAAAAGTATACATGTTGATTCTTGTAATTTCATATATTTGGTGAGTTCTTAAATATGTTGATTATATAATCTTTGAATGTTATGTGGATAAAAATATTACAATAATGTGAAATAAAACAAAATAAATAGATGTCAAAAACAAATTAAATAATTTAATTAATTAAATATTTTGTTAAGAACTACATAAAAAGAGAAATATTTTAAGAAAAAAAATTGAGATTTGAGATTGGAATGCTTAGAAAATGTCATGTCTTTGTTGATATTGATGTTTTTCTTATAAAATTGCAAATTGAGAAATTATAAATCACTGAAGATAATCCACAACAAAAACAAAAAGTAAAAAAAACCACATGGATCATACTTTGAATCTTGATCGATGCCAACAAATAATATTTTTTTAAGAAATTACAACAATATAAGCACAACAAATTGGGAAAATAAACCTCACTTAAAATAATCATACAGCATATAAATATTAAATGAAAAACATGAAGGATAAAAAACAAAAATAACATTTGTGAAAAAAAACCCAAATAAAAGCTCAAAAAACTTATTAACAATCATATATAATATATAAAAACATAAACAACATAAACATTATTTGAAATTTTGATGGTAGAAAAATAACCATAGTATCAACAAAATATCAATTAGGAAGTGTGGGGGAAAAAACGAATGTGACAATCATGAATAAAGTCGAGGAAAAAAACAAAATTTATCTAATAACAATATGTAACGTATACAAAACATACGAAAAAAATATATGAAAGTTATACACACACACACACACCTTTTGACACATATAGACACAAAAACAACATATAACTCACATAAAATCATAAAATAAATAATAAAAAGTGTTATCTTACCTGAAAATTGAGAATTACTTATGAAAATGAATTGGCAAAAGACAAACAACAAAAAATCATTCAAATGAATCTTCTTATAGAACATAAAGTTGTTAGTATATTGCATTTTGATGGATCATTGTAGTTTATATATGATTGTGTTGTAGGTTTTTCTTTAATTAATAAATAGGAATATGAAGAGATCAAATTCAATGTCTTTAGGAAGTTAAAGAATGTGAAAGTTAAAGCTAATTAAAATGTAAGTTAAATTACCAAAGAACCCTTCTTATAGTAAAATACACAATTTTCATTAAGGGGTATAATAGTCTTTTAACTCATTTATTATTTAAAAAAAATCAAAACAATGAGAAAATTTCTTTGGGCAAATCCTACTCTAACAATGTGCCACATCATTCTCCAACATCCTCCTTTTATATATATATAGATTTTAGAAATAGGTCTTAGGTATTGGTTGTTTCTTTTTATATTTAAAAAGCCAATCTTATTCACCTCTTTTTTTTATTAGACAGGAGGTTAACTTCTATAATAGTGTTTGCTTTTGGACTTAAACAACACTTCTTACCAATAAAAAGTGAAATATGATTATATGAATTCAAGCTTTAAGAAAACAAGCAACACCATGTAGTCACACTCACATACTTACATTGGTCACATACATCCATCTACTATGAGTTATTGTGGGCTTTCAAGGAAATGGACCTACTAACCCATTAACCAATAAAATTCATTTTCCTTTATTTTATAAACCAAGCAATTCAAGCTCAATTCACTTTATGGTCTACCTGTCTTTAACTACTTCGCCTAATTAAATTCCTTATATAATATCTCTGTTTTTAGACACAAGGGTTAGGCCTCGGAAAAGAAATTACCGATAAGAGTCATTAGTATTTCTCTCGGATAACATTTTTGAGTCCGGTTAAGGTTAACGAGATAAAACTCCTACCCCTCACTTATCAAGGTGGTGTTTGTCTTTTTAAAATAAGTTCTTAATTATCATTTATGTCTCATTTAGTCAAAAACATAAGACAATTTAGACAAAAAAAATATTCTATTTTCAGGGTCTCTTAACCTTTAATGTCATTTGATAAATTAAACGATAACACATCCACTTAATTACCTCTTATTTTCATCCAACATCTTTATTTTCATTTCAATGTTGGTTTTAGCTCAGATGCACTCCAAATTTGCAAAAACGCAAAACAAAATGATTGTATATCTGTGTGTTGGCTTTCCAAAGCATCTTAAATCGTTTAAATCAAGGCTTCAGTATGTAAAATATGATTAAAGCTGCACAGCCTTGGAAATCTGTCAAAACTGTCAATATCCTAATTTCTTTTTCCCTTTTTTGTTTTCTTCATCCTTCAATGGATGCTCATTTCAACTTATAGGTAATTATACAGATTCAAAAGTTTCTAAACAATATTATTGATTTCAGACTTCTTAAAAACAAACTCCACTCAATTAAAGACCGTTTTATTTTTCAAACTTGAAACCCTGATTTAAATGCAATTCAAGTTTGGTTGAAACCAAATTCAGATTAGTTGGGTTTGATTTAATTTATTCTTTTTTAGTATCTCAACAAATCCTAGCTAGTACAAACAAGGATAAATACATTAAATACAATCAACTTTCTAAAAAAATACAATAAAACGACTACAAATTTTGGATCAACAGTTACCGTAATTCAGACCCAAAAAACAACAAAATCTACCTTTTTGGTAACACAAGACCCTGATTTTAAGCGGAATATACTGGGTTTGTTTGGTTTGTTTTTCTCTCTTGATTATTCTACGGTACGTGTAGGTTTTCAAAACAAATTTGATTGATTTGCTAAGATGGATTGATGGGAGGATACAAAAAGATAAATCTCATTCGGGTGAGCGTTGACAACCACCGGGAAGAAGGAACTTGAACTTCTCCGCTTTTTCTATCAAGTACGAAGGAAGATGAACCGCGGAAGCCGAACGGGGAATCGATCCCATTTTTCCGATCAAGTTCTTGAAACTATATTCCTCGGGTAACATATCATAAAGGTCATCTCCTCGACAAATCTTTCGTTGGATCCTTGAATAGTTGAGATACTCTTTTTTCTTGACTCGATCAGCGTGGCTGTAGGCTGTCATTTTCGTCACAAACTCGCTCAGGTGCCTGAAACAGAAGCTGCAGTGCCATCCGGCATCGGAGAGAATAAGGTCGGTCTGGCGGGAGTGCCGGTATCGAGTCCACCGGCTGTAAATATGTGCGGTCGCTCGCCAGCTATTGTAATCAACCGGGAACTCAAACGAGTAAATGTAGTTTCTCATTTCGAGATGCAAAACGGACGGCAACCCATCACACTGCTGAAGAAGCTTGACCGTGTGTGAACTCGGGATCTCGTCGGTATCCGACACGATTAAAAGATCGCCGTCAGAGATGCCAGACCGTCGGATCAACTCGTTCATAATGCTCCGGTGCTGCGACTCGATCAAAAAGGGGTCTGGAGGCACCTCAGATGCTAGCAGACCAGGGAGGAAACCGTAGACGATTTTCTCTTCAGCGAAAGCAAAGCGATCGCGATTTAAGGCGAACGTGAGAGGCTTCGGGATGCCAGTGAAGGTCGTGTTGGATTCGAGGATGATGAATTTGGTGACGTGAGGGTAAAGCTCACGCCACCGGAGTTCAAGCAAGTCAAGTTCATTGCTGAATAGGACAGCATCGAAGACGTTGCGTGGCTCAGAGCTTAACGACCATCCATGGAGGCGGCATAAGTTGTCCATGGAGGCGTTTTCCGCGTAATAATGTGGTATGTATTCGAACGGCGGTGGTGGTGTGTCCCAAAGCGGTCGTAAGAACGAAGTGATATTTTGGGTGTGGTCAAAGATGGCGATAAAAGAAAGTGTGATGATTACCAGAACTACGATAAACATGTACTTAGACATCCATCGTCTAGCGGCATACCGCCGTGAGTCCATGCCGAGAAAGATGATGAAGATGATGATGATCAGGACTTGCACCTTATGATCTGCAAAGCATGAGAATTACAAGCTTCAAGCCACAGATAATGAAAGGGCAAAGATCTTGATTGCAAAATTCATTTGTAAATAATGTTTCACCATCAAAATTTATGTACAATTATAACAACATGCAATGGATCAGGGGTTCTATAACCAGAGGACAGATCTCAAGTTTAAAAGTTACTTCTTAAAGTCTGAAAATTAAGAGGTTTGCAGAGGTAAGTTTGTTTTATTTCTAAGGAAAGACCTGAAATTCTCCTACCGTCCTGCGAAAATTTAAGAGGTGCACCATCCACCTCTTTTTTTTTTAGACGTGAAATTAGACTTCAGACTTCAAATCTTTTAAAAAACAAACGACACCGAGTAATTACAACGTCTAATCATGATCAGATTCGTAACAATCAGAACCCCTCTAGCAACTCAATGGTTCACATTACAATTACCAAATTATCCTAGATTGCAGCAGATCCATTCAGCTCTGATTTAAATCAAGAAATGCCAAATTAAATGATTAAATACCTTATCTTGGTTCCAAATTTCTGATAAAAATTAAAACACCAGTTATAATTCTATGAATGAATTTGTTTAGCTGGATGAACCAGATTTTAAACAAAATTACCAAAAACATCAAAATAGTTTTCCAATTTTCAAAATTACCGAGTTGAATTACCAAAATCAATGCAATCATACACCTGAAAAAGGAACATATAGAATTCAACACTCAGCTCCACTAAATTCGATCCAAAATCGACGAATGCAAATAAATAGTCATCAAGTCCTCCTTAATCAACAGAGAATTAAACTAATATTCTAGTAAATACATTATTATAAACAAATTGAACTTTAAGCAAACAAATTCAATCGATTGAACTATAAAAATAAAAATATAAAAGCACTTAAGCACCGCCTAGAGTTCAATTCATCGAAACGAGCTTAAATTCCATGAATGCAACTAAAATTTCACCAAATTCCTGCTAAATCAACATCAAATTTCCCTAAATATTCAAAACCTAGACCAAAATCGAGCAAAATCAACATAAGATCCCTAAAAATTCATAAATTATGATTGAAAGAAATCGACATACCTTTACATCGCCATGGAGCTCATGAGAAAAGCTTCAAAGTATGTCCATAAATGAACATAAAAAGAGATCAATCTTCATAGATAGATATAGATATAGATATAGATATAGATATTGATACAGCTGGTGATTGAATGATTTCAAAGAAGAAAGAAAAAAAGATACAGTGAGTGTGAGAGTAACTGTTCAATCCGTCTGCAGCTATGTTTCTCTACGACCAAAACTTATTTGAGAAATTACAGACGAGCCAATGAGTGTATGACACGTATGAAGGAGTGGGTCCTTTTGGGGGCGGTAGGCTTTTGGGATTGGTTGGTGTAGGGTTGCTACGATGGACCGGCGAGTAGGGGATTAGTATTTTCTTTTGAAAGAGGATCCAAGAGGTTTTGTCCTCAATTTCTTCCTATTGTCTACATTATTGATTCATTTAGAGTAAATTACACTTTTACTCCTTGTAGTTGTCATTCGTTAACAACTTTCGTTCCTCATTTGATTACAGTTTTCGATCATTTTGGTTGTTGTTTTGTTTTATTTTTGGTTTCTTAGACTAATTTACATCACTTGACTCGAGTGATGAGAGTTGATAGTGGTTGGTAACTATAGGTACAAAAAATGAAACAAAATGACAGCCATTGTGACCAAATGTGAAACGAAATGGCAACTACAATGACCAACACTGTAATTAGTTCAAAAAAAGGATGAGGGTTACTAGTGGTGGTAACCACATGGGTCCGAAATTGTAATTTTCTCAATCATTTAATTAGTAATTCGAAAAATTATATATGACATTAAATATAGAGAGTAGAATGTATGAGATGCATTTATTCCGGCTTCCGAAAAAGATATTATATGGATTGGATTAGAAGGATTGGTCATCCAAAAATTAGGAGCCATTTCTTGTTGCAAATATTCACTTGTGGCATATCATATCTCGATCGATTAACGTAATTTTTCTACCGCGTGCAAGTTCTCATAATGATAGTATTTTTCCAAAATAAAACTTTGTTGTTTAGTATCTTGAACTAGCCATAGCTAGAATTCCTTACTTGAATGAAAGTAGATCTTGTGGAATCATATTGAATATTTGACGGTACATTCCATACCTTGCAAAAACCGATCCTCGTTTACCAACCACACATTTTCTAAGCAAGTCAGGTTCTCTCTCGATACGTTCCTTAAAAAAACTAATTTGGGCAAATTCTTCCCTCAATTAGCATCTCCGCCAGTTTCCTAAAATTTCTCCAAAATGGTGAACCAAAAGTTCAAATCTCCAATAAATTCCCTATTTTGAAGATTCGAACATTGATTTATAAGAGTCAACAGTGTTGTGGCGGATTGGTTATCGCTTGGGGGGTTTATAGAGTCCTAACCGAGTTCGAGTCTTCCCGTGCGCATGCTTGGGGACATTTAATTGGGGTCATGTTTAGCCTTTAAAATTGTCGGGAATTAGTCGAGTTTTGGTCTAGACACCCATAAGAAAAACATTGATTTGTAAGAACCACAAAGATGGTGGTGTTGTGGCAACATGCCTAAAGGCATATGATGTCTCATCAACCCGGATTCGAATCTAAATACTATTATCTTGTGACCAATTTAAATACTATTATCTTGTGACCAATTTAGTCTCAAATAATCGTAACTTACTAATAAGAAAATAAATACTATTATTTAGTTTCCAACGAAGAAAAAACAGTTTTATGTGAGGGATACTATGAAATCCTTGGTAATGAAAAGGAATTGGATCATGGATTTCAATTTTCATAAATAGCTTTTTCTCTATTATGTTCTTTAGTAGGATGACGTGGCATTTAAGACTTCATTGTAAGAGATTTAAACGAAGACAGTGTCACGTGACGGGGGTGACCTAGGATCACGTGGTATTTAATTCTTTATTATTTCACCGCTTTAAGTTTCGCGCCTTTTAAGAATAAATAAATAAAAGAAAAGAAAAAGACATGGTGATTCTGTCGGTCAGAATTTATGGGTACGTGTACCAGGTGAAAGTGTTCCTATTTAAGCTCCACGTAAGTATTTCATTTAATCTAAAATATTTTAAATATATTCTTTTAAGACCATAAATTATGACTAGGGACGTTTGGACGGGAATATTTTTTTTAAGAGGTATTCCAGGCCACATTGGACTCAGACTAATCCTCGGTAATTTTGGGCCGAAGGCCGACTGCTAAAGCATGCAGCCCGGGGTCGAAGCCCCCGTACCTCCAGAATGCGTCCCCCAGGGCTCGAACTCGGGTTCACCACTATGTAGTGCCCAAGCCTTACCACTAGGCTAACCACTCCTTTGGTTTTGGACGGGAATATTGCAGGATAAGGAATAAGAATGATAATGGAAATTGTTGCTTGGTCTAATATACAATGGAATTATTTTCGTAGAACCATTAATTTTCATTTCTGACCAAATTGGGGAAATGAAAATTTTATTTTTACTTGGTTCATTTTTTCGTATGACGTTCCATCTTTTCATGTTAAATGTAACATCTTTTGTATTTTTAAGTTTAAGAAAAATATAGATACACTTATATGGTTTTAATTCATATACACATCCATATAAATGTAGACACACATATATGGTTTTAGTGTTTTGTTGCTTACTATGGTGATATGCGATCTCCTTGAGCTATAAATGTTCTTTTGATGCGATGTTTTTTAAAAGGTGGATTATATAGAAAGACAAAGATAATAAGACGATGAAATATAGCTATATTATCTTAATAAGCTTCAATTTCTTATAAATTGATGTATTTTTGTTAATTCTGATTTCAAACTTTAATTTATAAAAACAATCAAATTAATTTAGATTTTAGACTTTAACAGCACTACTTAAAATTTAAAAATGATATTAAGCTTCAGACTTCAACACTGTTAGAAAACAAATGCCTCGTAAATCATAGAAAAATCAATAATACCTTAATTGGGTGCATGGTCGACGTAAAATATACTATCAATTTCCTTAGATTACAAATCTAAAATAATCAAAGTAAAAACTAAATAAATTATAAAAAGCAGACATTTTTATTTTCCTTTTAATCATTTATTTATCTTATAGTAAATTTTTGATAAAAATAACAACCTTCGTTATGAATGCTCTATATAAGTAGGTGATCATAACAAAAAAAAACATCATTAATTTTTTAATTTGCCCAATGGTTGATATTTCATTACCTCTTATTTAAAAAATGTCTTTAACTTTTTAAAATATGTTAATTAAAGTTACATAAGAACTAAATTATACTTATTTTGTTCATAAAGTACTTGATATTTTTTTTCGTATTATATATGATGGTTTTTATACTCCAAAACTTTTTTTTCTTTTTTCTAAAATTTGTTCTAATAAATTTAAAATTTATAGTTTATATATAATAATCAACTTTTATAAATATTTTAGTTAATGTATTGTTGGTCTTAATCATCTTTTGAAAGATACAATCATTCGACCGATGTATATATTTGAACACTTATGTTCATGATTGGATGAATCTTTATTGTTAAAAGATGATATTTCCATTAAATCTTTACAAGTTTATCAAAACGTTATAACGCAAGTGGTTATCTTAATAATTGTTAATGAGTATATAGACATATGTGAAATATAACAAAATTTGGAAATAACTCGCAGTGTATTATATTTTCTTGTTTATTTAAAAAGGGAATCTATTGTTTTAAGATGAAAAATAAGAAGTTTCTCACAACTAAAAATCTAAAAACCATCTTGTTGAGCGGAAGCCCAATAAAATGGGCCAAAATTCAAAGCATTGATTAAAAACATAAAAAGAAGAGTAAACTTAAAAATGAGTTTTTAGGAAGACGTTAGAAAAGAGAAGGTGGGATGCTGTTAGAAGTGGCTTGGACTCATAGTATTGGTTGTATTTATCTGCTACTTAAGATTTGAGTTAATACTGCATTTAGTTTATTTGGGACCATTTTGGTTGTAATTCTATGTTTTAGCTAATTGTTGGATTTTGGATTCTTACAACAATATAATACAATCTAAATTAAAGTCAACGTTTAGGAGGATTTTTAGTCACATTAGTGTATATGATATATAGGGAAGGGTTCAAACGAGAACACTTGCTATTTACGAGAATGCGAGAACAATTGTGAGCCTCCAGTTTAATTAACCTATATACTTTTGGGTTAATTTCATGTATACCCTTATTAAAACTCAAAATATCATATTTATCCAACCTAATCTACAAATATCATATATACCCTTCCTAACCTATCAAAATATTATATTTACCCAAATAACAAATTTCAACAATTTTTAATCATTTTAATTCAAATATAATAATCTATAATCTATAATTTATAATAAAAAGACATCTTTACCCTTGTTATTATTATATAAGACCATCCTTAGTGGTTTTACCCCTTGCCAATGGTACCAGCTGCCACTAGGGGTGTAAACGAGTCGAGCTTTTATCGAGTAACTCGAGCTCGAACTCGAGCTCGGCTCGTTCGAGTCGAACTTTATCGAGTTCGAGCTCGAGTTCGAGCCCAAATAACAAGCTCGAATATTTATCGAGCCGAGCTCGAGCTTTTAAGAATTTGACTCGAGTTCTTATCGAGCTTTTCGAGCCTTGTATAGCACATATATATATATATTTTTGTATCATTATGTATATAAGGGGTATATATCAAAACAACCTAAATATATATCTTTCGAGCTTTTCGAGCCGAGCTCGAGCTATAACTTAAATAACCTGTTTTTTATACAACTTCGAGCTTTTCGAGCCGAGTTCGAGCTATAATGTATCTTTCACGAGTCGAGCTTGAGCTTGAAGTATGAAAGCTCATCGAGCTATCGAGTCGAACTCGAGCTTAACATAAAGTCTCGAGCCGAGCTCGAGCTCGGTTCGACTCGTTTACACCCCTAGCTGCCACATCAGCTTTCCACTATCTTACCAATACCAGTCATTACCAATTCATCCACAGTGGTCTTGACTCTCATACTAATCTAAATAATTAATAAAAAAAGAAAAGAAGAGAGAAAAAAGAGAGAGATAGAGAGAAAGGAGAGAGAGGGTGGGCTAGGGATGGGATGGGGTAGGGTGGGGTGGGGTAGGCAACCGGCATGGGGGTGCCTGCCATTTTTCTTGCCGGTGGGGTGGTACCAATTCATCCTCGGACCTCGGTGGTGTTACCACCGGTAACACCCCAATACCGTTCCTCATACCGTCCCCATTATGGATGGTATAAGCTACTTATGTATTCTTTCCGGTCAACAAGTCAGGTGCCCCACACCCACTATCTTATGCAAGTGAGTTAATGCTGTAATTAATCTCTCAAAGCAAAATAACAGACTTGCCATCACTAAATGGAAGAGGAAACATACGAAGAGATGATCAAGGATTTGAGATGCATAAGAATTGAATTACAAATTACGACACGATTTTAATGTTATTACATTATGTTAGAATTTAAAAGTAGATCATCATCATCATTATATGATGAACTTTTAAGATTTTATTTTCACTAAGGTCTAACTTCTAAGGGTGCAAAGGTGGGAATGATTTATATAATAGTGTGCTATCTGAATTTTGGGATGTACTTGCATGTTTCCATAGTTGAAAGTAAGAAAGACAATTTGGGTATTTAATAGCCATGATTTTACATGCTATATTTTGGAATGTTTCTAACACAAAAACCATGAACTTGTTAAGTGTGTTAACCAAGTAGGGGAGCGCATGGGTCACGTCGGCTGGGGTGGGTGAGAAAACTAAAACCTCGATTGGGTTTCGGGTAGGGTATCAAGGTGTCCTAAATATTGTAATCAGGTGATTCAAGTGTTAGACATCTGACCTAATCGGGTTATGAGGAAAATTCAGTCGAATAGAGGATATGCCATATTTTTTCACTTTTCTCAATTTATGTTCCTTGCAAAAATTTTTTTAGAATAAAAGTTGGAAGTTTGAAACGAATTAAAGTAAACTCATAATTTCAATTTTCAAACTCCAAAATTCCTAATCATAAAGATATAGTGTTTTGGTGGCACATCAAACCAAACATGTAGTTTATTTACATATCATCTTAAATACCACCCAAGTTTTTAAACTTCTATGTAAACATTAGTTTGTACGCTTTTTTAAATTTTATAAATCCAAAGTTTATTGGATATTTCGATTAGAAATATATAAATTAGATAAATAGTTTTTTTTTTTTTAACTTTTGAACGTATAAAGTTAGGTACAAACCATTAAACAAGCAATAAATTTTGACTCAAATTCAACGTTTCTCTTTAAAGTTAGTCAATTAGTTGTTTGAAGTATTCACAATTTGGATCATGGTTTGGGAAAATGGTTTAACGGCTCATGCAATTTGGTTTGTAGTTCTGACTTTAAACTGCACTGCAAACACCCATACCAGCCAGCGTTGATCTTATGTGAAGACAAGGTTGGTAACAACAAAAGGAAGGAGAAGATCTAGCAGTGCACTAGACTTGGTTATAATTATATTTATGTTATTGAGTTTGATTTTAGTTAATTAATTTTCCTTGGGAAAATGACACAAGTTAATTTTTTAGACTTATAAATTGTCTGTCATTTTGATGATGTTTAAGTTTCAGATATGTTAGAATACTTTTGGTATGTATACCTTAAGATATTTTTAGTGTATACAATGAATATTGGATGACATAAGATGTCATTACACTTACACATGGGAAATTGAGGGTGTAACATAAAGTCATAAAGGCACCCATTTGATAAGAAAATCCACGACATTTATTTTAATCAAAATTTTGGTTCTTGCTTAACTCAAACGAATGTGATATATAGTTTGAAGTAACATTTGCTTGCTTTCAACCAAGCTGTTCGTTATAAAAAAGAAGCTAGAAAAATGAATCTAACGTATAAATTTCCTGAGTTCCCAACAAATAAATAAATTAAGGTTGTAAACGGACAATAATACCCACTAAGATTATAAATTTCAATTTTCATAAATCATTATAATTATTAACTCATAAGTATCATGGATGTTAAGTGCATTATTGTGATTACTCAAAAGCTTTATCGGTGCCCAAATGCACTACATACAAAACACTAAATAACTAATTAAAAGGCTCTACTAATACCATTTTATATAACAATACTTATCATTACAACAAAACGAAATCCTAATTCCCGATGCATAACTCTAGCTAGCCATCGTCCCAAAACTACAAGAGTCTGATCAACTGATCAACAATTATTTCTTCAATAGTTTCAAACGTTGAATCGTTTCGACAAATGACCTGTCAAAACAAAACGTTTCATATAACAAATTAGAAACATGATTTTTTTTAAAACCTGATAACATATAAACAAAAAAAAAAAAAAAAATCAAGCAAATTACCAACTTACCCCCAAGGAACATCCCCAGCAAGCAACCAATCTCCATCTTTATCTTGGTAAGTGAGTTTTACATCTTCATAACCTACGTATCCCATAACGTACTCAATCGATCAGTAACTCTAACTTTGACAAGTCAAATTTTTATTTATTACTAATTTTACACAACCATTATAAATATGTCTTAATAATTTGTAATTTTACGTTTTCGTTCAATAAGGTTATTACTTTTTCTTTACAAATACTTTTAAAAATATAACTATAGTAATTGGAAAATTAAAATTCAATGATCAATAAATAAAAAAATAACTTACATTTTCCAAACATTTTGGCTAAGGTGTGCACTAGGGTTTTGTAGGAGTGGTGGCCATTAAGGTCAACCTTTCTTGCAATTCCCATACCTTCCATCCATACCTTAACATACATTGACTTTGACCCGTTGACTTTTGGGTGGCAATTCATCTTCCTACAAGATTTCACCGGCGGCCACCCGATGACACCAACATCATTTCTAATAAAAAAGAATAAAATCAAGAGAGCTCGTTAATTACTTATAATTTAAAATTTAATAGTTATAAGTTCTATAAAGACTTTTAGAATTAAAATTACAGATGAAAGTTCAAATGTAACCTCAATTTTGGTTCAAACAAGATTTTTTAATGCCTCTTCTTGTAAGTAGGTTCAAACAAGAACTATTCTAAATTGTAGGTTCAAACACTACCATCATTTACAATCACATATGATGTGGGTCTATATGGATCCTACACATTAACAAATCATATATAATTTGAGTGGGTTCCATCACTAAAACATATATGATTTTTTTTTAATTTGTGGAACCCACGTATGCCCATATAAATTTGTGGCTAATATTAAAGAGGGATGATTCTTGTATGAACTTGCATATATATGGAAATTATATTAGAAAAAGAATCTAGATATAAACTATCTGGAACTGAGTTCCAACCACTTTGACAACAACGTATCTTTAATTTCCTTTTTTTGAAAATATTTAATTACCATCAATATATAATTTACCTTTGATGAACAAAGATGGAATTGGACTCAACTTCATTATCACCAACATGATAATGATCATCTTGATCTTCTTTATTCAAATTCAACTGGTTTTTGTTGCACAAATTGTTCCATACAAGAAGAGGCAATGTTTCAGGAACATGGAAATCACCATCACCATCACCATCACCATCATTTTTTCTCTTTTTCAAGTGGTGATGAATTGGGATATTGTTAGATTCATGGGTGTAATTGTTGAGATCAAATTGTGAAGGTGAAGATGAAGAAGATGAAGAGAGAGCAAGACCCAAATGAAGCTCCATTTTTGGAAGATTTCAATTCAAGACAATATGACACATATATTATATATATATGGAGGATTTGGGTATGTTATATGATGGGGTTCTCCTATATAATATGTATATATAGATAGATAGATAGATAGATATAGAGTAGTGTGTATGTAGTGAGAGAGACATGGGATTTGATTAGATGTGGGTGTGTCTGGGATGTTCCATTCTCTCTCACACACTAAAGGTAAAAAATGTGAAAGAGAGTTTGGGGATGGGGAACCATTTTGAGAAAAATAATGAATTCATGTTTTTTACCTTAAATTATAGTTTGTCGACGTCATCTCATAAATGTAATCTTAGGACTAAAATCATAAATTTGGTTGTTGTGTTTACGGACTACAATTCTTAAATGGCATCGGTTTCACAAATATAAATTCACTTATTTTTTTAATCTCTTTTGAATATATATAAAGTTTCTTTAACGGCAAAAAGAGATCACAACTCACGAGGCAAGGAGCTTTGACACAAACGACCCAAGATTTAAACTTAACTCTATAGGGGTTATTTATTTATCAAGGGTTTACTTCACCAAAGTGTATCCAACTTGTCACGAAAAGTTATTGTATGTATTGTACTTCCATTTTTACCATTTGGCATATCAAAGTTTAAGAAATGGTCATTGTATGTATCTAACTTTATAAAAACATACCATTTAATGTATCTAACTTGTCACGAAAGTGTATTCAACTTGTCACGAAATACATTAAATGGTAGGTTTTGATAGTTTTGATACACCAAATGGTAAAAATGAAAGTTCAGTACATACAATAACTTTTCGTGACAAGTTCGATATACTTTGGTGAAGTAAACCCATTTTTCAAACTTAACTCTATCTGAAGATTAAAGAGGTGCAAACATAGGATCTTTTGTTTTATTTTAAAAAATTGTGTGAAAACCTCTTATCATTCTCTGGATATTTAGGAGGTGATGTGAAATCAGATTTCAAACTTTAGATTTCTTAAAAAATAAACGACGCGTTAGTTGAAAGAAAATTTTAAGAACTTATCGTTAGTTTTTTCAATTTTATTACTACTTAGGGACTATTTGTTAGTTGGGGAATCGCTTGATACAAGATGATTAAGAAGTTAGAATTATTAATAGGATCTTATGATATAGTGTAAACCGTAGGACTGGCCCTGACAAGACTCGAACACACGATCCTTCATTTAAAAGCAAGAAACAAACCACTAAACCAATATAGACTTTGTAAAAAATATTTTTATATATATTTCCTATAGTCAAGTGGTGCCATCGTTTGAAAATTTCTCTAGGTCCGTCCCTGCATATATATGTGTGTGTATATATATAAAGTTTTTTTTTATCTTTTTTTTTACTAATTTACGATTATTATGGATTTTTAATGTAATAATGTTAATGAATTTTGTTCAAACTTATAAGTTTGAATTATAAAATTTGGATTTCTAAACTTTTATGAATTTTTAGTTTTATAAGTGTTAAACGGGTCAACCCGATTATTAAACGAGTCGGGTTGTGGTTGAGATTTCTGACCCGTTTATTAAACGGGTCAGGTTAGACTCAAATATTTCTAACCTGTTTAACTTAACTTGAATCCAACATGAACTCGACATGACATGTTTGCTAGGTCTATAATGGTAATGGCTATGTCAAAGCTCTATTCCTACCTTATTTTGCTGTTAAAACAAAACTTCTAATTTAATTTAAAAGTTACAATATAAAATACATAAAAAATAGAGTGTGTCAAGATCGTTCGTAGACAATAAGGACGGGTGAGATGTTGTGTTGTTTCCCCTTGTTTGGTTATATCCCACACGGCCTACTACCTCCTTTCACCTCCACTCTAAAGACTTCTTTTGATTTTATTTTTACCTTTTTTGACCTTCTTTGTCTTTTTATTTACAAATTATGGATGATTTAATTTTTAGTTTTATTTTTATAATAAAATAAAACTTGAAACAGTTTTTTTCTTAAGTATCTTGGTTGAAGTTTCAAACAAAGATGATTGTTCATAGATATGGATAGGAAGCCAATGACGCATAGCTCAGTTGGTAATGAGTGGAGACATAGTTTGTCCAAAATCGAATTGGTTCTGGGTTCGAGCCCAGGACACCCCTATAGTCACAACCGTTGAGTGAGTCAGGTATGCCCCCCACATAATGGAATTGACAGACGATTGTGGGCCGGCAGGCCCTGCCCTGGGGCCGTGCAGCCCGTGCGACCGCACAGGGCATCAAAGCCCATGGGGCATCAAATTTCTATATAATGTTATTAGTATAGGTAATTAGTTTTAATAGTTTATGAGTTGAGCACTATACAATTCCCAAATATGGTATTATATTACACGATTTTGATTTAGTGGAATTCTTCATTATTCCATCTATGTTACTTGCTTTTGCATCAATTAAATGATTTGAGAAATTGACAGATTGCATATTTGCATCACAATATCAATTAAATTGTTATGCTCATTCTGGAGGTACGGGGGCTTCGACGCCGGGCTGCATGCTTTAGCAGTCGGGCTTCGGCCCAAAATTGCCGAGGATTAGTCTGGGCCCAATTTCCAAAAAAAAATAATGTTATGCAGCCTATGCTTAGAAATTTAGGATTTGATCATTTGTTGTTTTTTGTACCAATGAACTCACTGTTTTTTTTTTATTTATCAATTTCAATGGTTTTACTGTTTTTATAAGTCTTGACATTTATAGACTTGCTGAGTTGCAGTTTCTTTTTTTTTTATAACTTTAATATAACTATTTACCATTTTAATTGAACCTAATTATAGTTTTTCTTGTTTTGTATCCTTCTATGCATGTAAACATCGTTTTAGGTGACTTATATTTATATTTTATAATCTGGGGTTTTGGTTCTTATGCCTCCCTTTGTACTCTTTGTTTAGTTAATAAAAATCGACATAGGTATGAGCCATGTAGCTTGGCTAGGTTCCACACCCTTTAAAAAATCGTATCGTTCATTGTTTCATTTACTTAAAAAATAGACATAGGGGCATAATTTTGCATTTTCGCACAGGGTATCTGAAACTCTAGGAACGACCATGTGGGCCGATTGGGATTGCCGATATCAACCTTTTGTCCAAAATAGATATGGATAGGAAACTTAATACAAATAGATATTTTACCAATCAAATTTATCTCTTAGCTCATCTTCGCAACTAATAGTTTCTCTGCTTATCAAGGGATCAGAAAATAATAAAGTTCTAAACATGGTCCCCAATAACACATCCCCAATAAAGAGTAAGATGTAAATTAGTCTCAATGGAGGGACCAATTCTTTAAACAAATCTAACTACCTCCTCAACTCGTGGAAGTGTTATTTCAAGAGGCGTTACTTTTGTTTTGAAATAGGTTTTTATTTTTATTTTGTTTTCTTTCACAAGTTGAGGAAATGTTACTAGCAGAGGTGGTGATTTTGTTGAAAAAATGAGAAAGAAATTGCTCTAGAGGTCAATTTTCTTGACAAAATTTCTATTTTTGTTACTTTCCTCAATGTAGATTAATGTCATCAACAATGTCTTTTAGTGATGAGGCGGATTTATCACTCTGGGGGTTTATAGTGCGCTAACCGAGTTCGAGCCTTTCCGTGTGCATGCCTGAGGACATTTAAGTTGGGCCATGTTTAGCCCCCAAAATTGCCGGGGATTTAGTCGGGCTTTGGCCCGGACACCCTTCAAAAAAAACTTTCATTTTCATCAACCCCAAACATTATATCAAAGCGAACACTAAAATTAATAATGATACATTAACAATTGTTTTCTTTTGGAAAAAAGTTGATTACTAGCAACCCTAAATGGTTTGATACAAAAACCAACCTCCAAATATACCAATGTCGAGAGACATTTTTTGATTCACTTATTGGTTGTGGCTAGCGGGAATCTGGATTGGAAACTGTGACCTGATATGTATTTAGACAAAGTATTCTCATCCGTTTTTCAACTAAATTACAAACGGTTTGCAAAATAACATATTGTTTACTATTTAATTTCATTTATGTACTGAAAATATCACTTAAAGACAATATATATGTATATTTATTTATATTCATACAGTTAGTTCTTAGTTTATGTATTTTTTGCAAGATTTCTAACTTTAATCGTTTAAATGTATTAATTTGTTAAGATGATGCAAATAGTTATCAACTAGGGGAGGACCTAGAAATTTTTTCAAACGGTGGCACAGTTTGACTATAAGAAACATATGCAGAAATAATTAACTCAAAAGTTATATTAGTCTAGTGGTTGCTCTCTTGCTTTTCCAGTGAAAGGTCTCAAGTTTAAGTCTTGTTGCAAACAGTTTTTTTAATAGACACAACAAATATGATGAAATAATAAAATCAAGTAAAAAATGACCCTAACAAAAGTTGAACCCAAGACCTCAAGTTTGAAAAACAAAAAACTTACCAAACTCTACAAAGGAAAACTTGTATTTTAACTGCAGTTTCAAGATATATATAGTGCACAAAACAAATTAATACGATAATACCTTTCAGGACCTGTAACTTTTTTCACTACGATTAAGAAATGAAACGGCGGTACGTGCCACCGTAGCCATAAGGCTAGATTCGTCCCTGAATATCAACATGACCAATCCAATCAAACCCACATGCATGGTTTGGTTTTGCTGAGTTGTATTAGTTTAGGTTGAGATTTTCTAAACTGTAAATATTTTTAGAGAGTTCTAACCATGCAAACCATCTCATGTTTATGCCTAATCTCAACTGTTTAGGTTTATCCAAAATGATGTAGACAAGCCCATTATAATATTGATTAAATATAAAAGATAACCCCCATGTTATTCATCGAATACATAAATATAACCACAATTAAAGACAAAAATCCCATCAAAAAATAAAATGTATATATTTAATTTAACATCCGTATTATTGTATTCTTTTCCTTCATATTTTTGTTTTATTAACGTAAATAATGATTTATCATTTGTAAAATAACTCATTAAATATCATGATTGAAATTTTCCCTTAGACAAAGTAATAATAACAAAGGAGGATAAATTTATATAGACTACTAAGACCCTATGCATGCCAAAATAGTAAGATTGCCTTAAAAAAAAACCTTAGTTTGTGAATATAAAAATAACGTGCGGACATATATAATAAATAAATTGTGGGGTCCAACATGAATGTCGTGTAGTGTAGCCTGGAGACAATGTTTCTTCAACTGTGTTGTCCTTCATTTCCATTATTTCAATCATTTCCATTTTGGACCATCATTGATTTCATGTAACCAATTTTCACTATTCCCATTTCTATCCATTTATATCTACCGATATTTATGGGTGAACTTGTAAATACCATTCAAAACATTTCAAAGACAATAGTACATTAGTAGTTTAGTACTTGGATCTTTGTTTAAAAATTTAACTTATTTTAGATCGATATAGATGGATAATGAGAAGTGGAAAATGTATTTATTAGTTAGAGTAAATTACACTGTAGGTTTCTATGGTTTGCTCATGATTCGGATATGGTCGACCGTTTGAAAAAAAACTCATTTTTCGTCCCCGTGCTTTTCAAATCGTTTCACGCTCGGTCCCTGACCCTAACATTGTCCAATGCCTCTGTTAGCTCCAACACGTGCCTTGCACGAGAGGGGTAAAATCGTGTTTTTAAGTTTTCCCTCTCTTTTATACCTGCCAAATGTAATCATGAGGGCTGACTTATGATAAACTCTTTCACCTCACGTCCCTTAAACTTCAAAAAAAAGAATTCTTTTCTCTAACAACGACCGATTACTCTCTCATCAAGCAAGAAGGTTTACGATCAAGAAAATGGGGGGGGGGGGGGGGGAACACAGTGGCAAGTTCATAGCAACCATGATACTATCGATTATCTTGAAAATTAATGGTAAGGGAATCATATTTTGAATGAAAAACCTTTCATCTTTAATGTGTATTTTTTGATATTGATTAAAACCATTTTTACAGATATTTATCCAACACTGAAGGGGTGGGGATTGATTAAAATGAAGGTGAGAGGTTGATAACAATGAAGGTGTAGGGATTGATCGAAATGAAGGTAAGAGGTTGATAACAATGAAGTGTGGGGATTGATCAAAATCAAGCTGAGTGGGTTGATCAAAATCAAGCTGAGTGGGTTGATCAAAATCAAGGTGAGGAAATTCATGTGAACTTTGGCGACTACTTTAAGGATTTTAATACTTTTAAGGGGATTGATCTATATAACAATAAAGGAGTTGATGTTGGTAAGTGACCTGGGACTAATGAGGGAGTTTAGGCTGGTAAGGGACTTGGGGCTAGTGAAGATGATACTATAGTTGATGAACGTAACATACATCCTGAAGTTGAAGTAGATATGGAAGGTGTTAATTTAAACACTAACCTTAATCAAGGCATTGGTAATGTTAGAGTTTTTTTTTTTTTTTTTAGAAAGGGTATCCGAGGCTTTGCCCCGACTAATCCCGGCAAGGTTCACCGACAGCTAAAGCATGCTGTGGTAATGTTAGAGTTGACATGGATGATTTTGAAACTAATATAGATGAAAGTGATTTACAGAAGGACAATAAAAAAACATTAAGAGAATTGAGAAGATGATTGAAAATGAGGTGACTGAAGTTGGAAGAGAGATGAGAACCGTAGGGAAGACACTAACGTGTATACACCATACTAAAGAAGGTCACAACAAGCGTGCTTGCAAAGGGCAATAGAACTAAGAGCAAAGACATGCTTTCTTTTGGACATATTTAAGTAGTCTTTTGGTGAACCTGTTAGTAGTGAATGAACAACTTTGAAGTAAATTGTTAGTAGTTAATGTACTTTTGGTTTAGTTTTTGTAAAATCAACAACTTAGATGGTAAAGAATGATATGTAATCAACAACTTTGGTTCGGTTTTTGTGTAATCAACAACTTTGATGGTTATCAACAATTTATCATTAATTTGAAACATTGTCATATCCATAACTTTGCCATTTGTCATTACATGAATGGAATATATCAACATCTTACATATTACTTCTAATTTTAGCACATAATTGAACTAGAAAGTAGAAACCATTTAGTTCTACTACATAAAGATGATATATACTATAATTGACACCCAAGTCATCCATAATAGAACTTTTAATAAAAAAGATATGTTTTCTATTTGCTTCAATAGTTTCTTCACGTTCATTCTTGGTCTTCAATAAACCCTGAAGTAGTGTATCTTGATCCGTCACCAGTTGGTGGGTCAACCAAACAAATGAATCCACATTTTGATCCTAAATGATAGAAGAAGATGAAGAACATTAGGGCAAAACACAAGATTAATTACTTTGACAGAATATGTACCATTTTAGAGCAAGCATAGAATCTTCAGCTTGGATATTTTGAAGTCCATGAAGTTCGAACGATTGTAGGTGCCCCACACCCATAAAACACCATTTTCCCCTTCAAGAAGAGTAAGGGGAGAAAACCAGAAGAAGAGCGATGAAGGCGAGGATATATCTGTTGGGTAGAGGTATTAAAAGGAGAGAGAAAAATTAAGAAGGCGATTTTACCCCTCTTGGGCGAGGCACATGTTCGAGCTAACGAAAAAAATATTTTAATGGCGTTAGGCCAAAGACCCAGCGTGAAACGATTTGCAAAGCATGGAGGAAAAAAAAAGACGTTTTTTTTTCAAACGAGGGACCATATCCGACATCTGAGTAAACCATATGGACCTACAATGTGTTGTACTATATTATTTATTTATAACCAATCTTTAAGACCATGAGTTATACTCCCCAAATTACCCAAAACTATCCGATGCCACATCAACACCACATCAACTTTTCACTCCTTACCCAAAATTATCCAATACATGTGTTGTACCCAATCCAATCTTACCCACACTTTTATTTTACTAAATAATTAATATAGTAAAGAAAAAAGAGAGAGAGAGAGAGAGAGAGAGAGAGAGAGAGAGAGAGAGAAGAGAGAGATACAGGGAAAGAAGAGAGAAAAAGGAGTTGCAGGGTGGGGGACCCGAACACCACCAAACCGAATTGGGCGTGGTGGTGTTCCGGATATAAGCCGAGCAACCCAAATGGAACCCGAGAGGCTCAGGTAGACCATAACTCAGGGTCTAATCTATATGTTATATAACTTTTTTCTAGATTACATATCTTAAAACATTCTTTTGATATTTGTTAAATATGAGTTACCGATGGCTAAACATTTTGAAGGATATCCTTTTATGACAATACATTTTTAACTTTATACGATATTTATTAGAAATAATATACAGTCAGTTAGACTGTAAAAACATGTGGAAAGATATCAAAATATTGATGTATCATTGAATACTTGAACCAATAAGTTTAAACAAATTAATATGATGTTGAGAATGGGACTTTTTATTAATAAAAAAGCAAACATCTTATTTTTTAAAGGGAAAAGGGAAGGTAATGATGTCATGTACCTAAGCTTAGGTACAAAACAGCCCAAAACTACGTAGTTTTGATAAAATGGCAATAAAAAAAATAAAAAAACAAATTAGATAATCAAATCAGAAGTGATCGAACTTATCTAGGAGTACTCCAATCGACATTCCTCTTGCCATCCTCCAAAATCGATTTCCTTACAATCGATTTTAATCTCAATCGATTTCTTTTCAATCGATTTTCATCTCAAACGATTTCATTCAATCAATCTATTTCATCTCAAACGATTTCATTCAATTCAACCAATTAGGCGAATTTGACATGCTCTTATAGATTGGGAATCGAATTTCGAATTTCATTGGGTTTCAATTTCATTCAAATGGAATCATCAGGAAGTGGATTTATAGAATCATCACTTGATATGATTTCACTTAACAGAGAAGTCAATTGCAATCAGCCTCTGCCTCTGAACACCGAAAATGAGAAGGTATGGTTAATCACCATTGGTTTTTTCGATTCGATATTTGGTTTTACTAGACTTTAGAATCACTATTTGTTTTTTTTGTGGTTTTCATATTTGTTTTTAGTAGACCTTATAATCACCATTTTTTTCGTTAGGATAACATTGGTATACATGAGACATCAGAAACATGTTTAATCGAAGACATTGATGCAAATGGTTATTTGGTTAACAATGAGGATTCGGAAACTGAATACGAGAACCAAACTCAGGGTGATGTTAACTTTGATTTTGATGAAAATGAATTTGATGGTGAAACTTTTGTTGGAAAAGAATTTGAGAAGCTTGAGGAAGTGTATACGTTTTACAACCGATATGCTCTTTTACACGGATTTGGTATACGGAATCATTTGGTGCATAAAAATAGGATAACAAATGAGCCTTATCGAAAAATATATGTTTGCAACAAACAAGGCTTTAAAAGAGTAAAAGTTGACTCTTCTGGTGTGGATACGAAGAAACGCCGAAGAGATTCACGGACCGGATGTGAAGCTGAGCTTCAAGTTTCAAAAACGAAAGATGGGAAATGGGTCGTTGACAAATTTAGTGATATACACAATCATGGTTTGACCACGACGCCAACAAAAGTGATGAAACATCGTTCTCACACGAAATTTCACCGTCCAATGGCTTGCAAGTCTCTTATGGTAAAACTTGGGCAATCTGGTTTGAGACCTTCACAAATCAAAAAGGCTGTAAATGCAATTAAGTCTCCATTTGAAGCTGATGTGACTTCGAAGCAATGTGCCGATATCTTAGGTGAACAACGAAAGCAATACAAAGGTAAAGAGTTTTATGGGCTTATCAAACATTTTCAAGATAAAGCATCGGTAGACATTAATCAGTACTTTGTTGTTGATTTGTTTGAGGATGGGTCTCCTAGAAATATTTTTTGGGCTGAAGGGAGGTCGAGAGATTCATATATGAAATTTGGAGATCTTGTTGTTTTTTATGTGACATACATGACTAATAAATTTAAGATGCCATTTGCTCCGTTTGTTGGGGTTAATCACCATGGTCAATCAATACTTTTTGGAGGAGCGTTGCTAGAAAATGAAAAAGAATAGACCTTTGAATGGTTATTTGAGAACTTCTTAAAATGCATGTTTGGCAAGTATCCAAAGGCAATTATAACCGATCAAGATAAAGCTATGGCAATGCAATAAAGAAAGTTTTTCCAAGCGCACGACATCGATATTGTGCATGGCACATTAAGAAACATGAGTTGGAGCATCTTCGATCGTTTATGGCCCGTTACGATGACTTTGAAGAAACTTATAGGAAATGGGTCAAAAGTGACACGGTCGAAGAATTTGAAAGCCAATGGGAAGTTGTATGTCATAAGTACAGTTTACAAAGTAGTGAATGGATGACGAGTATGTATAACCAACGGAAATTTTGGGTTAAAGCTTTCTTGAAAGATGTGTTTCTTGCTGGCATGACAACAAGCGGACGAAGTGAGAGTATTCATTCCTTTTTTGATGGATATGTTAATTCGCGCACCATGTTGAATGAATTTGTAATTCAATATGATAGAGCAGTCGATTGTCGGAGGGCCGCCGAAGAAGATGAAGATTTCAAGACTATGAACTCGATGCCTATTCTTTCGTCTGTTCATCCAATAGAAGCGAAAGCAGGTATATTAATTTTGTTTATCTTTATACATTTGTTCATATATTAATTTTTCATATACTAATTTTGCAGGTAAGTTTTATACTAGAAAGATCTTTGAGCTTTTCAAGAAGGAATGGAATGAAGCAACCAATAACCTAACACACGAAACTTTAAGTAAGAGTGCAGAAGAAAGCAGTTATAGGGTTGGGCAAGTGAATGTTGAGAAAAAGTTTTGGAGGACCGTTAAATTTTGTTTCTCGAATGAGATTGTTGCCACTTGTTCGTGTGCAAAGTTTGAAACATACGGGTTTTTATGCAAACATGTCCTATATGTTATAAAGAAGAAACATGTTGAAACCCTTCCCGATCGCTATATTTTACCTAGGTGGACAATTGATGCTAGGTACAAGGTCGGTAACAAAGGTATTGGACTCGAAGAAATGAGTGGTGAGAGTGGAGTTAGTGCATTAAACTTATGGTGTGTCCATGTTAATTGTACTAAAGCAATCGAAGAAGCAAAGGACTCACCTGCGGAGATTAAGAGACTAAATAGTTTATTAGTCAAATTTTTAGAAGAGCAAGCGATCCAAAAAAAGCCAACAGAGGTTCAGAATGCATACGAAGATTCTCCTATGCTTTCTCAAGTAGACATGATGCCTCAAATAACAATTCGAGATCCTATTGTTCATACGAAGACCAAAGGACGTCCAAAGAGCGCAAGTAGAATCAAGTCTTCTTTAGAGGTGGTGAAGAAAAAGAAGGCATGTTCTCATTGTAAAGAGTTAGGTCACTACATCACCGGATGTCCAAGAAAAAAGGTATTTGTAATGGCTACATTTGTTACTTGTATATTTTCGGTTGAACTCTTATATTTATAGCTCTTTTTTTATTGAACCAGGTAGAGGATTCTTTAAAAGGAAAAGAGTGATGCTTTTCCTTGGGTAACTAGTGGCTGAATGAGATGTAGAGGCAAAGACTTATTATTTGGGTTTGAATTTGTCTATTTTTGTTTGGTAAATGAACTTCACTATTTGGATGCAACTGGAACTTGCTGTTTTACTTTTTTTGTCATCTTGTTAAAAGATGTTTTTGCTTTTAGTTGTATTCATATATGGATGTATTCTTGCTAAAAAGTTTTATGCTTTTGGTTGTATTCATATATGGAAACATTCTGTCTTCTTGGTAGAAAGTTTTTTGCTTTTGCTTGTTCCATCATATATTATATGGAAGCATTCTGTTGTTAAAAAGTTATTTTGCTTTTTGCTTGTTCTATTATATGGATGCATTCTACTTATATGAAAGATGCATTTTTAACATAGAAGTTCTATTCTTTTGGTTTGATTGTAAGGGTTTTAAGTTACCATAATTGGGTTGTTTTGCCTTTTTCTGTTTCTTGTTGTTTTTGTTTAGTTAGAGGTTGATACAAATCAGGAATTGAATCAGAGTATTCCTCTCTTCAACCTCAAATCAAAGATTATAAACTGATGCAAACTGATGGCATAAAAGTTGGAGTTTTTTTATAGAGTTTATGAGTTGAGTTTATGTTGGAGTCTGAGGAGAATCAGTATGTTATGAGGTGTATCATGCGCATTCTTCAGATTGCTGATATATGAAGGGTCACTGTAAGTTTTAGAATACATGATAGTTGCTACTTGATTATTCATTAAAAAGCCATTTTTTTCATGATTTATACTGTTCAGAATTCGAATTACTGATCGTTGTTGGTAAAAGATGATCGAGATAAGTATCGATGTTAGTTAACAATTTGAAGAGAATGTAAAGTTAGGAGATTTTATGAGCTTAACAGTTAACACAGCTGAATCTGATAAGCTGTCACGGAGGTTGACTTAATGAGTGTATAATGTTTGATGCCTCATTATATTTATGTCTCTGTTTCTGGTCAAGCATGGTCTACAAACTCTTATGGACTCGATAAATTCTGTTCAAGCGAATTTGTTTCATGCGATTTTGGGTCAGTTTTGGATACCGACTCTCAAGACTATAACTGGTTACATAGAGGTTAAGCTGGCTGCAGTTGCATCAACTAAACTTCTTTGTGAATCCCCATCACTTTTATGGTTAAATTACCAGGAATTGCTTGAATGAAAATGGAATTTGGTTTTATAAAAATAAATAAATCAGCCTACATCCAGAGTTCCAGACTCCAATCGACATCATCCCTTCCATCAAAACTCGATTCCAAAAATTGAATAGGAGCCTCGAACAATATCCAACAAAATCGAACAATAAAGTAGGGTAGGGGCTGATTCGAAATCGAAATCATTCAAAATCGATTGTTAGCAGGCGATGTTTGGAATCGAAATTCAATCGATTTTGAAATCAATTGAATTTGGAATCGATGTTTGGATGGAATTGGATTTTGAAATCGACGAATTTGGATTTGGAATCGACTTTGGATTTGGAATTTGGAATCGAATTTGCATTCAATCGATTTTGGGTGGATCGTTGAAGACATGGCTGATCGATTAAGACATGGTTGGCTGATCGATTTATGGATCTGGTGGAATCGAATTTGGCATCAGACAGGAGTCGATTAAAGCTACTGATTTTGTTTTTTATTTTTTTTATTGCCATTTTATCAAAACTACGTAGTTTTGGGCTGTTTTGTACCTAAGCTTAGGTACATGACAACATTACCTTCCCTTTTCCCTTTTTTAAATTATTGTACTTGTAGTTTTAACCGTAAATCAACAATTTTGCTTATTCAAGTATATATATATTAAAATATAACTACTAACTTTCCAGTGTGAGTAACTTTAATGTCAATGGCCGTTTTGAATCTAAAAATCATTATAACTTTAGTTTTTTAATGGTTGCTTCACTTAATAGTTGATGTACACTTATAATCAGAGGTACGTTATACCCTTATTTGATTGGCATTAGTTTTTTCTTGGCTGCAAATTCCGAATGTGGTTAGTTATCCTTGAAAGTAATGTTTAGGTTTTAGTTTTAGCATTATCATAAGTTAGTCCTTAACTGTGACGTCTTTTTATTTCATCTTTATTATGTTCACTTCAACTTCAAAGAAGTCTGACTATTTGGGTACAAAGTGTTCATTATTTGATATTGGCAATATTCTTTAGTAAATAAATATCCAATGTCAATAGTGACTTCAACTACAAACTTATCATCACATTGACAAGATTGATTTAGTTATATAGAGAGAGAAAATGAGAAAAGTTAAAATGTGAACTCATTTTTCATTGTGAATATGATGACCACTAAAATCGCTTCACGTGATAATATTTATTTTGAATATCATGTATTATTCAGAGTGAAAGCTTAGGCGCATTTATTCACTCTGAATAATGCGTGATATTTATAGTGAATATTGTCACGTGGCAAGATTTTAGCGGTTCTCACGTTCACAACCAAAATTGATTTTACATTTGAACCTAACCCTATAAATATATATTTGTATATATATATATATATACATATATATAGAGAGAGAGAGAGAGAAAGAAAGAGAGAGAAGATTCAAATTAGAACGATAAATTTTTAAGAAAACGCGAGAACAATTCTCAACCACTCATCCGGTCAATAAAGACAGCTTTGATCGGGTCACCCTCCTTTAATCATCTCCACCCTCCATTAATCGCGTCAATCCTCCGTGATCGTGTCCACCGTAACCGAAAATGTGTGGCTGGGAATCGTCTTGGCGTTTTCTTAAATTGATATCGTTCTCGTATGAACCCACTTATATATATATATATATATATATTTGAGTTACCTCATTTTACAAACTCACTATTTTGTGTAAACCCATTTTCGTCTAATCAGAATGCAGAGATTTGGTGGAAAATAACCAATTATTCCATTGGTGCTAATTAATTGGTTTTTTAAATTTGAAAATTAATTTTCTTTAAATATGGGAATCTAATCATGGCCTTTAATTAAAATAATCAACGATTGTGATGAATTAACACAGTTCACACAAAATAGTAAGTTCGTAAAATAAGAACTATATATTTATTGGTGAACTACTTTGGCCTCGGTATCTTTGAGATTCTTCTAAGTGTTAAACTATTGCTTCCCTCTAGCCAGTGATCCTTTAGTCGATCAATATTTGGTAGTTGCCATTAAATGATCAAATCCAGGTTTCCCCTAAACTTATCATTCATTAGTTTAATCCTTCGGTTGGTTTAGTCAAATAACCGAATTAATATTATAATTTTTTTGTTAGAAGTTTGTCAATCATCAAGTCTAAAAATACATTTATGTGACTTTCAACTCCTTCAGCCGAGCTAGCCTTTTGTCCTTTTAGCGATTTTTTTCATTTACCCAATTCACCCCTTAAAAATGTAAATGAAACTATTTTTAATTAAATCAATTTAATTAAAAAAGTTCTAAAAAAGATCGTGTATTTGTATATGCAGAAAAATGAACATTTATAACTATTGTATTTAATTGGAAAAGGTAAAAAAGAAAAAGAAAGCCCAACGAACTATCATTTTTGAATGACTAGGTCCTCATATTAAATTTTTAAATGAAAAACTATTAAACTTTCTCATTTCGATGAATTAACCGATTAAGTCTTTGAATTATTTTTTTGAACCATTAAACTATTCTTTTAGCCTAAAAATTCGTTTTTTAAAGTTTTGAAAATAAAATGGTTAGAAAACATTAAAGGTATTTTTAAATATTTAAAAGAAAAATTAATTCTCCAATATATAAATACTAATAAATATAAATATATTCAGAAAAACACAAGTCTATATACTGATTGTATAAGGGATATGGTGGTTGACATGTATTATCCAAAAACATGAGTTGCATACTTTATAGTTTATATAGAAACATGCCTCCCTCCCAATGCTTTGTTCTGTTTCTGTTTATGCTTATGTTGGGGAACATTTCTTTTAATTAAATGTATTTATATTATTTTAATAATCTAAACTATTAAATTCTAAACTATTAAATTACAAACATGACTACATTGCATGACTGCAACGTGAGACCTGGACAACTCTCCTTTCCAACAAATATTCATTTTTAAATTATCTTTTTAATTTTTTTCTAGGACTTGACATATCGTGGTTTTGTGGTTTGATAGTCGTAGTTAGGCCTGTAACGTTAAGCTTGATAGTTGGTGTATCAACCCTTTTGTGGCTTTCGTATATCTTTTGTACTTTGTTTGCTAGTTTCTTGCTAGTGTGCCTTATTAAATTTGGTTACCTGGATGATGGCCATGCTGTAGCTTTTCGCCTTGGTTCCTTTTTTTGCTCTTTAAAAAAAAATCTTTTTAAAGTCTATCTTTTTAGATATTAAAGATATGAACAAGTGACTTGCACGTTATTACATAATTCTCTCTAAAGTTTTAAGTATATAATGCCTAAAACCCCAATTTTTAATCAACGTAAAAACTGGCATTTGAATGTCATTAGGCCATGAGTAGGCCTGTAAACGAACCGAACGTTCATGAACTGTTCGTGAATTTGTTCGGCGGGAAGTTCGTTTATGTTCGTTCGTTTAATAAATGAACGAACATGAACAAGATTTTACGTTCGTTTAAATAAACGAACGAACACGAACAACATCCTCGTTCGTTCAATTATGTTCGTGAGTTTATATTCGTGAACCGTTCGTTCGTTTATGTTCGTTTATTTATATTAGTATATATAATTATTTATAAACTATATATTTTTTATTAAGTGATTTAATTATTTAACTATGTTATAAGTAAAGTTAAAATAAATACCACACAGCCTCTTCTCGACTACAACCCTAGCTGCTACCCCCATTTTCCAACTTTAGTGTCTGCAACTCAACTCTCTCCTCTCACGTTCATAGCCTCTTCCTCTCACGTTCACAGCCTCTGTCTCTCGACTCGACGACTGCAACTCTCCTCTCACGTTCACTAAAAATCACTAGTAACATTTCCTTCGTTTATGTTTGTTTGTGTTCGTTTACGTTCGTGAACCGTTCATTTAAGAGTTTAATGAACGAACACAAACGAACACGAACACCCTCATGTGCTAAACGAACGAACACGAACACGATTTTTTGTTCGGTTAAGCGTTCGTGTTCGTGTTCGTTTAAACTTAAAACAAACGAACATGAACAAGCTCCGTTCGTGTTCGTTCGGTTCGTTTACTGGCCTAGCCATGAGTAGCACTAACTCAAGCTCATGTCGGTGTCTAGAATCTTTTAGCGGGTTCAGCTCGCTTGTGGCACGTCCGATGCAGGTTCAAGCCCGAGTTCAAGGGCGGGATCCAGAACCCGTTCGTGCCCGCCCCTCTCTCTCTCTCTCTCTCTCTCTCTCTCTTCCTTCCTTCTCTCTTTCTCTTTGTACATATATTATATTTATAATAATAAAAAAAGGGTAATGGTATGAGGGTATAAAAGGGTATGAAAGGTTTGTGGTACGTGATTTGAAAGGTCGATGAGGGTAAAATAGTGGTCTGCTAATGTGGCATTGAAAGGTTGTGGGTTCAAATGCGAGTGTTGCTCATGGCCTTAGCGGGTGTTTGGGAATGCTTATGATGAAAAATGGTTATCTCCTTATCTCCTTCTTCAGTAAGTCAAAAATCTTTGCCTTCCTAAAAAACTCCTTATTAACTTTTCCAGTAAGAAAATAAGCTAATCCAAACGCTTCAAAAACAACTTATAACTTCTCAAGGAAGGAGATAAGTTATAAGCATCTTCAAATAAGCACTCACAATTTGGGGTGAGGTTGATATTTCCAGGATGAATAAAATAGAACGGAATAAAATAAGGATTATTGTTGTATGTTATTTTAGAAAAGGTTGATTTAGACTTCGTCTATACTACATCCTTGATAATTTGAAAATTATATTATGATCGTCTCAGACTAAGGCTATGTTTGGTAAACTAGCTTATAAGCTAGCTTATGAACGAATTATGTTTGACAAAAACTAGCTTATGACTAAAATGACCAAAAATGGTATATTGTAATATTTTTTTTGAACGGCAAAAAGGAAACTCAAGGAGGAGCTTCGGCATGGTCATCACCCCTCCATAATAACTAATATTAGTAAAGTATAATTGGAAAAAGCTACAAAAAGCTACTTCCAAGTAGTTTATAAAAAACAGTAGCTTATACGCTACTTTTTGTCCATCCAAACACGTGCACAAAAAATATGCTGCTTTAGGTTTACTAAATAATATCTAAAACTGATTAGAGAATACTAGCATTTTGAGTCAAACCCAAGATAAATAAATATTTCAAACAAAGCATAGTACAAGGCCTTGGTTTCAAAGTATCGGAAATTCGGAATCACATTCACTTTTAATTTCATTATCTTCTTTCGTGTTCGACTTGTATTTAATTTGATTAAATAATGAACATATAACAAATAAAATAAATGTCTCCAAAATGTTAGACATTAGACAACAGCCAAGTTTACTTGACAGCTTTGCCTCCTAGAGATCTAATTTATAACGAAAGGATCCAAATATTGTTTTAGTTTTATAATTCAATTATTTTTTTAAGTTGGCAACAACAAATTATATTATCCGTGATAGTTTTCTAAAATAATTTAATAAGGTGGTATTTGGTTCGTAAAATATTTTTGGATGAAATGGAATCTGTCAAATGAATTTGACTTTGAAGGAATTGAAATGAAATGTTGTCATGTTTGACCACTTGTTTAGTTGCAGAATTGGAATGAAATCTGTACTATGAATTGGAATATGTCTGTTTAGTTCACATAATGTAGTTTTAAAATTAGAATGAAATTTTGATAAATGATTAAAATACTTTTTTGATAATTTTAATTTATAAAGTATAATGACATAAAATTTTAAAAACGGTCTTTAATTTATGAATTTATATATACACCCTATCTATATCAAGTTTATTACATTCAAACTCTATATTTAAAGATTGTTTCATTATGTATGCAAGATTAGATTGATTTGAAATTGAACTCCATTCTAATTTTTTGTATAGTTAAAATGATTTTCTGATTTTGAAATCTTGGGATACATTAAACTCCTTCAAACATAAAATTTCGAAATCACATGAGGATGATCGTAGTGGCGGAACACAGTGGAGGCCAATGGGGCATGGCCCCTGTGGTTTTCACAATAAATAATTTTTATCCGCATTGAACTTTGATTTTAAAGTCTAGACCAGATGGATAACATCTCCTTGGCCACTACTACAAATCCAAGGTTCTGAGTCTCAATCTCATCTACCTTTATTATTTTAGTTTTACCTTAAAGAATCTTTTCTCTCTATTTTTTTATTTTAGTTTTACCTAGGGGTGTTATCGAGTCGAGCTACTCGAGCTCAAGTCGATCTCGAGCACAAAATCTAGCTCGTCTAATTTAACGAGCCGAGCTTTATAACCTCAATGTTTAACTCGACTCGTTCGAGAACTCGATTAAATTGTTCGAGTCGAGGCGAGTCGAGCCGAGACATTCGAGCATACATTTTTTCAAGCCAAACATGTTCATGTATTAATAGTATATATAAAAGTTATCGAGCTTAAATTGATAAACGAGTTAATCGATCACGAGTTCGAACCCATAAACGAGCTTCGAGCTTGATCCCCATAACTCATAAAATATTCGAGCTCGAGCTCGAGCCAACATTGAAAAAGTTCGAGCCCAGTATTATTTTTTGAGCTCGGCTCGATTAACCTACTACTCAGTTCGGCTCGGCTTGTTAACACCCTTAATTTTACCTTAAAGAATCTTATCTCTGTCTTTAAATTTTACCAAATTTAACTATATATTATAGTAAATAAATATATTTAAATGGCTGAGTACTTTATGTTAATGATAATATATTAATAAGTTTTATTGATATATATGACAGTGATAAAAATAAAATGATTTTATGTTATAATTTTTATGTTATTAGAATATTAAAGGAACTAAAATTTTCATTTCTTACTTTTGTAACTTTTTTAACAATCGATTACACACACCCAACTAATTATTCCTAAAATCTACTCCTTAATGACGAGACTTAAACCCGAATTGAAAGGAAGGAAGACATCTTATAAACACTCCAAATACCGTCCGTTAGCACTTTTGTAAATTTTATCAGGAGATCACAATAAAAGAAACATATGAAATATCCAAATTAATATTATTTTATTTTGTAACCAAATTTTTGTAATATATTTCTTTGCGCCCCCCCCCCCCCCCCCCCCCCCAATGTATGATCTTCGTGTTCCACCACTGGACGATCGGTATTTCATGGGATTCCGTAAGATTTGTATTTCATGACGTTTTAAAAATATTAAAAAATTTGTTTGTAATAATTAAGTAATTTAATAGAAAGGTAATTTAATCAAGTCTACAGTAATCTATAATCTTTCTTACAAATTATATATAAATAATGAAATTTAATTTAATTTAAAATCCTATAAACCAAGTACACAGAGCTTCTAAATCTAAAACTCTTCAATTCCAAATCCTTTCACAGAAACCCAAATTTCTCAAAAGCGTTTCACAAACCAAACGAACCCTAAATGATACGAGGCATGATCTGACAATGAAGTCAAGTCTTAACGGTTTTAGTAGTCATGACGTGTATATATATATATATATATATCTCATGCAAGGACGGATTTAGTTAAGGGCACACGGTGGCACGTGCCACCGTATTTTCTTGCGACATAGTGTAAAAAATATAGGATCGTGAGAAATGTCAACATATTAATTATTGTGTGCCACCATATAGATTTTGAAACTGCAATAAAGGTACAAACTTTCCTTGGCTTACTTGGTTAGTTCCTTCCCTTTCCTACTTGAGGTTCCAAGTTCAAATCTTGGTAGAATCACCTTTTTAGTTTTTTAGTTTTTTTAGCTTTTAATGTTATAGTTAGAGAAAAGTTCAAAAAAAAACCCCAACAAATTATGTTTAATGGTTAAGTCCTTAAACAATTTTTTTGAACAAAAAACCATTAAAATTTCTTATTTTGATTGAATAAGTCAGTAAACTATTCTTTTGAATGAAAAAACCATTAATTGTTTTCATTTTGATTAAATAAGTTTTTCAACTTTTTTCTCATAAAATTAATCATCGAATTTTTAGAAATTTGTTACTTATATCGGTTAACCTAAACTAATATAGTTATATTTTACCTTTAAATCTTTTTTATTCAATTATAATTATTTTTTTTATTAAAAAGGGGTAAATGACCAAAATTTGAAAGTTTAGTGGTTTTATTTATAGAAATGAAACTGTTCGAGAACTTAATCATTCAAAATAAGAATGTTTAATGGTTTTGTCATTCAAAATAATAATTTAGTGACTTCATCATTCAAAATAAGAAAATTTATTGGTTTTCTTGTTTTAAAAAATTATTTAGGGACTTAACCATTCGAAATGTGATAATTTGTTGGGCTTTTTGAACTTTTATCTTATATCTATTATGTTTCTAAAAAATTTGTAATAACAAGACTGGTATTTGAGACATTTTATTTAAAAACAAGGAACTAACCACTAAACTAATATTGACTTTATAAAAAATCTCCCTATATATGTTTTTTTATAGTTAAATGGTGTCACCGTCTGAAAATTTTTCTAGCTCCGTCCCTGATCTCATGAGGGACAATCAAATGAGCACCATGCAATTGTTGCACACCCTTAAGAACCAATCTCATCCATCCATCTAGTCTTAATGGATATATGGATTCATAAATACATTCATAGTTTCCTATTATAAATGGTGATAATAATTAATGAACTCTAATTACCTTCTATAAATATTTAAATCATAATAAATGAATCTTCATTATTTCCATAAAATACATAATTCATTTGTTCTTAAGGGTGTGCAACAATTGCATGGTGCTCATTTGATTGTCCCTCTATATCTCATATCGTCATATGTACATGTATATATAGGAGCTAATCATGGGAGAACATTAGAAATTATGAGAAATAGCGATATCAATTTTCATTCAAAAGACAGTTGAATAAATGGTTTGGAAATGTAATTCATATTTATATGATTTCAACAACATACTTTTTTTTGGAAGTGTATCTGAGGCTTTGCCCCGACTAATCCCAACAAGGTTCACCGACAGCTAAAGCATGCTGCCATGAGTTAATCCCCAGTACGTGGCCACAATTTGGAAGCGCCTGGATTCGAACTGAGATAGAAGTGTTAACTAGCCACTTCCCCTACAAGGTTTAACCAGTACACTACATCCTTGTGGTTAACAACATACTTACAATGATAGTTCATGGCATTATTGTAATTGAATAATTTGCAATTAATAAAGATTTCTGAAAACCTAGTTTTCTGCCATGGTTAACAAATTGGTTTTTTAAACCCTTTTAACAAAAAAACCTACTTGTAATCAACTAAAAATATTTTTAAGTAGAAAGAAACTAAATCGGATAGGGTTAGAAGGATATTACTAAGAAATATAAAAAAAATTTAGTATTTTATTTTATAAAAAAAAATGTTTAAGGATTTAATTATTCAAAATGAAAAAGTTTAACATGTTTTTTCATTCGGAAAAAAAGTAGTTCACAGATTTAATCATTCGAAATAAGAAAGTTTAATTGCTTTTTCATTCAAAAAATAGTTCAGTAACTTAATCATTTAAAATAGAATAGTTTTCGGTTGGCACTTGACCATTTAGGACTTGCTAAAAGTCAGCAAGCCACAACTTGGAACAAGGTTGTTCCTCGGAAAGTAATGATTCACTACTGGAGATTTTGCTCGGATAGGTTGCCGACGATCGCGAACCTAGCAAAAAGGGGGCTTATCCTTGATTCGCAACTCTGCCCGTTGTGCAATGATCAGGTGGAAACGGGCGATCACCTGTTCGGATCCTGCTGCAAATCGTTGGAGGTCAGAAGATTGGTGAATAGATGGTGGGACGTGTTGCCGGAAAGTTGCGACGATATTCAAAGCTTGGCTGATTCGGTGAAGCTTCCCAGAAAGCCTAGTAAGTACGACCTCGTTAGAGACGCGATTGTGGAAGCTTACTGCTGGGTGTTATGGAAGCACAGGAACGACGTTGTTTTCAAAGGGAGGATCTTTAATTCGTCTATCGCTGCCAACGACATTCAGTCGTTTGTTTTCTCTTGGGTTCAGAATAGGAGTAGTTTGGATAGTGGCGTGAGTTGGCACGATTGGGCTTGTAATCCTAAGTTGTTGTACTCTCCTTGATCCTCCGTGCTAGCGTCTTGCTTGCTCGGTTTTTTAATAAATCGCCGTTCAAAAAAAAGAATAGTTTTCGGTTTCTTGAACTTTTTCAATATAAAATCTATAAACTCTCTTTAATATTAAGTTCTTTTAAATAAAGATAGTTTACTATAGAAAAGAATATTTACCATGGTAAATTAACACTTGAAAATTATTATTTCAATCATCTCTTCTTCGATAAAGACGCCAAATCCTCCAACAACTAATTTAATATTCATGTCATAAAATCTTTTATTTGTTAACTTTATTTGGGAACAAACCATTAATTTATTATAAGACATAATAGAGCCCAATTAAATTCATTGCATTTATATGTAATTACGAAATGTGTTGCTACATGTCCCTAGCTCAAAAAACAATAACATATAGTTTACTAGAAACATTAGTCCCAATGCAAATTTGACTGATTTATGTTTCGGATTGTTTATTATTTGTGTTCATTAAAGTGATGAATGTTTACTTTTAAAATTTTAAATAATAATAAAAAATCATATTATTTATTTTATCTTTACAACGATCTTTTTTTATTGTGAATTTATATACAAGATTTGATGACAAAAAGAGACATATAACATACAAGGTTGAAAGTGTTGGTACATCTAACCTTTTGAAGCAAATAAAAATGATTTTTAAGTATGATAAAATGTATAATAAACAGATATATATGGCTGAATAACTTTACTTTGGTCATAATAATGATTTGAAATAAAACTATAAATATTATGGTTAGTGTCCTTTCGCTAAAAATTACCCTAAATTTGTATTTCATGAATATTTTAACGTTCAGTAACCATAAATTAATTAATGATAAAGTTTCGTTTGATAAAAGAGTCATTTTATTTTTAAGCTTATAAAAAAAGAACCCTATTCAATAATCTATAAACTAGCTTATAAAGTACTAGTTTAGAAAGTTACTTGAAACAACATTTAAAATAAGTTTCAAGTATTTTTATCCCATCTACTAATATATTTTTTAGTTAATTTTTCAATATGTTTTTCAAGGTTATTTTATGTTGCTACTAGTAGTTTACCCGCGCAATGCGGCGGGATGGAAAAAGTTCATTAGAATTTAATTAAATTAGAAATTTCAAATTTTGTAAAGATGTTATAAATATTGAACAAATATCAATACAATTCAAGTTGTATTTGTAATATATCAAAATGGTTCTACAAATAAATGCAGAGGACCAACAATCTTGCCTTCAACAGACCATTTGCCAAAAAAGTCAATAAAACGTAAGACATATGATTATGCTACATACTTGGTTTATAATGATGCTAATTGCTAAAGGGCATCTTGAGCATGACCACAAGTAAATTTTAGTTTAGTATAGAAAGCATTTCAATTGAATTCTAAATGTTAAAGATGTCAATTACCAAACCTATTAGAAAAAACAGCTCAACAGTCAACATACATGTATATCACTTGCATATTTTTTTTCAAATGAACTTTATTACCACAAACCAAGTTACAACCACCAAATACAGGGGCAAACACCCAGCTCCTAGAGCCAAAAATTACAAAGTGGCGGATAACCATAACCCAAAAAGGAAGAAAAAGCCTGGTGCAAGCCTGACCAACGGCACAGCAAACAAAACGGGTCGGCCCAACAAAAACGAAACAAACAGTCGGCTTTACGACCGGAGGAGAAACAACTTGGAAAAACAACATCTTGTCGAAACAGCAGCAGGAAGAAAAATGCCAGTTTTGCGACCGAATCAAGTTAATCAGATCTGCTACGAGGCGTAATCACTATCCAACTAACACGTGAGGCGCAAACTCGATCGAAAGACAGTTTGGAGGACCTGCAGCAGTTTATACGCGAATGAGGATGTGTTGGAATCCCGAGAACTGTCGTTTGAATACCCAAAATCAGTAGACCGATCATGCTGAGAAGCACAGACAATGTTTGCGTTCGTGAGAGATAAACACCACCGGCCAAAAGCGGACCTCCCTGCATCACTCAGCTCACAAAAATACGGCAGGAACCAAGAGAGCGGGTAGCACCGAGCTCGTCCAGGCCTCCGATTACCAAGTAAAACAAAACCGATTATGCTACAGTCGCGAAACCACCAGGCAACGACTCTTAGCGGATGTCACTCGACCTCCACAGAAAAAAACTCAGTCTGATCAGTCTGATAAAACGCCACACCAGAATCGTCCCAACGCTTTTTTGACACATGCCATTTCAAGATAATCTTGCTAGCCACGCAAACCATTTTCAATGATAATCCTTATCTCTCTTGCTCATCCACTTGCATATAATTTTTACAAAATTAATATTAAAAAAATTACAAAATTCAGATTTGTTTTCTCTCCAAACAAGATAACAATAGATACCAATCTGCATATTTCTTAACACTATCCCGTGTTTGAATCCAGTTATTCTAACGAAAATCAAACCAAGTAGACAATTCTACCTTAGTGTCACATATACGATTACTCCACTTTTCTTTTGGAGATTCAAAAGCATTGGATGCACTCTGATCCTGTTTAAATAAAGTGAACAAAATAAAATAAAAGCTGAAAATTGTTGGTTGTTGCCTAAAACATACCAGCTTGTAAAACCTATCAAAGCTTAATGTTGACAAGTTAACAACTTAAAATGTTTTACCTTTGTATTTTGCTTTCTTGGGTATTTAGAATACTCCAACTTCAGAAGTTTTATTACCGAAGTTGATGCTGCAAAGAAGACAATTTGACTTAAACAAAGGTTTCTAAATTCTACAAAACAATTGCAATAAAAAATAATATGGAGTTTAAGGAATGATGTATTCTTAAAATGTCATGAAATGACGTTTGCTTTACCTTGTGCTTTTCTTCAAGATGAGATGGATGAAACACTGAAGAAGCTGATGGTGTAATACCATAGCTATAAGTATTTAAAAATATATATACCGAAATGGTCTAGGGCAAAGAGAACGATAGTATTTAGCAAACTTCCAGCATTCTTGACCCCCATCACCCTCTGCTGCCACAGATCTGATGTTTCATTATCATACTAATCAGCTTCATTTTTCAAATTCAAAGGGCTTTTGTCATCATCTTTAAAGCTAAAATATACATCTTTCCATAAGCAACCAAAGTAAACTATATCTATATTAGAACTTTAGAAGTAGAAGTAAATAATAAGTATATTATACATGCATATAGGCAGACAAATCATGTTTAACTTTAACAATGAACAATCTTTTCCATGTTTGAAAGAAAACGCTCCCTACATATGTTAGATTGTAAAAATTCATCTTTTAAATATTTACATTGGCAACATCTTCTACTTTTATTGGTCAACAATTTTTTGGAAAGAAGGGTTACAAGATAGTCTTTGTCAGAGGGTTCACAAGATAGCTGAACAAACTTGGCCTAAAAGCACAACAAGTACTATACGAACCATAAATTCCGTTAAATGAAGACTTTCTATCTATCATAGCATCAATGTCAAATGAATTACATTTGACAAAAAAGAATGTCAAATGAAGAACATTCCCATAAAAGCAATAAAAAAAACACAAATAATAATATTTCTAGAAGTTTTCGACAAAAATTAGTTAGGACCTCATTTCAATGGTCAAGCATGAAGCATTTCCATCGCCTTGCAGTAGAACAGAGAGCAGCGTCTTAATTGGCTGTAAGCCTTAATCAAGGACATGGAAGAAATCTTAAGAAATTGTATCAAACCTGTTAGTGAACAGTGAATTAGTTGTTTTGAAGACCTAGAAGATAAGTGAATTCATACCTGAAACGTGAATTTGAGAAACCCTAGCCTGATAACAAAATATGTATTTCTTCAATCTGTTGAGGGAAATCGAAGGGCAGATGATACGTTTTAAATCAGTGAAGAAGTACCTGAAAAAATATCGATTTGAAAACCTAGCAGAAGAATAGATAAATTCAAAAACCTAGCATATGAATGAAGAAAACGATTGTGAAGAAAACAATTAAGAAGGAAGACATACCTGATTGAAGAAGAGAGTCCTTCAAACGAAAAGGTAAAAAGTTGAAGAAATCAATTGAATTGCATTTTAGAGAGAATGAATCGTCATTTTTGGGAGAGTCGTCGGTCAATGAAGAGTCACCTGGGGGAAACAGCCAAATGATTTGGCCAGGGAGTTTTTAAGCGGGATTAGAATATAATTTGAAATTTTAAAAGATTTTAAGGAATTGTGCATCAAAGGTAGTACTTTATGCAATATATGTTGTATTTAAGACTTTAAGATTTTAAGACTTTAAGACATTTGGTAAATTTCCTTATTAAAGTAGTATAGATATAGGTATCACTTAGTTTTACTAAACTGATTAGTATAAGGTAAAAACTAACTTATTATCTAGTTTGTCAAACATATATAATACCATGTATGGTTACCACATAAACTAGCTATTTGTGTTTTATTGACAAATTAGTTTGATTTGTCATAAGCTACTTTATAGAAAATTGAAACGTTAGTTAAAGTAGTCATGTTCAATAACCTTTAAAGGCTTTTTTTTACACGTTACATTCAGATTTCTCCTTATAATAATTTTGAATTAATTTTTAACACATTATATTAGTTTATTTATATTGTCATTTATCTTATTAGATATTTTTTTATTACTAAGCCTAGTTTTTTTAACTAACATTTTGCTTATTAGATAGCTTGCTAACCATAAACTTAAATCATAAGTTACTTTTTTTTTGAAAATATTTCTTAGATGGTTGTTTTATTTTGTTTTTTCTTTTAAAGTATCCATTATTTTACATAAAAGCGCTTATATATATTTCTTTGTAAAAAAATATCTGCTATATATACTAACTTATAAATATCTAATAAAAGTAAATTATATGATTTGCCCATGTGATATGTGTTTTAAACGTTCTGAATCATTATTTGGAAGTATCTATAAAGTACCATTCATGGTTTTCAGTTTATAATGCAATGGGTCCATGTCATAACTTCCTCAAAGTTCTTTTTTTTATTTGAACAGCAAAGGCACAACTTATATACAACAGATAAGAGCGACTAGCAAGACGCTAGAGCCGAGGGAACAAGGACCTCATTACATACAGAAAATCGGGTTACAACATCAATGCGTAAGTTTAGAGGGGTAGTTTAATCTCTAGGTCCAGCGTAAGCTGGGCCGGGACAGCGGCGGATTAGTGGGTTGTCCTTGGATGCTCGATACCATCAGGAAGACATGTGTGTGTGTTCGTGGTAGTCGTTCGTTGGTTCGATGCCACCATGCCTTAAAAAAAAGAACAATGAAAGATGAATACAACAATAAATTTATTTAAATCCATTGATAAATAAAATACTAAATTTAAATCAAATTAACCATTAGGAAAATTTATAATTAATTTTTATGGAAAATTTATATTAAAAAAATAACTATAACTAGGAAAACAAGAAAATGATGGATCATTTCCTTTCTCGTATTACATTTTTCTGGTACAAATTAATTGCATAATAATTTAGAGTGTTTGCAGAGGCTTTTAAAGCATGTACGTACTGTACATAATCCAGCCTACGACCACACAAATTCATTATCATGAATTTTATATTTACATAAAATATATACGACGTTTGATTTAATATATGTATTTAATCGATAATATTTCTCAAGAATAACAAAGTAGTGAATTTTAAAATTCCAAATCCATGTCACAATTGTTTGTACAAGAACAAATACGTAATTTAAAGAGTAAACTACGATTTTCGCCCCTGTAGTTTAGTGTTTATAACGATTTTCGTCCCTGTGGTTTATAAACTGCTTTTATCGTCCCATGGTTTGCAATTCATTTCCTTTTTCGTCCCTCTCTCTAACTCTGGTAAAGTTAAGTCAAGGGGTTCTTTGGACATTTTACTTTTGTATTTAATAATAATAATAATAATAATAATAATAATAATAATAATTATTATTATTATTATTATTATTATTATATAACTACTACTGCAATTGCTATTACTATTATCATATAATAACAAAAATTGACATTTTTTTAATTAAATCAATGTATTCAAACTTCAAAACAATATTTTTATTTGGAACAAGAAGGAGAAATCGACTAAAATAGCTATATCTCCATATGTACTATTTAACCATATCCCAATTCTCAAATGGGAACTTTTTGTACCTTAAAATGTACTTATTGAACGCAAATGCATACTCTCTTTTTTATTATCACAAAAGCCCATCTTTTCTTTTCGTTTTATTAGGAAAAAATACGGTTTACCTAAATACATAAAACATTTGTACGTAATTAAAACATTTGTATAAAATATGATTATTTTAGGAATTGTCTTGAAAATGCTAAGAAATAGTGTAGAGATTGGCTATTTTAGTCGGTTTCCCTCCATAAAAATAACTTCAAACACCAACCTAGTGGGGATATCTAATGGACATGTTTGTGGCTTTGAATTCACATCTAACTAGAAGTCATAAAGGTAGTGTTTGGTACAAAGATATGATTGAACTAGAGTGAACATGACATAAATATAAGGTTGGACAGGACAAGATGATAGAATAGGTAAAACCGAACATGATAAGATTGGGCATAACAAATTGTTTGTCTAGTGTTTGGTATGACAATGACTAGATAGGGTGGGATTCGACAAGATGCTCCTAAAAATTGTTTGATGATCTTATAGTATAGAAGACACAAGTCAAGTAAAAATATATAAATAATTTAATTTATAAGCATTTTTACATAATTTTGATGCACATGCACATACATATATAATATATAATTGAGTGAATTACGGATTTGGTCCCTGTGGTTTGGTGGGTTTTATGGATTTGGTCCCTAAACTTCATTTATTACAGATTTGGACTCGAGGTATGTCATTTTATAACGAATTGGTCCCTCCTTCTAACTGCCATCCATTCCCTCCGTTAGGCTTGAGGCATTCTTGTCCTTTTCCATTTTTCGTCTTTATGCGAGGGACCAAAACCATAAAAACCACACAAACTACAGGGACCAAATCCGTAATTATTCCTGAAAAAATATAAAAACTTATTTTTCATACTTAAATTAATTAACTATTATATTTTAGCATGCATTAATTATTATACTTTATGCTTAATATTATATTTAGACATCTTTTCTTTCAAATAAAAATACTACTACAAATATTTATTTATTTTACTTCGAATTTATTAAAGTACTTAATTATTATATTTTAATATACATATATATATATATATATATATTAATTACTATACTTTAAGTTGAATTTAATATATAATATATTTTATTTCTAAAAAAAGTACGTATTACGTATATACACACATATTTTAATTCCTGTATTGACATTAATTTTGGTATATTTTTCTCATATTGTCTTTTTGGTATAATTTATTTCAGTTGATTTTTGTATATATTATAGTAAGCAATATTAGCTTACAAATTTTAGGTGCATTTTTTTCTCACAAATTTAAGATAACTTATATTTTTCGGGTGAAATAAATTACAAAAGAAGCACAATTTGTGAGAAAAATATAAGTTATCTTAAACTTGTGCTTTTTGAGAAAAATATAATTGTGCTTTTTGTGCAACTTATTTCACTCGAAAAATATGTTATCTTAAATTTGTGAGAAAAAATGCACTTAAAATCTGTAAGTTAATATTGTGCTTTTTGTGTAATTTATTGTGCCAATATTGTGTTTTTTATGTAATTTATTTGAGAAAAATATAATTGTGTTTTTTGTGTAATTTATTTGAGAAAAATATAATTGTGCTTTTTGTGTAATTTATTTGAGAAAAATATAACTGTGCTTTTTGTGTAATTTATTTCACCAAAAAAATATAAGTTATCTTAAATTTGTGAGAAAAAAATGCACCTAAAATCTGTAAGCTAATATTGTTTACTAATGTATACAAAAATCAACTGAAATAAATTATACCAAAAAGACAATATGAGAAAAATATACCAAAATTGATGTCAATAAATGAAAAAAATATGTGTATATGTACGTAATACATACTTTTTTTAGAAATAAAGTATATTATATATTAAACTCAAATTAAAGTATATAGTAGTAGTTAATATATATATATATATATATATATGTATATCAAAATATAATAATTAAGTAATTTAATAAATTCGAAGTAAAATAAATAAATATTTGTAGTAGCATTTTTATTTGAAAGAAAAGATGTTTAAATATAATATTAAGCATAAAGTATAATAATTTATGCATGCTAAAATATAATAGTTAATTAATTTAAGTATGAAAATAAAGTTTTTTTATATTTTCAGGAATAATTACGGATTTGGTCCCTGTGGTTTGTGTGGTTTTTATGGTTTTGGTCCCTCGCATAAAGACAAAAAATGGAAAAGGACGAGAATGCCCTCAAGCCTAACGGAGAGAATGGATGGCAGTTAGAAGGAGGGACCAATTCGTTATAAAATGACATACCTCGAGTCCAAATCTGTAATAAATGAAGTTTAGGGACCAAATCCATAAAACCCACCAAACCACAGGGACCAAATCCGTAATTCACTCTATATAATAATATAAAACTCGAATAATTGGATACGATTGATTGATGGAAGTTTGAAAAATCTAATTCATACAAAAGATAAAAGTATGTTTTACTTTGTAAGGTATACACTTTTGAATTGGCACAGATGAAATGGAGGTGGTTAATTGGCACAGATGAAATGGAGGTGGTTGTAATGCCAATGGTATTGGAGGTAAAGGCGATGGTAGCTAGTAGATGAAAAAGACTGTGGAGGACATGCAGATGATGGATAGCGATGGTCGAGGTAGAGGGGGTAATAATGACCGATGTGGTGGAGGTAGAGGTGGTGGTGAGTGGTGGTAGTAGTAACAGATGGTGATGGTGGTGATTATGGTGACAGTGGAGGTGGTCGATAACCGATGATGTTTGTGGATGAGGTTATGTACCGGAGGAAGAAGTGAAGGTGGTATGCGATGGTAGATGATGGTAATTGTTAGAGAAGGTAATTAATAGAGGTGGTGGAGATGGTTATGGTGGAAGTGATCTGACAATGGGTGTCGATAATGGTTGTGGAAGTGATGGAGGAGGTTGTTGTATTAGAAAAGGAGGTTGTGTTGGAGGTGTTCGACATTGATTGACGACGTGATGGGTGATAGTGGTAATGACGATGATGACCATTAAAACAAATATCATATTAGGGTTACATAGCTTGAAAGTTCATTAAGTATTTTTTTTTCCATCTTGCTTATTGTGGTAGAACAAAAAACACTCTTTATCTCGTCTTGTCCCAATCCTTGTCCTTATCACATGTCACGCCAAAGATGGAGCAATGGGCTTTTGTGTTGTCCTATATCATGCCAAACATGGGACAATGAGTTTTGTCTTATCCTGTCATATCCTACCTACACATTTGAAAATTGGGTCGAATTTGAATTGTTATATAATGCATTTTAGTCGATTAGAGCATCTCCAATGGAGGTTCTTATAAGAACCTCTTTTTTACACTTTTTATTGCCACATCATCTCCACCTCATCAAGTGAAGAACTTATTAAAAATGTTACAATGGTAGTTCTTGTAAGAACCCTTTTATGTGGGTCGCATATATTATATTGATAATATTAAAGTGAAGAAAAAAAAGAAGAAAAAGTAATAATATGTCATCTCATACCAAAAATCAAGATAAGAACCAATGTTCTTAAATAAGAATCTAGAAGCAAATGAGTTCTTATAAGAACTCTCCACAATGGTATTTCTTACAAGCCATTGCACTTTTTGCTTGTAAGAACCTAGCATTGGAGATGCTTTTATAACTTATAATCAATTGGTTCTTATTTAAAATAAAATTTTTAAATGTCTGATCACAAAACCTCTTGTAATTTCTACTTTAAAAAACACCACATGGTCTTTTTGTGAACACATCGGTTAAATTGGATCAAATTTGAACTAGAGACAAGTTATGTCATAACCACTTTATGTGTTGACACTTTTGACCAAGATCAAGTATAACCGGTTAAAAAGACTACGCGTAACCCACATTTAATTACCCATCTTTAGTATACCGAGTAATATTTGGTAATACTCTAATTTTAACAATCTAACAAGTATAGTAATATCTTGTTAGTATATAACTTTTCACAATAGGATGTATTTATTAAAAATTATCGTCTCAGATACATCAATACCAGAAATTATCTTTCACATTAGGAATGCCCAATTTGGTATAACTCTAATAGATGGTTCACATAACAACACACTGACATCATTCTATTAATATTCTTAACAATCAAACTTGAGCATCCAATCAAACTTGAGCATTCCCTTCCATTTTGACTGTTAAAAGTAACTGCTAACACCAACCTATTATGGGTACTTCATGGATGGCTTTCAATTTGGTGGGTGACTTAAATTAGTTTATAACTATATGTAAAACTTAAAAGCAAGGTATGTTTTATTTTTTCAACTTATATTAGATATCATGATTATATTTTTTTTTTGGTGACATCATCTTTTTGTTATAAGCTAATTAATTTATTGTAAAAATAATGAAACTTTAATAATTAAAATGTATTTTGACAATGAATTTTAATCGTCTAGATCTCATAAGGTTCGTGACATTTGTAGCCTAGTGCTTAGTAATATCCTTGGGACAGTAAATGACATCCCTATCTATCCGGGTTTGATTCATGAGGTGACCATGTAGCGATACTCTAACCATGGGTTGGCTTTCGGGTCGATCCATAGTCGTCAAGGATTAGTCGGATGCCTGTATGGATCCTGGATACCTCGTCGATTTCGTGTCAAAACATGTACATGAGTTATCTGCCGTTGAAAAAAAAAACTGGAAAAGACTAGTATGTAGGACTAATTACATAAAAGATAATATTTACTCTAACTCAATACTAAATAATTTACTAATTTGATAATTATTATAAAGTAAAAGTAATTAATTAAACAAAATGTTTATTTTCATTTATAATTTTTTGTTTAATAAATAAATATCTATATTTATGCTATATAAATGTAAAAAGAAAACAAAGTTTCTATTAATTAATCATACTTACAACCACCATAATTTCTTATTAGAAAATCTTAAGTGTCACTTACAAAATACTACGGTTGTTTGGTTTGTTTTCAACTATGTATACGAATAAAGTTATCTATATGAATTAAGCTGTCTATTTGTTTTGGAGAGTTTATTCATAGATGTAAGAAGTGTGCGTTTTAATTGAGAAAGAGGAACATGCTTGAAAAAACTTAACAATCTATATATATATATATATATATATTATAGAGGTGGTTTCATTTGCAAACCACTCTTAAATTACAAACTATACAAACCTTTTTATCACCTTTAATTTTTAAATGGATGGTGAAGATTTAATGTCCTATATTTATGGTAATATCCATAGTTTTTTTTAATTAGGAATATTCCTTTAATTTTCACCATCCAATTTAAAATCAAGGGTGATGATGAGGTTTGTATAGTTTGTAATTTAAGAGTGGTTTGCAAATGATCGCTACCCTATATAGATATATATATATATATATAGGAAGGTTCAAACGAGAAAACCCCAATGGGGCAGCCTACCGGTTAAGGCTTGGTGTTGGGGAAAAACCCACCCAAGTTCGAATCCGGGGGTGAGCAACCAGGGGCCACTGAGTATTAATCCCAGGGGAGCATGCTTTAGCTCTCGGTAAAAATTGCCAAGGATGTAGTCTGGGCAAACCCAGGTGAACCTTATAAAAAAAAAGGTTCAAACGAGAATGACATCAATTTAAAAGAATACGAGAATGAATCTCAGTCAATCATCTCAGGCCAATCATATATGACAATGACTTTTGTGTACAAAATCATATATAATTAACAAAGGAAAAGTTCAGGTACAAAAAACATGTATAAAATCATATATGATTCATATAGTAAAACACATATGATTCATGTTGTTAATCATACATGATTAACAACTGCGCGGGTCACATGCGACTCACGACCAGCATGTTGACCCGCCCGCTTCTCCTTTTTTTCAGTTCAGTACTTAATCATATATGATTTTGTACACAAAAATTCATTCTCTTATTCTTTTAAAAATATGTCATTTTCATTTGAACCTCTTTCTATATATATATATATAGTATATATATATATATAGAGAGAGAGAGAGAGAGAGAGGAAAGTTCAAATGTGAACCACTTTTTGGTTGTGAACGTGAGGACAACCGAGAACGCGACACGTGACGGCTTTGAGTGTGGTCCCCCCCCCCTTTAATTCAATGTCCTCCCATGAATCTCGCCTAATCATCCGCCGTGTGACATGACGTGGCGCCTAGTAATCTACCACGTGTCCCGCTCTCGACTGTCCTCACGTTCACAACTAAAAAGTGGTTCACATTTGAACCCACCCCTATATATATCGCGAATAAATGGTGAGTCCCATAAAATTATTTAAACTACCAATAAAAAAACCCAAAGGGTCTGTTTGGTTTGCCAGAATAGAATGAAATGAATTGGATTTCATATAGGGATTTGAATTTGTGAGTATTTGGAATCCTTTTGCTTGTCTGGTTTGAAGGATTAGAATGGATTTGAATTCCCGTGATTTATTAAAAAATTACTAAAAATTATTAAATATATAATTAATTAAATTAGTTTTTATTTAATTGATTATTAAAAAAAAATGTTTTTAATTTATTTTAAAGCATTGTTATATACAAATCCTACAAAATTCCTCAAAATCCCTCGAAATCCTAGGCTCTTTCTTAGGATTTCAAAATTATTTGTTTAAAGGATTTCAAATGAATCTTAGAATTTCAAATCCTAACAATCCTACAAACCAAACGCATGATTAGAATGAATTTAAAATTCAAATTCTTAAAATCTATTACATTCCCACAAACCGAAGTGTACCTAAATGATCACTGATATAGTGGCATAGTAGAACCTAGCCTTTTAGATTATCAAGAGGTATGGGTATTTAGTGTATGCATATATTATATGTTCCAACAAATAAAAGAGTAGTAAGTGCAAGCATCATCCTTTTTATGGTTAACATAAATCTTTAAATCTAGTAATTATTATATATTATACAATTGTTAAGCGCACTGACCCGCCAAACTCCATCCGACCCGCCCCAAATCCACACTCCAAACAACCCGACCCATTTTAAATTTTATATATTACCCCCTTAATTTATAATACTTATTTTAGTTAATACCTTTTACTTTTTAATATTTCATTTTACGTTTTAGTCATTAATCGTATATTGACTGAAATATGTTAAAAAAATACGTTTTAATTTTAACAAATTACGCCATTATAATCGTATCGTCGATATGATCAAAATAAGTCTAATATTGAATATTTTTTGATGTAATTATTTTATTATATATTATATATAGTACGATTATATGAAACCATGACATTTTGTAAAATTACATTTTAACCTCTAAACTTATAATATTTATTCATTTTACACTTTTAGTTTTCTATATTTTATTTTATGTTTTAGTCATATATCGTACATTGATTGGAATATGTTAAAAAACGTTTTAACTTTAAAAAATTACGCCATTATAATCATACCGTCGATATGTTCGAAATGAGTCTAATATTGAATATTTTTTGATGTAATTATTTTATTATATACTATATATAGTACGATTATATGAAGCCAAAACACTATTCATGAACAACAGCTACTGACATTTGGAAAATTACATTTTTGCCCCTTAAACTTATAATATTTATTCACTTTATACCTTTTAGTTTTCTATATTTCATTTTACGTTTTAGTCATATATCGTATATTGGCTGAAATATGTTAAGTGTCGGTAGCTATTGTTGATGAACTGTCTTTTGGCTTCATGGTAATTGTTTGTATTATTAAAATCTCTTATAATTAAATTTTTTGATTTTTAAAATTTTTTGATTTATTTTATTAAACCTTTCGTATGGCAACATTTGTACAAACTTTATGTTTTATATAAATCTATGTTACTACTTATGATTAAATCTATCACAGTTTATAACCCGGTGCGAAGCCTAGACTTATCACCTAGTTATATAACATTAATGGGGCGATCGGTTCATCAAAATTTACCAAAGTTCGAAAAGACTAGAATCATCAATTCCATTGATTTATGAAGTTTCATATGTTATCCAGTAAGTCTCTCTCTCTCTCTCTCTATATATATATATATAGAGGGGCATGTTCATACAAGAACTAATCTCATTTGCAAGAACAAATGAACAAATTATAGCCAAACATTAATGTGGGTCCATGTGGGTCTCACATATTAAAAAATCATATATAATTTAGTGGTTGAGACCCACCTGAATCATATGTGATTTTTTATTATGGGAACCCACATGGGCCTACATCATATGTGATTGTGGTTGGTTTCTTTGTTCTTGCAAATTGGGTTTGTTCTTGTTTAAACCTATTTATATATATATATATATATAGAGAGAGAGATAGAGAGAGAGAGAAGAAAGTTCAAATGTGAACCACTTTTTGGTTGTAAACGTGAGGACAACCGAGAGCGTGGCACGTGGCAATTTTGAGTGTGGTCCCCCCTTTAATTCAATGCCCTCCCATGAATCGCGCCTAGTTACACGCCGTGGACCTGACGTGGCGCCTAGTCATCCACCACATGTCGCGCTCTCGACTGTACTCACGTTCACAACCAAAACGTGGTTCACATTTGAACCCACCCCTATATATATATATATAAGCTTTCCTTTGAGAACTTATGAAATTATAATAACCATGAGAATTATGAACCATGTATTGTTTCATATGATTATTTTTCAATAAAGATTAAGACTTATAATATTAACTAACATATATATGTTTCATAATAGGTTTGTTACACATACATGGTGGTTCATAATGTGAACATTTTTTACGTGTTCGTGAAAAAAATACAAGCAAAAAAGTTTCACGGTCTAAATTAAATACATGAAATGATCAAATTGTGAAATAAATATATGTTATATAACCAATGCATTAAATACTACTTTTAGATGAGAAAAAATTATGTTAGACAAAGCCGTAAGATAGAAGTTTTTATAATCTCACAAAATTTGGAATTCTGAATTGATTAAACCCTTATATATATGTATATTATATAAGATTATAAGGAATAGTTCAAATAAGAACACCTTCATTTTACGAGAACGAGATATAATCAATCACATGTGATACTATATTCAATCACGTGTGACATACATGTGATACTAAATCAAAGACATGGATGATATTTGGTGCTACCTGGTTGTTGTCCTTAGTCCCCTTACACAACATTAGAATGTTTCACATGTATTATCACATGTGATAAATGTGCTTTTGGTGTGATACTACACTATCAAATGTAATACCAAATTAGAGATGCAAAAGACATTTGGCTATTTGCGGGTAACCCGTTATCTGATCCGCAGGTACCTGCCCCGGTACAGTTCGGTTATATGCGTGTACCCTGAGGCCACGGTTCGGTTTCGGGTAGCAATTCCGGGTACCCGTCCATGCTCGCGGGTAGTATTTAGTAGGTACCCACCCCGTGCTTGCGGGTAGTGATTTTGTAGATACCCGCCCCACCCCATCCCATGAACACCCCGAACACATGCAAGTTAGACGGGAAGTGGTGTTTCCAGTGGCGGACGGACGGACTAACGACTGTAGATGTCTCTTCACAATATTTGGAATGGAGATAATACCAATTCAAAATGAACGCATTCAAATTGTTGATAATACTACAGAATAGCATTTTCTTAGGCCATCCATTATACCTTACCCGATGGACTTGGCTTCCCATCGGATTCATCGGCAACACCATTATCGATGATTCGGCAAACCTTCACCCCCACCCCCCTTCGATTTCCAGCAACCGTCTCGCTATAAGAATCTAGCTTCGCTAATGTTCGGCTAACTCTTGAACCTTCGCGAGGCAACCCCCCACCCCCACCCCACCCCTTATGACCTGAATTTCTTATTATCATTCAGAAAAGACCAAAGATAATTTAATTAAGATAACATGAATAAATAAACGATAAAGAGGAATAATAGCATGCCATGCAGGTTGACAGATTTACTCGTGATCATATCCTTGGGTATTAATTGTTTTGTCTTGTTTAATGATATGCAGACGTACAGAAAGAAACAAAAGCTGGTAGGGGCCAATCCGTCACATGATCATGATGTCTTTTTTGTTTTCAAATTTGGAGTTAATTGGTTTCTAATTCTAGCATGTACTCTTTTGAACAAATTTCATTTAATTACTCACTCTATTTATTTTTAGAGTGAATTAGACCACCATGGTTAATTTGCTCAAGCTTTAGTTTAGTACTTAAAAATAAACTATCGCTAGCTTTTTATTTAGTTCAGTTTAGTTTAGCTTTCTATTTTAGTTTAGTTTAGTTTAGTCCATGTAATTAGCATGTCTATTAACAACCGTTACGGGAGATAAATTAGTCTTTTAACAAACTTATATTGGTCATTGGCGGCAAATGAATATTTCTGAATTTTCACTCCTAAACCCTAACCCTAATCGAATTGGACCTCTTGGATTTAATTCAATTCGGTTGAAGAATGAGGTTTTTTGGTGCTTCGAGGCTATTGATTGGGTTGGATGGTCTACAAATCCTTCCGTTGCAGTTCTTTCTATGTAATTGTAATTTTTTTTTCTAGCATCTTGCTAGTTTTATAAAATTCCGTCATTCTAAAGAGAAGCAAGAGCTTACTAGCAGAAGTTACTATTAATCTCATATTCACTTAATTTATCTAGCCACCCGTAGCGCCCTCAAGTGAGAGGCTCAGGCTCAGGCTCGGCAGCGGGTGAGGCAGAACACCTGTATGCCCCCCTCGATCGGGTAAACCCGGAGCCTGAGGCCCTCGGGTCTCCATACCTGATGGGTTCCTCCTCCTCATCCTCATCCTCTCTCTCTCTCTCTCTCTCTCTCTCTCTCTCTCTCTCTCTCTCTCTCTCTCTCTCTCTCTTACTCTCTTTCATATTAAATATGCATATATATATATATATATATATATATATAAAGATTAGGTTAGTTTAAAATAGTGCTACTCCACTTTAGGGTAAGGAGGGTAGGAAAGAGAAAACACTTTGATCTGGTGCTGAGGTGACATTAGGGTTTAGCGGGTTCAGAGGGTAGTGGTACTCGATCATGGTCTCAGGTAACATTATCGGTCATCAAAACAAACTGTTTATAATCAATTGCTATCCACTAAGTGCTAATTAGGTAAAAGTCTCCTTCTTTGTTTAGCGGGTAAGAACCTCACTTGTTGTCGATCATACACCTCCTATAAGGTAAGATTATTGATTCATGTCGCGCTCATCTTATAAAATAAGTTATCCAATAACAAGTTTAGTTAAAACGGGGCGTTAAGACTTAGATTTTTCTTTTCACCTAAAAACAAGATAATGATGTATCTCTGTGAGAGTTAAATACCATTTTCTAATGTAAAAAATAAAAAGTTCTAAATTTGTAGCTAAATATAATTACGAGTGAACACTATGTGTAAATATTATATTTGGTTTTTAAATAGTAATTGTATTACCCTTTTAAAGGAAATAGTACTTTTGTTATCATTGTAGAAGTTCCAATGCCGAGATATTTATTATACGTACCGGGAAAAGTTAGATACAATATTTATTGTGAATTTCATAATGGAGGGGAAGACTAATTGCATCTTTTGACTTATTAACCACGCCTGCATAAAATGAATTACTCTCTCGCACACATCAACATCAAACCATTTTTTTTACATTCCCAATGCATGCTTTTTGCATTCTCGATACATCATACCCTATTAAATATAAAAGGGTGCAAACAACAACCCTTTAAATATAATATTTTGAAATCTAAAGTCAAATATAGTAATTGGTTCATGATTTGTGTATATGGTCAAAATATCAACTTGTAGCTAGTTTTTTTTGGAAGAGGTATCCCAGACCACATTGGGCCCAGACTAATCCTTGACAATTTTGGGCCGAAGCCCGACTGCTAAAGCATGCAGCCCGGGGTCGAAGCCCCCGTACCTCCAGAATGCGTCCCCCAGGGCTCGAACTCGGGTTCACCACTATGTAGTGCCTAAGCCTTACCACTAGGCTATCACTCCTTTGGTACGATTTTATAAAACATGCTCAATATACGTTTATTAATTAAACATGAACATACAGATTTATCAATGGGTAATTTCATATCAAAATACATATGTGCATGAGTAATAATCAACAGACACATATTAATATTGGTCCTTTGTAGGCAAAACATAACTTTTCTAGATGTGGAACTGTTTCTCACCATGAATATCAGTATACATAAACCTTTTTTCAGGTATAGAGGTACTTCTCACCATGTATCAAGCTTCAGAAAAACGTCAGGCATGGCGTGGCGACAAGGTCAAGCCTTAAGCCTTACAAGATATGGCGAGGACGTGGCGGTGAGGTCAAGCCTTAAGCCTTCATATTTTGAATTTAATTTGATTGTTAAGCTCGTATTAATATGTAAATTAGATAATTACACCATTACATAGCTTCTTCATATGTATATATGTTTAATTCATATCATCTCATCTCCTTGTTTTTTGTTCCACCTATTTTGATGGGACAAAAAATAAAACATTTTCATTCCACTTAATCGTGTCCTGGTCTAATGTCGCATCAAACAGAAGATAACATTTTCTTATTATTATTTTATCATATCCTATCCTGTCTTCCTAGTGTACCAAAACACAACGAGAACACGGCCAAGCAAAAGGTGTTGGATGAAACCGACCCGTATATAAGACACGAGAGGAACATAACCAAGAAGTCTTTGTTGATTTCACGATACGATCTTTACTAATAATATTTCTGATGAGAAGATAAGAAATCGAATTGATTTCCTCAGTTAAGAGACTATTTTCTATCTCAATTTTTACATCACTTAAGCTACAGTTAAAAGGGAGCAATTATGTACCTGCAAATTGGTTGTTTCCTTTACCATGTTTTACAATGGCTCATCATCTTGTTGATATATGGACTCATCCTCCTCTGCCGGCAACGAAGGCGGAGTTCCTGGCGGAATAGAGGCGGCACCATTCTCACCGGCACACACACATAGAGCCTCTGCATCACGAAGAACTGCATCAAGGTCGATGCAACCACTCAATTCGTTGATGAATTTCAAGAGGGTGTCAAAGCTCATCTGCTCCCCCATAATCTTGGCCCGATGCCGTTTCAAGATTGCAATACATACGTAAAGATGAAGGTGCTCGCTCGGATGATGAGTCCATAACACCTCCCATAACCTCAATGTCTGATCGTATTCAAACTCCCTGAAATAAAACACCAATCACCTACAAATCGAAAAAATATTTCCTACAAAAATCATCTTGCACTCGGTCTACTTAATATATAAAATTTGAAGTATATAATATTTATATACAGCAAATACTCACGCATAACAATCGATGCTTTAAGACATTTAATTTGGGTGTGAAAACAACACAAAGTACATGTCTTAAAAGTAGCAAGATGTATTTTACAATTATAAAAGTGGCAATCATTTGCCATTTCCTTTTTGACTACCAACATCATACCACACCAATAAAAGGTGTTTAGCTACAACTAAAAGCATAAAACCATACATGTAACTATCATAGTCTTGTGAATGAATACATAATTCAGAAAGATGGGAATGGAAAAAATAAGATTTTGACAATTTCTTTTAGTGAAAGCTTGAATCCAAAACTATGAAAAATTCAAGATGATAATATAAGCAAAAAATCAATGATGCATTCAGACAAAAGGACAATGAGAAACAAGTTCTGATAGAGGGCAAAGACCATTTTCTGAACTGCAATTCCACAAAATGGGGTGAGGAAGAAAAGATCTGACTTGCCTTTTGAATTGTATAAGAATCCATCGGAAACAGAAGAAATAATTCAAGCAATCTTTCTGCTTGAAATAATTGTGCAATGGGCTGTCGAGCAACTCCACCAACTGCGATATTAAGGAATCAACTCGTGTTAGAAATCACACAGATAATAACCTAAAATCCAGTTCTTAAGTTTTCCACATGCATAAAGCAAGCAATATTAAGTAGCCAACCTGCAAACTCTAATTTTTTTTTAAACATGTTGGTGCAACAGAGTATCATCGTGCACCATGGCACCAAGTCACGATGACCCGAGTTCGAAACCTCTCCAAGGAGAATAACCCCCCCCCCCCCCCCCAGCCTAGCCATCTAGTTTCCATTTAAAGGGCTTCAAGGCATCAGCTGGGATTCGAACCCGGCACCCATTAAGGGAAAATCCCCCAAAATGGAGTCCAGCAGGAGTCGAACTCTTGACCTTCATCATATGGGAACTCTAACCCATGCATCAAACCAACTGAGCTGGCCATCATTTGTCATAGCCCATATCTTATGGGTCCCAAAAGGCATGTAATACACCATGCTATAAAGGGATATGGGACCCAAAAGGCATGTAATACACCATGCATGTTTGAAAAAAGAACATAAGGGGAGAAGAGAGAACCTTTGAGAGTGCAAATAGTTGGGAGTGCATGCCATTCTGGTCACGGTTGAAATTCGGCCCAAGCCGTTCCATTAGAGAAACAAAACACCAAAATGCTTCTGATTCGTCTTCCATGGTGAACAGTATTGGGGATAGGAGATCACTCATGCCCTAAACAAGGTGTATTTCATCTATTGATAAGAGAAAAACATGATAATATTCTTGAAATATGTAAAATCCATTCAAAATGACTCTTGAAGAATAATCTAGTGAACCCAAATGAACTTTATAAATTTATTTGTGATGACGTTGAGGAAATACGCAACTTAAACATGAAAACTTCCCAAAAACACGGATGTCAAAAAATTTATGGGACATCCCTAAAAGGGTAGTTTTGAATTTCCATGAGACAGATCAAGAAGTCACTCACGCACGCGCTTTATGAAATAATTGACAATGATCATTTGTTACCTGACAATAGCCAAGATCAAAGTTGTAGAACGAGTAGGTCAAGAGTATGTTGCGTAGGAGATTCACATTAGGATTTTCATCTCCTTCATAGAATGGCAGCGATCTATCGGTCCTTACCTTGAAAACATAAATGAAATGGTGCAATGTAATTTTTAGTAAAAAGGGTCCTTGCTAGATATAATTTAAATGTTAAGGATGATTGATCTGTAGTTATACCACATCCCGCTCAATTAGACCCTTCCTTTCTCTGAATTTCGTAAATCTTTTTGCCTGCTCTGGAGAAATGCTCTGCACGATGAAATTCAGTCAGGTACCACTTGCTAAATAACTTCAAAAGGCAACATGGGAAGGATAGCCATAACTTTTTCCGGGAAGGAGAAAAGAAAATAACCCCTTACATGGTATGATTCTGAAAATGTGTTGCATATATAGATAGCGCGTCAATTAGTCAATTGTGGGGGATGGTCAATTAGTCAATAAGTGATAAGGCGGTTGTTAGGACTTAGGATTAGTATAAATAGAAGAAGAGTGTAATTGATTAGGCATCTGTTTTGTAATGAAGTGGGTGTAACCCTAGGAGAGTTCTTGGCCTCTCGAAAGCCAGATATAACAAATTCTTGCCTTAGTTTTCTTTCATAATCAGTAGGAATATGCATCAAAGTATGCATCAAAATGCCAGACATTTGAGGTATTAAGAATTCACAAGTTCTTAAAAACTACAGATATCATAACATGAACCTATTTCTTAATTATGTTGGTCCTTCAAATTTTGCATTCAGCGAACAATCTTAATTTTAAGTTAACATACCAGTTCTATGCATGATAAACACAAAAAAAGAAAACAAGGCTATGTGGCATGTTGCATCACTTGGCAGCTATTTTATCTATTCTTTCACTTAGTGTCAAGATTGAACATTTCACCTGTCTAATCTATTTTGTATGATTATACAAGCATTGATTGGAAATGATTCTCATTTGTATTTGCAGACATGATAGTAGAATATAAAGGATGTATTCAATAGAATCATCAATGCATCATTAAGCTTAGCGCCTTCAGCTAGACAAACCTGTATGGCTCTAAAAAGGAATTGTATTTAACATAGTCATGGATGCAATGTACAGCTCTAGTGCCTATTCAGATGAACATAAATATGGGAATAAAGGTTTAACAATGAAACAAAAGGCACCTAAAACGGAAACCGCCTACCCAAAGATCTTGGAAAGAATTAATCAGAACCACAGAATAAAGAAGTTGGTCCAAACTTTGAAAGAACAAGGGATCACGGCGAGAACATACGATTGCCTCATAGAAGTGCAAACAAAAGCCAGATCTGATGTCAGGCATGAGAGAGAATACAATCAGATATTTTGCTATGAAGTTGATCACCAACCTGCCATTGATTTTTGATAGTCTCGTACTCTGACTTCTTAACAGCCATAACATGTTGTCTTTCAGCATGTGTCGAGTCAGGTGCATAATATCCCAATAAGAATGCCCAAATCTGACACCATGAGTCATCAAAAAGCTCAGTTCATCCTCATGAAGCCAAAAAAAAGGGAGCGTTTAAGTACTACTTCATTTCACAAAGTTTCTCTAACGAAAGTATTATATCATACAAACCTCTTTCCGCAAACTATGTTCCACTCCGCCATAAAATATTCTCTTTCTCAAAGCAGTCATATCCTCTACTCGGCCTTCAGAACCCAAAAAAGTCAGCCACTGCACAAAAAAGCCTTTGCAGTTAGAGCACAAAATGCAACTCTTATGGCTTATGCAGGTTTGTATGGGACCCAATGCAAAGACAAGAGATGAAAACTATGAAACAGAAACAAATACAAACTGAAATCAGAAGGGCATCACATAAAGTCATTTCATGGTGCTTCTAGTCAAAGGGGCATGATGCTTTTAGTTTTTTCCTGCAGTATACATCTGCGAATGGGTTTTGGAATGCTTTACCTCTTCAATTTCATATAGGTTTTTAGGATTCAGGGTTGGCAATAATATACTTCCGTAGTTTATTGTTTAATGGATTTCTTTGCAACATAAGAAATAATATTTTCTTTTTAACTCCCATATTGTTTAATGGATTTCTCAATATACAATAGATCTGGATTTGCAACATTGCATAGCCTTGGTTGCTTCATCTCTTCAATTCCCAAAGTGACATATTTCTTGCCTATGACAATTACTAACAGTATAAAAGGCTTGTTATAGTTGATGTAAAACAAGCTTAACTAATAGAAGTTTTCTAATCCTTTCTAAGTAGCTCCAATGCCTAACAAATCAGTCTACCTAGATAGAAGTTTTACTTGGAAACTTATTTAAGTGGAAATCCCTTCATGACGCATTATGACATGATTCAACATGATATCCAAAGTGTTACCTCTTCAGGGCTCAAAGGAGGTTGTCGTGGTTGTCCCCATACCAGTGATAGTTTATCAAACTGCCAACACACAGGAAAAAGCAAACATAACAAAGTTATACCCAAAGGACATAGCATATTCTTAAGACATTCAGTAAAAAGATAACATCGGTCAAATTACTAGAATCCAACTTTCCAATAAAAAGGGATGGCATATGACAAAAGTGAGATATGAATCTATAGAATTGATGTCCACGATTCGATTAATCACAACGTGACAATTCCAAACCTGCAACAAAGGTGCACATAGATGCATCCCATGTTGTTTAACATAAAGTGATTCTGCTTGTTGGTGGTAGGTAATAGGTGTCATGCTAAAAAACAGAAATGCTTCTTGTTAAGTTCTTATATTGGGTATTTCCGGAGACGCAGTTGAAAGGCGATGCAGTAGGGTGCATATGGAGTGCAAATTTGACAGTAATCCGATTGCTGATCACAAATATGGAAATACACATTGCAACTATCGAAAATAAGGTTAAAAACTTAAAAGTAGAACTTCTCACTCCTATGCTATGACACAATCGATTCTTTTAGTGTTCTAAAATTCCCCTTATACAACTGCTTAAACAGTCACCTAGGCCTTAAGCATCCCTGCGGCTTTGACTACTTAGGGTCGGGTAGACTGATTCCCAAAACTGTGTGCCAATTGCAAAACTGATTCCAGACCCCGATAAGGCCATGCAACAAAAATGCCCAAAGTAAGTACCAAAGATCATGTTCTCGGTAAACAAGTTCTCGGTAAGTACCAAAGATCATGTTCTCGGTAAACAAGTTCCTGAAAAGTAAGTACCAAAGATCATGTTCTCAGTAAACAAGTTCTTCACACGATAGTCCTGTATAATGATAAAGAAAATGGTGACTTGGAATAGATTTTCAAATACAATATCAATCAATTGTTCTTAATGCTTTTCAAATAATACCAAAAAATCTTTTCCCGACCGTTATTTGAGAGAGAAATAGCGTGTGTGCATCCAAATATGATTTTTGAAAACTGATGTTTTGCCACACAAACATGCTAAAGATCAATCTAATAACAAAACAAACAACAAAGGTAGAAATATTGCACATATCAACTAAAAGTGGTGGGCATCATAAATCATAGTTGTTTGCTGTTGATTTATTTTCAATTTGGAAAACAAAGGAAACATGCTTTTGAAAACTTTAAGCAACTTCCTTTAACCACTTAACTGAATTCGGGGATAGCAATGGCTCCGCCACACGACGGTTATGTATATCAGTTTATTTGTGTACTTCTTGTCATGTTTATTGTCCCAAGCACACAAAGTTTTCAACAGCAGACTAGATTTTAGACCACGTATACTGCAACAACTATCTAAAACTTTATTCTAAATAAGAATGGTACCTCCAGAGGGTCAGGGGGTACAGGAACTTCACGGCGAGTGTCACACACATCATTGGAGGCTATTTCTCGAGGCCTAACTTGGGAAGACTGGTTACTCTTCTTGTTGTCATTAGTTCTACTGTCATCAAGAAGGCTTTCACGAAATAGTTGGGAAGTCGTTTCTCTAGCAAACCTCGTCACAAGGGAGAATTTTTCCAAAACCTGAATTGAAATATCTCGAGCAGTGTCGGAACCCTTTTGCCTAGCACCTCCTTCGGAAGAAGAGTTCGTAAATGAAGATGAAGAAGCTGATTTTGCAATAGACAAAGTTCTTGGAAGCTCCAATGAAGACAAAGTTCTCTGTTTAGACATAAAATGAGACACAATGGTTAGGGTGCAATCTATGTGCGAATATGAGGATTGAATTCAATAAATTCAATGGTAATGTAACCCAGAATAAGATAACCCCTTGAAACTCTTATCTTGGTCGTAAATTCTTCAATGGAAGCATAATACATAAGAAATATAAGACTACCATATTGTCTAGAAATAGGTTTATGAAGCATTTCATGTGAGTTGAAACGAGAAAAATTGGATTGAAATCGAGTTGCACCTGAAGAGATCTTGAAAGTTGTTTACAAGAAACACATTTGCATCCTCTGAGGACCTGTGGTGATAGCTGATATATTAGACCCCTGAAACAATCTGACTTGATATCCAATAATAGAAGACAAAACATGTAAACCAAACATAATGATTACTGAGCTAGAGAATAAAAAAGGACACCTATCTGGAGATATAATATATCCCTAAAGAAGTACTCACTTACCCATGTTCATGATATGCTAGTTGCAGACAAGATAGAGAATTTTGGAAATTTTGGAGTACACATAATATACACTCCAACTCATTACTCATGAGCAATTTGTAAAATATTCTCTAACAAATGTTCTTCAAGGACCTAACTTTGAGAGATTGTGTTGCAATTTAGGCATGTACAACGTCTACAACCCAACTCGAGAGATACAGAAGGGGGGGTGTTGAATATTCCCAAAAAGTTGGGAATTAAATTCCCGAGTTATGGATATACAGAAACTAGGAACCTTAATTAGTTTAAGTGTATGTTAAGTTTACTATTTCATAGAAATTAGTTTCCTATCAAGTTGTATAAAAGTGTGTGTATATATCATGATAATTTCTAAATTAATCAATTAGAACAAGATTAATTCATCTATAATGTTCAAAACTCAATTCCAAGTTAGGGCCTTACATACAACTTAACTTGAGTGAGAGTAGAAAGACATTACATTTAGTTTTTAACTATTCTTCTATTTAGTTAGCTATATTGTTAGTATGTTCCTTTAAGATAAGAGAATCAACTGTAGATATAAAAATTTAAATATTGGGCATGCATATACAGTTCTGTAGCCCATTAGATGTTGCTATAAATGTTTAAGTATAAGTTAAGTTGCATGAGAATTCATGCTTTAACAGGTTCATTTGTCACCTTGAAGAAAGACTGCTTCATGTTGTTTATTCTGGATTATCCAGAACAAATTAATTCAACCATAAGCTCTATTTTGACTCATCGATCTAAAGATTAGTCATTAATAATTTAATATATATTGCTTCGTGAGGATTGAGCACCCATAGAAGGGTGCAGAGGCAACGTAATTACGTAATATATTGAAGCAAAGACACAAACCATAGTCAACAAATTTGAGAACAATATCTAACAAATAGCTCTATGTTTAGTTCACTATAGTACATTGTCATAAAGCAAAGCAATGTTGCTAAGTGATTTGCTGGTTGATTCTATGTCATACATGATACACCACTAAAGAATTTTTAACAAGCACTTTGTTTATTTCATCAATATGAAAATCATCCCAACCTTAAAAAATGAGATGGTGCTGCTCAATTCTATTAAATTAAACTATAGTGTCAATAGCTTCATATATCTGATAGATTAATGAAAATGTCCTACTTATATGCACACTCGGAGAAAAAAGAACTACATATAATTCTACAGGGATTATCGTATTTCACCACATTGGTTCCGGCCAAAACATGCATAAATACAAGAACCGACCTGACGATAAAAAGATGTTGCTTAACTGTGGCAATAAACTCTCGTACTCCTCCATTATAGAAGTAAAGGGGAGGAAATGCAAGGCCTGCACAAAGTTCCAGTCATGGTATAAAAGTAGATTAGTAGTGAAATTTGCGTTGATTTCAACCATTGTAAACACCAACCTTACTAAAGATAAATGTATAAGAATGCATATGAAGACGAAATGCCACCACACTTTAAACTTTAAAGTACCCATAAAATCTAGCCGCTATTTTAATTTCTGAAAGGAAGATCAGAATCACAAACAACATAGGTTGACCAAACTCTAAGGACCATATATAAATAGAGGGTGATGGTTTCAAAGAATAAGGGGGTGCCATGCTTCCAAAGAGCTAAGAAGACCTAGCAAAATGAGAATAAATCATTACATATGAACCAACATCACAACCAAGAATTTGTTACTCTCAACTATCTCCTAAATTGGTCTATTTAGGTGCTTCATGTTATATGGAAGCTAGACAATGGGACAAACTACATCAATTACTATCTACAAGGCTACAGCTACTTCTATCAAACAATGATAAGCAAGTCAAAGGATCAATATGCTTGTGCCATTTGACCACCAAATACTAATTTATAACGGCCATTTGACCAACTAATGCTAATTTATAACGATAGTTCTAATCTAAAATTTGCATGATTTGTTCAACCATCTGTAGTTAGCAATGCATGATAAGTTCCAAATTGATAATGTGCGCTTAAGGAAGCCCCCTGAAGCACATCCATATGACTTGGATCATCCACGCTGTGCAGAACACCATACCATGGGAAATAGGGCCACGGAATTCAAATTCAACTAGCTATTGAAAATCAGATATCTATCTGAGAAGTTCGTTTTGGAAACTATTGATTAGGGAGTTAGGACATAAGCATGATCATATTAGTATCATAAATACATTTTCTATGGTAAAACATACACAATTTTACAGGTAACTGAGATGAAGCAATGTTAAAATACAATGGATTCCAATATGGTGCAAAAGAATACACGGCCATACCAGATGATAGAACCACAATAACATACTGCCAGCCAATAGTTGGAGTGTGTCGACGAATTGATCGAATATCGGCAAAGGACACTGCTCTTATGGTATATAAATTCTTATCTGCAGAGAGCAACAATTACACCACAGCTCGAATGAAAATCACATGCTTGTGCGTTAAAGCAGATACACTGTAATTTAAATTGTAAAAAAGACCATTGCTTAGCATCATGAAGTACTGATCCTGCCAGAAGTAGACCGACAAGGGATCAGTCCTTGATGTAATACTAGCAAAAGCATATGATGCCATGTTGAACCATGCTGTATGGTTGTGCACCCAAGTAAGGACTTGTGCATCCAAGCGAAGGTATCCAGATAAACACTCATAAGATCATTATTTTATACCTGATATTTTAATTGCATTTTCTTAAGTGTCAATTTTTTATACACTGACGGCCACTATATGCATATGTACAGTTAAAAAACATGAGACTAACCTTTCTCAGACAGTCTAGCATTTGAGCTTTGCCCTTTATAAGGTATCCATGACTGTTAGAGAAAATGAAAAAACCGAATCTTATATATCACCAACAAATAAACATTGCTTTTACAACAACAGGGCATTACCATAAAGAGTAAAGAATCTTGCTTAAGCAACTTCAAACGCCCACTAATCCTTTCCGTGGCATATTGAGTTGGATGAATTGTCACATTATCCTTCAAGTATACTATTTCTGCATTCTCTGGCTCAATAGAATAGCTTTGTTTACTAATATCGCTCCCAGCCGTGCCTGAGGGACCCTGAGACACAAATCAAAGTTTAGTTACACAAGATACGGGCTTCAGGATTAAGCTAAAGAAAAGAATCAGCATAAATAGGTTACATGTAAATTGCTATCAATTATCACATCATAGTTTATTGATGTACCTAAAATGTGTATAGGAGAGAGATAAAGTTGTTTCCTTAACTCATACATCAAGATTTATGCTTGTGTAATCTTAAAAAGGAGAAAATACATTCATGTTGTCCGACACAACATGATCTAAAATAGTCTTTTAATAATTTTGTTGTTTGTTCTAATCAATGAGTGAGTTCGTTGTAACAATGGATAACATAAGGGGGGATTACGTGTAAGATCATGTGCATGTACAAAAGTAATACATTTTCTTTTACAACTCTTGTATCATAAATGCCCAGAAAGAGATAAGAATTGTTTAAGCAGCAAAGGATGGCCTCGAGAAAAAACCTGAGGTCTTGAAGATCAATATATACGTCATTTTTAGTTTCAAGCTACTTTCCCCAAATATTTTGTATTGAACATAAGACTTTGAAATTGGCCATGTATTCCCCAGATCCATTATAATATATTGTTAAATTTGTAAGGGTTGTTCTTCCCTAAACAAGATTTAGTCATTCAAAATGATCTTGCTTGTTTGTTGGATGCATATTTGTTCAATTAAGGTTCATATTTGTATGCATTTGTGTATATCTTAGATTCAATTTCTTTTAACTACCATTGATGTAATTATAAACTACTTGTTCAAAACCAACTGCGATGATGCAAAACCCTATACTGTCAAATATATTATTCAAATTCTATAAAATGTGTAGTTACGTATAAAAATCATATCAAAATTCTTCATTAAAATTTCTCGTGTTATAATTATACCTCTCAAAACTTTTTTGCAACATCTACTATAGATTATCATGACTAGAAACATCTTGCACCACCAATAGCTTTCAATTAGGTCAATTATGTTTATACAGATAAATTAATAGCACATGCTCTGTAGAAACACCAGATAACCAAACAACTGAAAACCTAGTAAGCCATCACATGCAGTTTGCAGGCATTACCAAAGCCATTTGTTCACCTATTAAACATCTAACAGTCTTCAAGATCATGTGGTCCTAAATTAAACAAAAATCAACAATTACACAATTTAACCAATAAAATAAAACTGAATTGAGATCATTCATAACCTCCATAACTAGAATGAACAAACCTAAATTATACTCACTTATGAACTACTATTTACACATAATCACGTCCACGGAAGCCCTAATTTACACAAAAATCCTAAAAACTCTACTGCAAACAAACTCATCATCATCATCATCATCATTAGCTCCCAAAAACTAATCCAATTTCAAACCAAAACCCTAAAAATCCTGATTAAAATCCAAATTCTACCAAAATTGATGAAATTGCTTACTTGTTGAGAAGCGGCTGCGTAATCGGCGTCGTCGGCCAAATCATGAATCTCCGTTTCAAACATCGCCGCCGGTAGAAATGGCGAAAAACGTTCGATTATGAGAAGAATTTCTTCAATTGAAACACAGAAAAGAAAGAAATAACGGAGAATCGAGAGAACCTGCCAACAACGTGAATGGAATTTCTTCAGATAGAGAGATTAGATAGATATTCCGGTAACTTGCGATAACGGCAATTATTCCCTATATTTATAAGTTTGGTCCTTGTACTTTTGGTGAAGTTTTATTTCAGGTCCTAAAGTTTGGAACATATGGTGTAGGGTTTTGATTTATAGGATGTTTGTGTATTCTATTTCTAGGTATGTGTGAGAACACCACAAGCAAATAAATATCATTTTAGGAAATTAGATATAGTGGTTGCCAAATTTTTGTAGTTTTCTTTCATTGGGGAATTTGATGAACTTGTTTATTGGATGAAAATTTTGGACTCTTGTAAGTTGTAACTAAATTAGAGGTGTTGTTAAAGGGACACTTATTATCAAAATGATGTTGTATTATATAAAACCATGTTGTATTATATGTTGAATATATAAAAAGTAAGTTTTGATGTATAATTAACTAATATATTTAGGCTTTAGTGCACCCTTTAGATTATGATGTTTAGTTTGTTTCAGGAAATAAAAATGTGAATGTGAATATTGCGATTTTCGTTTGTACATTTTAAGATTGATTATTTTTGTTTTAGTTATTGTATACAGAATCAATAACTTTTTTAGTCTTGATTATGGTTTATTAAACTATATGCTAATTTAATAAATTGATGTTAATTGATATTGTGATAAGTATAAATATGTAACTAATATTTTTTTAATCAAATGTCTTTTGTACATATAGTCTTTTGATTTTAGAACATGGAATTTGCTCTAAACGATAGGTCAGGTATTATTTATAAGTATTAGTATGGATTAAGATAGAATTTTGTTACTTTCAGATGAAAAGAGTGATATCATTTGGTAGACCTGGCAAAAACCATGACACGAAATAAATGGGTTAACATGACATGACACAAAATATTAACGAGTAAGATCAGAGTCAAAAATATCAACTCAAAAATGACCTTAAACCGGTGTGTATATATATATATATATGGTTTTTATTCTTATTTCCTAAATAAACTTTAGAGGAAAGTTCATTTAGAAATGTTAACAAGAACCTACTAATAACCAAAAAGTACAAATAAGTTTCACATTTTAGAAATGATCCATAGACTTGGATCCGAATTAGTGTGCAAAATAATTTTCACTTAAAAAAAAACTAGCGCACTTGTCCGGTTATTTTAAAACTGGTTATTAAAAAATCGAGCAACCATAAAACGGGTTTAGCTATTCGAAAACAATATTGCATTAAACCAGTTAGGTTAGGTTTTAAATTTGAACAAAAAACCTGTTTTGGAAAAACCGGTCAGAGTATGATTGGGTTGAGCTTCTTTTGAGCTTGGATCAAAAATCTGATTTTCTTTTGTTTAGTTGTTTTGTTTATTTAGTTTTATATTATATAAATATAATTATGCAAATACATATAATAAAAACAACACATATAATTATATAAATACCTACCATTACCAGCATACTATAAATATAAATTGAAATACATATAAACTCAAATAAAAATGCATATATATACAAAAGTTCAAAATTTGGAGTGTGCGAAAACCGGTTATTAACCGGTTATTTAACCGGCATCCAAACCGGTCTCGCTCCAAAACTCAAACCGGCTAAAAAAACCGGTTATTTTAATAACTGGTTCGATTAGAATCCTAACAAGTTTAAACAAACCCCGTTTTGATTATTTTTTTTATTTTTCGATTATTCGGTTTTTTGTGCACCTCTACTTATAGCTACTCTATCCGATATGCTCCAACAATCCATCCTTTACCTTTGCAATACCACCTCCTTATTCTAAAAAAATAGAGCTAAACGCCAAAAATTAGACCCAAAGATCATAGAAAAGTCTATCAGGCCCATTAGTCTTATAGCGATCCAACAAAAATCATAGTAAAGCTAAAGCATAAAATGACTCAAACCATGGGGCTTTAAGTAATTAAAAAAAATAATACAACCGGAAATATGATCTTGTAGCAATACCAATTGCACACACATCACCTTCCTCTTTTCTTTTTTCTTTTTGGTTTTCATTCGAACCCGACCCAAGTAACATAACAAGAACAATATGTAAGAGATTACGTACATAATAAAGTGATTGGAATTGATAAACATATGTATATCTACAAAAGTGACTAAAACATTACTTATGAAATAAGGGTGATTGTTGAAACCATCTCTAACGGGAAAGGCAATACCAACATAACAAAATCATACTTCAACGTGTGTAGATAAGTATTAACAACCCCAAAAAAATGTCCATATTCCACCACTATTAAATAACTCAATATCTCAATTGTAAATCAGCCTTGGAGAGAACAAATCATTTAACAACCAATTTCTTAGAGATAACAAACTAGATTAAACAAGGTTTTCAATAACTTTGAGTTATCGATAGAATACAACCACTTAGAACGCTTTGCATCTTTCTTAATTGGTACATATAAGAGTAATGTTAACATGATCGAATAGGGACAAGTTCTTAAATACACATTCATACTAAAATTAAACTATAAAACACCTCAACTTTAACAATATAGGACAAAATTATACATTTAAAAACACAAAATAATTCCATCTTAACAATTACACACGTAAAACAAAAACTGGAATGACAATGCAGATTCAAAACCTTTTTAAACAAATGAAAATTTTGAAATATTTAATTGGTTTCAACATAATAAAGACAACCTACTAACCTTTTTTGTGTGAAATTAGTGAGTCTTTACTATTCTTCGATAACCTATGGCTTCTTTCTAGGTAAACTTGTATGCACAAATAAACATTATGTAAAGAAGAAGGAATAAACGAGTGATTGAAGCTCAATTGATGATTTAAAGTGGTCCAATATACTGTAATGTTACTCAACCAATGTAAGTACATTAAAAGCCCATACCTTGATGTGCTATTAATGACTGGCTAAAGGTTAAAATCGATTGAAAGAGATTACTTGGAAAGTTTTTAAAATCATTTTTTTAATAGACAAACATGCACATAAGGTAATGATTGTCTAAAGAGATTATCATGATTCATGGGACACCATGGACCTTTTTTTTTATCCCAAGACTAACCCGTAAGACTACCTCTCATTCCTATACAAGTAAGATTCTGAGTTATTTTCATGCTCAAATTGGTAAGTAATATCTTACCCAATAGTAAGTATTTGGTAAACGAATCCTTATTCAATAAGATAACTTAAGTATAAAAGAATTAGATCAAATTGAAGGACATTTCAAGAATTAAGTGTTCAAAATCAAGTTCCTTGGAAAGAGATGCAAATTACTTGACGTCAAGCTTAACATATCCTCAAGATTGAATGAAAATGGCAAGTGCAATGAGACAAGGATGATTGTAATATATGGCAAACTTGATTTCGTGTTGAAAATGTAATTGACAAAAGAGTTATCGTCTTCGAGTGCTGTGGCAGATTGGTTATCGCTCGGGGATTCATAGTGCCCTAACCGAGTTCGAGCCTTCCCTTGCACATGTTTGGGGATATTTAAGTGGGGCTACGTTTAGCCCAAAAATTGTCGGGGATTAGTCGGGATTTGGCCTGGACGCCATTCCCAAAAAAAAGAGGTCGTTATCTATCATGTACCCTCATGCACGAATGCCAAAACAAAATGGGCTTTTTGCTTTTTGAATTAAGATAGTATGTGCATTACCTTTGTAGTTTGCTTAGAGGTTTGGGGGAAAACCATAAAAAATGAAAAGCCAAGGAACGACCTCAAAGTTGTTGCTTGTTGGATGAGCAAATTCGTTGGTCGTTATCATAATGGCATTTATGTAAATAACAGGATGTTGAAGGAAATTAGTATGGAGATATAGATTGCATTACGGGGTAGTATTGGGATAAAAAAAAGGTCGATCTCATGAATCATGATAATCTCTTTAGACAATCATTACCTTATGTGCATGTTTGTCTACTAAAAAAATGATTTTAAAAACTTTCCAAGTAATTTTACTAGATAAGTGCTTACCACGTATAAGATGATTACCAACTCTAAACAATAATTTTAATTTTATAAAAAATGTTTTTTTATACACAAAAAACCTTCAAAATGTCAATAATAATCCTAATTTTAAATTTTTAAGGGGGAAATTATCTAAATATTTCTCATATATAAATTTTAATTTTAATTTTTTAAGGAGGCAATTACCCAAATATGCCTAATATATAAATCTTTATAAGAAAAATTTAAAATGTTAAGGGGGCAACTGCCTACTCTACCTCCCTTATGGCTCCGCCACTGTTAACCGATGATATCTTTTTCCATTATTTTCAATTCTATAATTTGTATAAGGTAATTTCGTATATTAATTTTTTTATATGATAATATGTTCTTAGTATTTTAATATATCACGAGGTTTTATAACTGATTTTATTTGTGGTTTGTTAATATTTTAGAAAATAATTGGCTTTATAGTGTTTCAACTTTCATCGTGAAAAATATTAATCAAACCAATTTCTTTATAAAAGTAGTACTCATGAAACATGGGTGAACATATTTTTAATGAAACATGTTTCTATATGATGAAACTACTTTCATGATTATAAAAACAAAGGTTCAGCTTCAGCTTCATATAAGATTAAGTTGTTTTTGTAAGAGAGTGAAACTAAGTTTTTATACTTGAAACTTCATAGCAAAACATCGTAAAGTGTTGGGTCTGAGATACTGCTGCTGGATACTATTGCTGAGATACATCTGCTGAAATACCATTGCTTGCTTTGGGTCATTACTACTGAAAACTGATATGGAGTTGCCACTACTAGTATAATGGTTACCACTGCTAAGTTCATTACCACTGCTGATCGTGTTACCACTGCTGGTACAGAATTACTACTGCTAATGAAGATTACTGCTGATTCTGTTTTACCACTGCTACAAGAGTTACGATAAGGAAAGGATTCTGAAGGCTGAAGATATGGAATGGATGCGATTATTTTGGAGATATCTTAGAGATTATCTTGTAGATTTACTTTCCTTATTCATATCTTGTAACTCGTATATATAGCTAATAGATGTTAGATGTTTAGATACGAATTCATTGACTTTTGTGTTCAGAATATTGAAGCCTCAAGATTATTCTTGATCCCTGCAATTGAGAAGAGTTGCACGTCTGGTTTGAGCCTGTTCAAATCAGATTGGGGCTTTGGTTTGTAATCATTAAACTTGTGATAATCAAAACACTGTTTCAATCAATTCATTGTTAATTCATTCAAAGTGTTATTCCACAAACTACTTTGAATTGTTTTCTGTTCTTGTTATTAAATTGATCCTGGCATAAAGGTAAAAAAATATGAACCTTCAAAGTATTTTGTTGTGAAGTTTCAAGTGTAAAAATTTGGTTTCATCGGCCTCACAGAACAACTTGGTCTCAACGGTCTCACGAAAACAACTTGGTCTCACCGGTCTCACGAAAACAGCTTAGCCTCAAGAAACTAGTCTGGTTTTCACGAAAACACAAGTTCAAATACATAAATTTTAACTAACAGGATCGTTCCAATCTTTTTGGAGGCCCTATTGTAGATCTACTAAAAGTGTAAATCGGCTAAACAAATAATGAATAACAATCCAAACACTTTTATTATTCCTTGTATTCTTCAAATCTTCCAGTTATGAAACAATTGCATGATCAATAACACATAAAAGATAATCAACTCTAAATGGCTCCTTGACAAATGGTGAAGTAATTTTAGATGCATCAATAGGGTGTAAACGAGCCGAAACAGCTCGTGAGTTACTCGAGACCGACTCAATTAAATAACCGAAATCGACTCGATGTGAACCGAATCAAGCTCAAGCTACTCGAGAAGGGCTTCATGAATGGGGCAATCTACTGGTTAAGGCTTGTGGAAGGTGTAACAACCAACCCAAGTTGGAATCTGGGGGTGAGCAACCAGGGGCCACGGAGTATTAATCTCATGAGAGCATGTTTTAGCTCTCGGTAAAAATTATTAAAGATGTAGTCTGGCCAAAGCCCAGGTGAATCTTATCTAAAAAAAATATACTCGACTCGTCAGACTCGTAAGCCTTATCGAGCTTGTAGTATATTACCCATTTTACCCTTTTATGCATAAACAAATTACATTTGCACCCCTTAGTATATAAAGTGAGAAAAAAATCATAAACCTACACATCTTGAATCTTAGTTTTATGTTGCAAATGTTTTTTTTTGTTGTTGATGAAAGTAATTGTTAATAATAAAATATCTATATTATGCAATTTTTAAGACACAAACGAACTAGTCGAGTCGAGCTCGGAAGTGTCGATATCTGCCACGAGCTCGAGCTTGAAATTTTAGGCTTGACCGAGTTCGAGTGCAGTTTGAGAGTCAAGCTCGATTGAGGCACTGCGTCGGCTCAACTTGACTCGATTACACATTTACACCCCTAATCAGTATGAATTTTTTTATCAAAATATTTTTTCCTTTGAATTTCATGTCTTCGAAGAAACAATAGATCAATTTTCAATTCAATGGCAATATTTTTGTTGATTCTATAGCATCTAAAAATCATGTTTCTCTACTAAAAAAATGACTTTTATGCGCGCCTTATTATATACGGTTTTTGTAAAAATGAAAAAAACCATGTATAAAAGTTGGATCCAGACCCTTTTTAAACGGTTACTATTCGAACCGTTGCTAAAAGTAAGGTTTTATACACGGTTTTGAAATAAAAACCGTGTATAAAGGGTAGTCGACAATCATAAACGGTTGGCTTGATGAAACCGTGTACAAAAGTTACTTTTCATACACGGTTATATATAAGAAACCGTGTATAATGGGTGTCACTTTTGTACACGGTTCTAGAATAAAAACCGTTTATAAAGGGCAACTTTTATACACGGTTTGGTAACAAAAAACCGTGTATAAAAATGGCACCCTTTATACACGGTCTTTTAAAACAACCATGTATAAAAGGCTATTAAGATTTCTTTTTGATAAGGTTAATCTGGGTTTGCTCAAACTACATATTTGAATATTTGATAATTTTTACCGAGAGCTAAAGCTATTAGGATTTATATATAGACACACATACACATAGACATACACATACACACAGACACAATGATGTGCTGTTTTTTCACCCACTATGGCCCCTACTCGAATTTTCTTGATTTCAACACTACTTTTGTAAAGTCAATGTTAAAAACTTATTTATGTTGATTATTACTTATTGGTTAGATTTTTATTTATAAGAAAAGAAAGTAAAAAAAATAAATAATAACACCTTAATTTGATTCCCACATCGGCTATGCAAAGCAAATTTACTATTGTCACTTTCTTATATATTTGTCCCACGTCGAGGACTACATTAGGCTATTCCACCAATGACCACTTATATAAATAATATCACGGATTCATTTTCAAGCAGTTTAACTAAGTTGGTGCCCTTTCTTCTGGGTCCTCAAATCTTTTTTAGTAATTGGTAATATTTATATTGATTTCTTATAAAAGCCACATTGATTTGCATACAATTTTAGTATATAAACTATGTAAGAAAGACATTTTTATATACGGTCCAACTTAAAAACCATTTAAAATAGAGACATTTATACACGGTTATTGGTACATTTTTTAATGGTTTTGAACCGTTTGTAAATGGTGACTTTTATATACAGTTGTATAACCGTGTGTAAATATCCGATACTTTTATAAACGCTGGCCATATACACGGTTCCAAAACCGTGTATAAATGTCCAAAATAACCGTTTATAAATGTCCTTGGAGAGAAAAAAATCAATCTCTTAACTTACTCAATAGCAAATAAATTAGCATATGTTTTAATAGTTAATGTTTACTAACTAAATTTACAACATATAAAATTCTTTACCAAATAACAAGCGAGACTAAACACCAAAATCACCAAGCTCATTTTGTGCTAAATATCTTGTTTCTACTTTTTAAATCATTAACACTTGAATCTTATGACTTTTACACTATCAATATGAATATTCGAACATGTTTTGACCACGACTTGAATGTCCATCATTTTACATTATTTTTAAACATTTGTCACCTCTTAATAGAAAGAGCAAATATCGTATAAATATGTTGAATTTATTACAAAAAAAATTCTCTAGTTTTTTCACAAGTATCGGCTGTCATACAAAGTCAAATTAACACTATGAGAAGTACACAAATTATAATATGTTCTCGGATTTATATCTAAGAGTTTCTTTTGCACCCCTTGATGTTTCCTTTCATGTTTGAACTATTACAGTAATCTTGTTCACACATATTAAAATATCTACAACTAAGATAGTTATGAATAATTAGCCTCCAAAAAAATTCAGGGGACCCAAAAAAGTTTAGGAACCATGTTCGAAGCCTCATATTAATACACCCTTCGACTCGACCCTGTTAACTAAACATTGTTTATGTACACAAAAAACATATAATAGAATAAACCAAATTTAATTTACCATAGAAAATCTAGTTTCCAAATTGAGTAGTTGGAATTATTTTTTAAATTTCGAAAATAAATAAAAAATATTATATAAAGTAACATTCAAATTGTTAAACTTTGGCTTATAGACGGAATCTTTAATAAAAGAGATCAGATTGTATTGGTTGTACAAATGATAATTACTATAAACATCGTTAATAATATAGTTACTGTTATCAACTCATATAAATTGTCAGAAAGGTTAAAACCAACAATTACGTATCTTTATGCAATTTATTCTACCCCCATGATGACCATTGGTCGGTGGGAGGATGCTTAAAAGTCCGACCACCCCAACATGAAAAATCCTAAAAAAGAACTCGAATCGATGTAATCCGACACTATTGAAATCGGTTAGGGTAATTTGAACTCGAATAGATGCATCTATTGTGTTGGAATTCGGTTAGGGTAATTTGAACTCAACTCAATCCGATGAACCGCAATGGGTTTCTATACTATGGATTTGTCGATCCAGCTCTCCTAAAACCTGATAAATTGATATTGATCATTTTCTACTTAGGTGGAAAAACACTAAAATTGGCTCACTAAAAGAGAAGTCTTAGATGCATAAGGAAACGAAATTGAAAACTTAAAAAAAGAAAGATACAAGGACAAACTATACACCTACAAATGATGGTAAGTATAATGACAATTAAAACTTAATTGAAATTTTTTTGAAAGAACCAAAAAACCGAAAATGTCTTCGATATCATATAACTCAACTTTCAATATTTAGGTAAAAACAAACAACGAAAGAAGTCTATACAAATAGATCAAAACGTTTGTCAAATAGACTTACGTTTGATGTAAAACCAACATGTGATTGATCAAAAAGTTTGTCATCCCTTTTTCAAACATTAGAACTTGAAGAACTAAACTTGAACATGCTCATAAAGTTGATGTACTTAATTCGAATATTTCCAAGTTAGTGCATTATAGAATCTTTGCGGACCCTCACTTTTTAAACACCTTTCTTTTTCCATCCCTCTAATTCCCTACCCTAATTCCCTACCGGAAGAACAATAGAGAGAAAGAAACACCAGAAAAAACCATAGATTCCTTACGTTCTGTAAAAGTCATTGAAGAAAATGAAGTTTAAAGATCAGAAAACGTTGCTACTGTCGAAATCTGGTGACGATGATGACGAATGGAATGTCTCCTCCCCGATGACCAAAAAAGGCGTTTATGCTGCTATCTCTTACATGGCTTGTGCAGGTTCTCTCTCTCTCTCTCTCTCTCTCTCTCTCTCTCTCTCTCTCTCTAGGATCAAACTTCATTTTTGTTTCAGAAAATTACGAATGTTAAGGATATGTTTTGTCGGTATCAGTGAATTTGAGGATATGATGCTAATGAAATGATTTTCCTCAAAAATTTGACTTTGATTGGATAAAATTGGATGTACAAAGTGTGTAAATGTTTTTTTATCAAACATTGTTGTGTTTTTCGAGAAATAAAGAAAATAGATCAAAATAACCTATCTCGACCTCATTTTTTAGTCTTTCTTTTTTGTAAACCAAAATTTAATTTTAGTTAGATTTACATGAATCTTTTATAAATTCTTGTATAGCTTATTTTAAGTTAACAAAAGACTTTTTTACCTAAGTAGAGATTTTTACACAAATCTTTATATAAAAATTTGATCCTTGTGCTAAGGCTTGACTCTTTACTTTTAATTTAAAAATCGAATTTACACATAAATCCAAGTAAATTCCAATGGTTAAAAAAATCGTATTATGGTTAATTTCTCGAATTATTTTGTATGGTTACCATCACAAATACAAATATAAGACATACCTTAAATAAAATATACTAATTTTAATTTTCTATTTCCATGGTTCAATCAACAATTTACTTTATTTATAAGACCTACCTTAAATAAAAAATATACTAAATTTGTTTACTTTTAAAGACTCTAACATGTATATTCTAAATACACATGTGAATATTTATAGTAGGTAATCAAATTTAAAAACATTTACTATCTAAAATAAATTAATCCATAATAATTAATACTAAGGTTGTTTTCATCCATATCCAATTTTCACAATAGAGGAGGACCCACTGAATAGCGTGCAAAGAGTTTATGTGTGTTGAGCTTCTAAGGACCATTCATAGTGCTAAAGAGTTATAATAATGTATGTATGAATTAATGGATATCAATCAAAATTTTAAAAAATATACATTACTACAAAAAGTAGAAACAAGTAAATTAGAATTAATGTAAAATTTTATGTAAGAAATTGAGTTTAATGTGAAAAGTATAAGAAATGATCTGAAATGTTAAGCATTTTTGATCTTATGCTTTCTATGAATTGTGCTTTAGAAGAGAATTAATCTTGTTGGGTCGGAACAACAGCGGATTAGTGGGTTGTTTGTGGATGCCTGATATCGCTAAGGAGGCGTGTGTACGTGTGTGCATGTGTTCGTGATTGTCGTTCGTTGGTTCAACGCCAGTATGTCTTCCAAAAAAAATCTTGGTGCATCTTATTCTAATGTGCATTTAAATCTCATCCAATGGTTGATACCAACTTCTTACGTTTCTCACGTTAACTGCAACTTTTCATCGGAACCCAATCCTTAGACTTAAACTACTAAAAATCTTATATATATACACTATTTTCCATGGAACTTGTTTTTTAGAGTTTTATAATCATATTTTCTAAAATATTATTAGCTTCGTAAACGGATAAAAACCATTTTTTTATTTTTGATCTTTTCACAAGTTATTGAACCAGTGAACCTCTATTTGCTATTTCTTAAGAGAGTGATTTTTTAAATAAAGTAAGAAAAAACCAACTAAAGGATGAATTCAATTGACCAAAATGATTATTTGGGAGAATTTTCCCATTAGTAATCATATAGGTGCACATTTTAGTCTACCCCTTAACATGATTGTATTTTTTTAGTCCAATATTTAATAGGTGATACTTTTGTACTTCTTTTGCTTTCTTACACCTCTTGTACAATCACATTTGCAAAGGAGTAGTTTTTGCCTTTTTGGTGTAAATTCCCTCACTTTTGGGAATCTTGTTCTGGCTTCTACCTAAAAAAACAAATTGCTTTCTAAAAATAAAGGTATAGCACTATAGCTTTTCTTTATGCTAATTATTATAAGAGGTTTAACCACTTGAAAACATCATATTTATAAGATTTATAAAATCCATCAAAAATTACATTTTTTGATTAAACTAGTTTATCTTATAAATAAAAAGAGGAATTATTTTAGTCTTTTTGATAGTTTTTAGGATCAATGATATTCTTTTCTCTCTTTTTTTTTAAAATAATAACAACACGTCCCTCTTTCTTTCTCCCACAGTTTTGCTAAGATTTTAATGTTATCTTTAATTTTGAGATTCAAGTAACATTCATCGTTATCAAATCTCATATGTTTTTTCTTCTTCTACACAACAAAGATAGTTTTTCTTGTTCTAGATATGTGGTTCGAGGGTTCACCATGTTGTTCACAACGTATTCACAATGTTAATGTGTTCACTATATTTAACATGAATCATCTTTGTGTTGCGGTTCGATTGTTCACTATGTTAATATATTCACAATGAATCGTGTTTGTGCATTATCCTTGTTATGGTTCAAGTGTTCATGACAATGTTTTTCTTGTGCGCAACAAAAATCGTTTTTTTCCTTATTTTGTGGTGTAGGTGTTGAGTGTTTGCAAAGTGTTAATAAGGATAAATTGGGTAATGTTAGGAAAGAATGATTTTTTTTAGTTAGACCATGAGTTATGATCATCTTGAAGGTTTCGGGATGCCTTTGGGTTCTTCAGGTAAGCGTGTCACCGGGCAGATGTCACGGGTAGGGTTTCGGCTTCTCCACTCCGAACAACAAACACCCCCCACCTCACTCTCTCTCTCTCTCTCTCTCTCTCTCTCTCTCTCTCTTTTATCTTTCTCTCTCTTAATTAAATGTAATAAAAATGTGGTAAGACTTGGTTGGGTATAACACATGTTTTAGGTAATTTGGATAAGTAGTGGAAGCTGATGTGACATTGATATGACATTGGGTAAGTTTGAGTAATTTGACTTGTATAACTCATGGTCTAAGTGCATTATGCACTTGTGCATAAACACGTGCATATATTACAAATTACGTCTATGTACAAGTGTATACGGTCCAGATGGAAGGGTGTTCCTCAGTTTTTCGTTGTTTTAAGATTTTTTCTTAAACCTGACCTTATATCTATGTTATTGTTAAATTATATGTCAAATCCTACCTTACAACTTTATAAATATAGGAAATATCAAGAGGTTCTTTTGAAATATCGCCCTTAGAAACCGAACTAAAGTATAACTTGAACAATCATATTTGCTTTTAAATCTTGACAATCCATGACTTTTAATAGCACTTCTAACAAATTCTATATAGGGAGGTGATATTTCCACTGCAAGAATTTATTCATCCACTTATTTTTTTATGATTTGACAAATTTACCCATGTATTAAATATACAAGGAGAGAGAAACCCACGTACCTTTTCCATTTTTTATTTTTTTGGGAAGTGTATTAAAATTTTCTTTTCCATGTTCATCTCCATCTCCATCCATTTTCCCCTCTCCCATTAAGTCATGTCCCAACTCTAAAAACTCATCTTCTACCTCAAACAAAACCCACAAGCCAATCTTTTTTCTTTTTATTTCTATTCAAATTCACTCGCTGGAAGATCAAGAAACTCGCCGGAAAATCAAGAAACTCGCTGGAAAACCAACCATTTCTCTTCAACAGCCCCCTTTTCCGATCATTTGATCAATTAATTTCGAGAACCAAACTGTAATGGATATTAATTATTAATATTGAAGCAACAGAACTACAAAAGGGAAGGGGACGGAGATGGAAGAGAAAATCGAAGAGTTTGGCCGGTGACCTAACGAAGAGCTTGACCGGTGATGGGGGAGTTTGGTCGGTGACTTATTCGTTCCGCAGCAATATTCCACAGCTAAAGAGTAACAGGTGATGAGAAATGGTTGGTTTTCCGGCGAGTTTCTTGATTTTCTGGCGAGTTTCTTGATCTCCCGGCAGGTGAATTTGAATAGAAATAAAAAGAAAAGAGATTGGTTTGTGGGTTTTGTTTGAGGTAGAAGATGAGTTTTTAGGGTTGGGACATGATTTAATGAGAGAGGAGAAAATGGAAGGAGGTGGAGATGAACATGGAAATGAAAAATTTAATACACTTCCAAAAAAAAATTAACCGGAAAAGGTACGTGGGTTTCTCTCTCTTGTATATTTAATAGAGGGGTAAATTTGTCAAATCAAAAAAAATTAAGTGGATGAATAAATTCTTGCAGTGGAAATATCACTTCCCTTCTATATAATTGCTTTAAAGGATCGAATGTTAAAATCTTTAAACTAATGTATCTTTAATTCCAATAAGTTTTTTATTTTAAAGATTTCAACATTAATTATATTGTTAAAACATTAATAAATTTATCAATTTATTAAACTTTTTAAAAAGATCTTCTATATAAAAACAACAATCCAATCTCATTTAGAGGAATGATAAAAAAATCCATTTCTATCTTCGCAATCAAGTTTTATAGCATTATTTAAATTTGAACTTCTTTTTTCTTAGTTTTATAGAATTATATAGCTAATTTGTTAAAGTAAAATTAGTATAAAAATGTCATATTTTTTTTAGAAAATCCCTTAAACACCCTCTAAAATTGTAGTATTTTATGGTAATTTTACTTTTGTCATCATGATAATCATAGAGTACAATAATAACTTTGTCTCATATTTGTTTGTGTTGAGACCATCATTTGAATGTTTTATCATCTTTGTATTGGTACGAATTTTCTGTTACATGTGTACTTTCAAAATATTATTTAGGGTACAAGAATTGTGTGTCTTTTTACAAAAAGATAAATGCAGAGTAGCAAAATAAAAGTAAGAGCAAATTACATGCTTGGTCCATGTTGTTTATATATTTAACGTTTTAAATCCTCTTTTTAAAATAGTTACGAATTACAATCCTGTGGTTTATATTTTATGATATCTTTGAACCTATTCCCTAACTTTGTTAAAAATTCTTTTAAGTAGGTTAACTAGAGGAGTATCTTTGTCTCCGCCTATTATTATTATTAAACGTAAAAAAATATTACAATATTATATATTGTATTTAGAGTATATTATATTGTATATATGTATAGTATACATCTAGAGTTCTAGACCTCCATCTCCACTTTCATGACTATTGTAATTGGCTACGCTATTGGTCACGTACACTTGTGACAGCATAATGGCTCACACCAACCAAATTTGGGTCATACCTTCCATTTATTAACCAATACATGAACCGCCCCAAATGCACACTCACACACCACATGTATGATTATCATCACATAAAGAATTGTAGTGTAAATCATTGCATAAAGAGTATTTGCGTAATTAAAAGCATTTTATGAAAATAGTATTAAGTGAGAAAACTCACCTGTTGTCTACGCTAAGTACCATACCAAAAGAATTCACCTCACTACCAAACACCTAAATTACACATTGTAACCAAGTGTCAAACCCATAATTGTGCTCCAAAATTACCCTTTAAAGTTCTTAAGAAACACTTTAAATTGAACCCTTGATCCTAGACCTGAACAAGGAACGAAACAAAGACTACCAGGAACCAGGCAATGCCTGGGGCAACCTATGGCACGACCTATCTCATGCTGAAACCTACACCAAAACCCGCACTAAGCTCTGGTCGTCCTACACGACCCATTTCGGCCATTTTTCACATTTCCTCAAACCCCATCCTCACCAAACTCAATTTTAAGCCAAGAAATCATCAGAACTGGTACTTTTACAACGTTTGTACACAAGAACCACAATAAACCACATCCTAATTCATCAATCCAAGAGGATTCATCCTCATCAAAACCCCAAATTTGAAGAACACCGAAAAGTCACACCATTAATGGTGATTTTAAAACAAGACTAGCAAACGAGGATCCATCTTGAAGAATTACATTGCCAAAGCTTTCCCAAACCAAATCCCAACTCAAAAAGGTCAAAACCCCCGAAACTGAAACTACCAAAACGTTTAGAATCAGAAAAATAGCATAGGAGGATCTTTACCTTCTCAAATATGATAAAAATCCCCAATGGCTTGCTTTCTCCTCTTCTTATTTTTCCAAGAATTGTTCCACCTTCTTCAAGCTCCCAAACATCTCTCAAATTTTGATACATATGACACAAGGGTGAAATGAGAAGGGTTTAGGGTTTTTACCCCTTTCCTTATTAATTTACCCTTACAACAAAGCTTATCACAATCTTCCGGTGCTTGGTTAATACTCGGGGGTTCATAACGTCTTAATCGAGTTCGAACCTTCCTGTGCGCATGCGTGGGGACATTTAAGTGGGACCATGTTTAACCTTCAAAATTGTCGGGGATTAGTCGGGCTTTGGCCCAGACACCCTTCCAAAAAAAAAGCTTATTACAAAGTTGCTATTCCATCTTCTATACCTAACTAAACAAGAGTTTAACGTTATTACGGTCAAATAAAAATATATGCACGTATAAATAAATAAATGAACGATGATAATACGAAGTTTGTCTTCTACACAGAAACAAACAAAAAAAGTCAAATAAGTCCTAAGAAGAAAGTTGAAAATTAATCCAAAGCGAAAGGTAAAATTATGGGTGAAATTGTAATTACGGATTAATCTAACTAGTCTAATACTTAAGGAATTGATAATCATATTAAAGAGTTGGGTTTCGATAAGATCAAGTTGTTTTCGTAAGACCGGTGAGAACTATTAACAGAAATGTCATCGTCTTGCAGGGTTTTTAGAGGAAACTGTTAAAAAAACCTTACTAACTGTGAATAAAAGTGTTTATTTTACACGATTTTTACACATAAACCATACACAATTGTAAGGCCATGGCCCATGAGTACCACATAGCTTTGTGGTTTCATGGTTTCACTACATCACTATTCTACTACTACTACTATCAAACATAACCAACGTTTCAACTCTCATAACACAACATTTCATACCCTTTACATTTTTTTAACAACTTTATCTATACTATATATAAAAGAGAATAACTCAATGTGACGGTTATTTTGTTCAACATTTCATTTTACACATTTACACTTTGTACCCTCATAGTTAGTTATTATATCTTATTTTAGTCCTTTACTTTTTCATTTTATATTTTAAACCCTTATCATATAATCTAAATAATCATATATTATGAACTAAAATATATTAAAAATTACGTTTCTATTTTTTACAAATCATATCATCATCATCGTCTCGTCAATACCTTCGAAATGAGCCCAATATTGAATATTTTTTATGCAATTATATTATATATTCTATTATATAAAGGTAATAATTTTATTTCAATTTTCGAGATTGACTATTCAATAAACATTAGGAGGTTAACTGATTGAACACATATGATTAAATTGATGTTTACAATGATGTATATAAAAATCGCGTAATTGATAGATACTTCGCGCTGCAACGCGCACGGGTACGTTTCTAGTATATAAATAAGGAGAGAGAAAGAGAGTGAAATTGGAAACCAACACCCAAACCGCTGCGCAAAACCACCCACCGCGTACCACACCAAGGCTCGAGCCCGCCGACGAAACCGCCTTGAACCCAAGCCGTGGTACCCACAAACTAACAATTTTATATGGTATTCATAAGAGAATTGCGTATAACTATAACCATTTATTAAAAATAATTAATACATTTGGTGATGGAAAAAGATCCGGAACCCTATACCCTCTCATTCACTTATTATAGGCCGAGGAAAAAAATATTTAGCAAGTTAATTTCTTTGTTAAATAAGCTTTACATATTTAATTAGATATGATAAAATTATTAATTAGATACTAGCCGATAATATCAAATGCACCATTTTGATGTATTTTAATAAATTTTAGAGTTAATTACATATTTGGTCCCTGTGGTTTACACGAAATTACGATGGAGGTCCCTAAACCCTAATTTTCATGCCTACGGTCCATGTGGTTTGTATTTCGTTACTATCGTGGTCCCTTGCCCTAACTTCTGTTAAAAAAAGCTGTTAAAAATAGGGGAAAAGACGAAAATACCCTCTCTATAAAACCAACCCTTCCCCCTCTTCCCCTCTTGCCCTCTTCCCCAACCCTAAACCCACCCCAACATCTTGATGCAGCAGCCACCATCTCCACCGCCGGCGACCTCCATCGCCGGCCGCCGGCCGCCTCCCACCTCCATCTGCTATCGCCGCCACCACCACCCCTCGCTACTGCCAGCCGTCGCACGCCGCCCTCCTCCTCCTACCTCCACCTGCTACCTTCGCCACCACCACCCCTCGCTACCGCCGCACGCCGCCTCCGGCCTCTCGTCGTTGCAGATCTGAGAGATCAACGATGGCAGTGGTTCGCCATCTCGCCGCCATCCCGCCTCCATCTCGTTCCATGGCCGCCGCCGTCGTTTTAGATCTGTCGTTCCACCGCCGCCATTGGTGGTTGTGGTTGTTGGTGGTGTCTAGGGTTCCACCGCCGTCGGTATCCTCCACCTCCGAACCCTATATCTGTCGTTCCATGGCCGCCGCCTTTGGTGGTTGTGGTTGTTGGTGATGGTCACGCCATCTCCACGTTTCAGATCTGCTACAGCCCCAAGCCCTCTTTTTCTTCTTCCAGATCTGGAACGACCAGATCTGGTCTCCGGCGTTGGGTGGAAACTGGAAACCTGATGGTGGTCGGATTGGTGGTGGTCGCATCTGGTGGTGGTCAGATCTGGTGGTGGTCGGCTCTGGTGGTGGTCGGCTCTGGTGGTGGGTGGTGTTGGTGGTTGTTGGTGGTACTTGTGGTGTTGGTGGGTTGAAGGTGATGGTGGTGGTGGGTTTAAAGATGGTGTTGGTGGTTTGAAAGTGATGGTGGTGGTGGTGGGGTGGGTTGAAGGTGGTGGGTTAGAGATGGTGGTGGTGGTAGGTTGAAGGTGATGGTGGTGGGTGGTAGTGGTGGGTTGAAGGTGATGGTGGTGGTGGTGGGTTAAAGATGGTGGTGGTGGTGGGTTGAAGGTGGTGGTGGTGGTGGGTTAAAGATGGTAGGTTTGAAGATGATGGTGGTGGTGGTGGTGGGTTGAAGGTGGTGGTGGTGGTGGGTGTTGGTGGTGGTGGTGGGTTGAAGGTGATGATGGTGGTGGGTGGTTATTGAATAAGATGAAAACTAATTAAAAAAATGAATAAAAAAATTATAAATTATTAAAAGACGAAAATACCCCTGCCCTAACGGAGGTTTTTAACGGACGTTAGGGCAAGGGACCGCCATCATAACGAAAATCAAACCACAGGGACCGTAGGCATGAAAATTAGGGTTCAGGGACCTCTATCGTAATTTCGTGCAAACCACAGGGACCAAATATGTAATTAACTCTAAATTTTATGATCAACTCAAAAGAAACACAATAAAAACTAATAGGAAAAAAGATGAATATAATTTAAGCGTTCTTGATATTTGTTTGATAAATTTTGACCATTTTATGTTTAATTTTGCAGTTCTCTTGATATTGTTCAACAAGGCTGCTCTTTCTTCATATAAATTTCCATGTGCCAATGTCATTACTCTTTTCCAGGTTCATCCTCAACTATTATTCTCAATTTTGACTTCTAAAAGTCCAACTTGGTATTTTTCAAATCAAAATCTACGTTTATAATTTTATGTTCTTTTAGTTAATAACATATCTTCTCGTAGATCTACTTTCATGTATCGACGTGCTTATCGAATTTTTAATGTACTGTGGTCGAAATTATAAATGGTTTATGATTAAGAGACGATCATTTTGACTCTTAAAAGTCAAAATTGGCTTTGTGTTCAATTTTGTTTGTTGTAGATGACATGTTCGTCGATCCTTCTCTATGCGTTGAGATATCGAAAAATCATCTCTTTTAGAGTCGATAGCGAAAACCATAGCACAAAAAACATACCGGGTACTTTTGTACCTTCAAATACGTTGATTACAACGCTTCCTCTGGCAATCTCGTATCTGCTTTACATGGTACATCACAATATCCCAACAAGATCTACTTTTGCAATTGTATTTGTTATTTAGTTGCATGACGTTTATTCTTTCATCTGTAAAAGTTGGTTTCAATGGAATCTGTTCGTGGGGTAAGCGTGCCGATGTACACCACCCTTAGACGAACAACTGTGGCATTTACAATGCTTGTAGAGTATGTCTTGGCCCGACAAAGATATTCCCTTAGTATTGTTGGCAGGTACGTTATAAGCTTAAAAATTATTTCTCAAGAATGTACAAAATAATATTGTTTTTTAACAAACAACTTGATTTCAGTGTAGGGATAATTATACTCGGAGCTTTCATTGCCGGAGCTAGGGATCTATCATTCGATTCCTATGCGTACACAATAGTTTTCTCGGCGAACATTTGTACTGCAGTTTATCTAGCTTCAATAGCTCGGATTGGTATTACCATATTTTCATGATTGACATTCTTCGTTTCTAGATACTTTTATGACATAAAAGTTCTTGTTTTTCGCAGGAAAATCCAGCGGCCTGAATAGCTTTGGCCTTATGTGGTGTAATGGTAAGAACTTTGTCGTTAGATAATAGATATATTTTGTTTTTTTAATTTAAAACTATTCAAAGAAGTCTATCAATTTGTAGTTAACTTCCTGAATTTGTAGGGAAAAAAGAATGATAGAAAAAGATTGAAAATGAAAGTAAGCTTTTTTTTGTGTGTGTGCTTGAAAGAGAAGAGAAGGGGAACAATGAAAAAAAAAACAATTTTTCATGTTCTTGTGCTATTTTTATATGTTTTGATATATAGTTTTTGTAATTTTATTAAATTGACTGAAGGGTTGTCAATTGTCATCTTTCTCTTCCATTTAGGAAGAAACATGTAGTTGAATTTTCTTTTCTTGAGGCTCTTGGGCTCTATTAACATTATAACATAGATTTATCTAAGGTCCATCTTTTAACGATTAAATATTTAGTTTATCATTCGTTAAAGTCAAAAGCCAACAACTCACTTGGGTCTTCTCCATTTTGATAACCAATATAAGTTTGGTATTATAAACCCATCAAATTTCTAAGAGATTTTCATGTGGGACAAGACTACAATCTTATAACCAGCATCTTTTTCATCCAAAAACGTTTCTAAAACACGACGATTATTTTGTTTTCCCCTCATTTACCTCCCATTTTTGTTATCATTCGTAAAAAGGGGTTTCGAGAACACACTGCAAAAGCAAAACGACTTGAAATAATAGGTAGTTTTTATAAAATAACCAATACACTATTTAGGGTGGAATACAAGTCTATACATATCTCATCCTTAGACCCCACATTCGAGTGGCGTATTCAGAGCTTATATACTTTTATATGGATTTAGAAGTCAAACTATCCCTTCTTTATCTCATATAAAATCTTAATCTTTTTGTAGGTTTAATCTGTACTCCAATCTTGTTATTATGGACATGGATTTGCGGTGATCTAGAAGTCACTGCAAATTTCTCTCACTTGTCATCACCTGGATTTCAGGTATGAATCTTTGAAATTTAATTTATGGGTTTGCAAAAAAACACACCATCTTTTCTATTTTCTTTGAATTTTTTTTTTGTAGTTTAGTTTTGGTCGTTTTTGGTACAGGTTGTGTTGCTTCTATCATGTGTTATGGCGTTCTTGTTGAATTACGCGGTTTTCTTGAACACAACTCTAAACTCTGCGCTTACACAAACAATATGCGGCAACTTAAAGGTGCGAAATGATCTTGATTACGTGTTTGTTTCATTATGCTTCAAAGCACACTTGTTGCATAAATGGGTCGTACATTTCAAGATTCATTCTTCTATATGAACGAGAATCGAACGTCTCCCTTAACCATCTCAAAGCAAATGCAACTTTTCATTTTACCATCAAAATTCAAATGTTTAACTCTTCATTGAAGGTTTTTGGAAGATTACTAGCAACATAAGCTCAATAAAATTTTGTTAACAAAAAAACATATTTTTTCAGTGTAGTTACAAGTTTGATTTTTGATTGTGTCCCTTTAAGAAAAGGTTTATTAAAAAGGCTTCACCATTGTGGATTCTCGTCTGATCACAAAAGGTCAAACTTTTTGTTTTTTTAATATAATATTTCATGAAATTTTAAGGACGAACATAATAAAATACTTTATGAAATAACTAAAAATGACATTTCTAGTACAAATTTTTGATTTTTTTGGGGGCACATGATTCATTTATGTTCTTGTAGGTTTGATTTCAACAAGGAATCAAGCTAAGATTATGAGAAATCGAAAGTCGACAGTTTTATTGATAAAGAAATTACTGAGTATAAAGGAACTTTCTCAAAGAAGCACACAAACCTGTTAAACCACTCTCATACTTGATCTCAAAACACTAAGACTCCTTAATATAGTAGAAGTCATTTACATTATAGCCCAAGCCCATATGCCCAAATACATAATAAAGACAAATATTTAAATCCCAATTGACTTTATAAAATTTTCTAAACTTAGGACATTAGTGTTTGGGATTGAGTTTTGAAACTCCTTATTGACTTATTGACTTTTCTAAGAAGTCAATAAGTTAATAAACATTTTTGGGTAATGTAAAAACACTTTTAAAACTCCATTTTAAGAAGACATGAAATGGAGTTTTGAAAAGTAACTCCTACGTGACTTATTGACTAATTAACACAAACCCTTCTCAAAAAGTTGATAAGCTAACCCAAACACCACAATTTTATTTTTTATTTTTTTTATTTTATTTTTGGGAAGGTTCACCTGGACTTTGGCCAGACTACATCCTTGACAATTTTTACCGAGAGCTAAAGCATGCTCCTCTGGGATTAACACTCAGTGGCCCCTGGTTGCTCACCCCCGGATTCGAACTTGGGTGGGTTTTTCCTCAACACCAAGCCTTAACCGGTAGGCTGCCCCATTGGGGTTAACACCACAACTTATTGACTAATTAACACAAACCCTTCTCAAAAAGTTGATAAGCTAACCAAACACCACAACTTATTGACTTATTAACACAAACCCTTTTCAATAAGTTGATAAGCTAACCCAAACATTTCTTTTAAAAACTCTTTTTTCCACCACCATAAATCAATAAGCACTTTTGGCCAAAAACACTTTCAAAAAACAATCCCAAACACCCTAGACTCCTAGAAAACTTACTTTCCACATTGACTTAATTAGATAGTTGAATGTCAATTTTTTGGAACAGGGTTACGTAACTACGTATTATCCATACAAAGCTAACTTATGACATTTATTATCTGTAGGACCTCTTCACGATCGGATTTGGTTGGCTTCTCTTTGGTGGTCTTCCATTTGATCTGGTAAACAATACTTTTCTAAGTTTCGACGCATAAAATCCTTGAATTTAATTTTCCCATCATCTCATTTTACCATTTCCTTGTTTGAATTTAATTAGTTGAACGTCGTGGGCCAATCTCTCGGGTTTCTTGGATCTTGTATATATGCGTTTTGCAAAATCAAAGGGTTGTGATCGGTAAACACAACACAATCTTTGCTAGACATGATGTCTTTCAATACAAGGTAATTCGATTCATTATTTCACACACACTTTTTTATTGATTCCAACATACAACTATCATAAATAGATTGAAGTTCTATTTGAAAGTTATGAAATAACTATCAACTAATTAAGTTTTTGTGAAACAGGTTCATGTGTAGCTTTTGCATGTTAAACAAGGCAATTTTGATTGATAAATAGAATGGTAGTTATGATCTAGAAGACTAGAAACCATGATAACCTATGCTATATTCGTTTCTATATTGTGTGAACCAATGAAAGGTTTAATATGTCACTTATTTATTTAGATTTATTTTCATCAAGAGTGTTTTTTTTTATTTGAACGAGTATCAGTGGTTTTCTTTGCTTTTTAATGATTGTGTTTTAATCATTTAAAAGTCTCGAATCATTCAACATATCAAGAGTTCTAGGTAGAAAGAAAACAATGTGATTTATCATTTAAATTGGGTTTTATAAATTTTAATATCTTATAAGAATCACTTAATTACATGTTTTAAATGTCAGTTAAACAACATTTGGTCTAAGTTACTAGCAATTAGTCAATATCTTTTTGCTTAATGTAAACATGGTTGTAGTTAGCATATATGTTTCCCAGATAAAATAGTTTTTCTTTATTATAATTACCAAATGTGTAAAATGTCTTTGGATTCAAATTTAAAAATATTTAATATCATCAAATATTACTATATTAAAAGATATCACAATAAGTTTAACGTTAAAACCATATACTTTGTTTTTTTTAAAGAAGAAAACCATATACTTTGTTCCTTTTCCAAATATAATGTAACTTTTTTCTTAGTTACGTGCTTGAATTTAGAATTCATTTTAGATATTGATGATGAAACATTCCTATTAAGTATTAACTTATGATATCAAAAAAAATTTATTTTTGAGTCAAATTAAGTATTCATAGTACCTACAATCTTTCAAGCTTCATATTCATCTTTTTTGAAGGTCCAAGGGAACTTTTTTCTACATGAATATGAGCTAGTAATTAGGAGTATATTGAAGAGGTTCCTGAGACAGTATGATCAAGCAGGAGTAAAAATATGATAATATACATAATTTCAAGTGTGATTAAATAAGAAGATCTTTATGGTTTAGGATATTTCGGAAAGTAAACAAAGTAGCTCGTCACCTAAAATTAGAGGACTCCCAACCAAAATATTATTTCTAACAGTGGTCACGACTAGTTTTTTGGGAATGTCTCAAGGCCCGCAAAAGTTAAGTTTTAGTCAACCGCTTTCCCAACCACAGGGTTGAGGAAACAGAAACAAAGGAGACAGGAATCTATAGGTACTATAAAAAAGAATGTTGATTAAATATCAAACATTCATATGTTTTAAGGTCATTGAGTATTCTTTATATTACATAAAAGATATTTAAGATATAAGCAATTGGGTTGGGGGGAAAGGGAAAGCATGGAGGCTCATGTAATAAAGCCCATCAAATATTTTTAAGAGAGCGAGTTACATATTTGGTCCTTAAGGTTTGTGATCTATTATAGGTTAGTCTTTTATTTTCATTTATTATACAAAAGCCTTCGACTATGTAATTTGCTTCGGATCATTTGGTCATTCGTGTATCCCAATTAAAAAAATATGTAACGGGCTATCAAATTATAGAAAATAAAGCTATTGCCATTTTAGTGTAATTTGTTTCGTAATTTAACTAAGTAAAAATATATTTTTATTTAAAAAAATATACCTATAACCGTCTTTTTGATCATATATTTCGTAAGAGTTTATAAGTTCTTTATTAGGAATCCATATGGATCTTTTCATATACGTCCTAAAAAACTGAAAGGATAATAACATTTTCATTATTACTTACAAAATTAAAATACCTCAATTTCATTAAATATATAGTTAATTTTATTTTTGTCCCTATGACTATTTGGAATTTACGAAGAAGATTTCAAACGCTAAGAATTCATGACTAAGGTCCTCATTTTCATTCTCGTTATGGAGCAAATTTCTTACCACCTCATTTTCATTCTCGTTATGGAGCAAATTTCTTTCCCAAGTTTTGTATAAAGAAAATGTTAATGGAGTATTTTAACCTAAATGAAAGAAAAATATACAATAACCTAAATGCATTTAGATAATGGAGTATTTTAACATAATATAAAGAAACAAATTTATAACAAAAATAAAACCCTAAAAATCCTAGACATAAATTATCTTAAAGTTTGACCTAATTGCAAAGAATATGGGATGACAAGATCCATATGCCCTAATGAACGTGTAGTTGAAACTTCAAACATTCCCCAAAATGCTAATATCTTTCTTTTTCATGTTGTTTGTTTGTCAATTTTATTCCAATTTCATACCAACATGTAATTATGATGCAAAAGGAAAAAGAAGGGAAAATCAGTTTTCCAAATATATATTTCACAGAAAATTAACTTTTACTATTTCTATTTTTATCAATGGAATTTGAAAATCTTATAGAAATCATCTGATTTTTCAAAAGTAGTAACTTATAACCATCTAATTTTCGGAAAAAAACCAGACGAATTCGTTTAACATGTTTTAAAATTATTGTTATGATTATATTGGATAAGCTATTTTTAAAGGTATAGTGATTTAGTTCAAATTTCAGTAAATAAATTATAAAATAATTTATTTAGCCATCCACCAACCACCAATTCACCTCCTACCCATTCTCTCCCAAGACTTACTCATATACCCACCGACCCGCCAAAATCCTGCCGCCAAAAACCTTCCGGCGACCGCCAAAATATTTCAAGTAAGGTTTTTACTCTTTATCAAAATTGGCGACCGCTATTATTTTCACTAAGCCAAATATATATATTGATGTTGGCGGCTCAAATTTGTTTTCTTCCATGGAGGCTCAAATTAGTTTCTTGGCGGCTCAAGTAAACCTACTGCATAACAAGATTTTCTTCCATTGAATCTTGGCGGCTCAAATTAGTACCATTGGCGGTTGAACAAGGAAGGGTGTTTGGGGAAGGGTGTTTGGCGGTTGCCGGAGGTTTTTGGCGGAAGGATTTTGGCGGCTCGGTGGGTATATGAGTAAGTCTTGGAAGAGAATGGGTAGGAGATGAATCGGTGGTTGGTGGATGGCTATATAAATTATTTTCTCTTTTTTTTATTACCATTTACCCTAAAAAGTGGCAAAGGGAAAGCTTGGTTTATTCATTTCATGCCCAAAAACTATAATAATGAATGATGGTTAAAGAAAGGAGACCAAACCCCGTGGGACAAAAGAATTCTTATTAAAGAAAGTTTGTTTACTTTTATTTTATACCTTGGTGTTATAATAATATTAATAAAAAGGTAAATTATATGTCCTACTAACTTATAAAAAGGATTGGGAACAACCATGGTTGTCCTTTTTGCCTTTTTTGATAAAATAATTTTTAAGTTGTAAATTTTGTAGGGTTGTTAATTTGGTTTAATAGTTATTTAAATAATATTTTAAAACATATTACTTTGATATTTTATGTATATTTTTGTGTTTTTAAAGTTATTTATCCGATTGATTTAAACCTAATGGCTTATTTATTCAACCAATATACAATGTTTGTTTATTTTAATTGAATTAATGATAGGTTCAAACAAGAAACTAAGCATATTATTACAAGAAGACGGGAAGTGTGCTATCATGTATGATACACAAGATTAATCTTATATGATTTACATGTTACATTGACACTTAATCATATATGATTAAACATACTCAAAGAGCATATAACCATATACGATTTAGGTGAGTTTAAACGAGAACAAAATCTATTTAAAAGAATATGAGAATTAACAAATTCATATATGATTTATGTACAAATCATATATGATTCACGGGACTTTACAAAATGGTGGGGGAGTCGCACGTGTGGCTTTTTTCGTCGTTAATACAAAATCATATATAATTTTATTAGTTTTCATACTTTTTTAAATAAATACCATTTTTCGTTTGATCCATCATCTATATATATAATATATGTTGTCCTAATTGAATAATCTTATTTTAGGCAAATTGGTGAATTGGTCCAAATGAAGAAAAAAACATGAAAAGCTAATCTGATATGATTATTTATTATACATATTGTTCAAACCCTCTTCATATATTTTTATTACAAAACAAATATTATAGTCCTCTTGGGCCATCTTTGCCACTAGCTCTTATTGCTTCAAACAAAGAGTAAATCATGGAACAAGACAAACCTTTTTGACTCCCTCTTTTTCCTACTTTTCTATAAGATAATTATTTTTATTCATAAAACATGAGGAAAAGTCATTTATATCTTTATAAAACATGAACATTTTTAAACTAAATTTTAACAAATATTATGTTTTTTTAAACCAAGATTAAAATTACAATTTAATAGTTTTGTTAGCAAGTTTATTTAATCACAATGATCATTTTGATAAAAGAAATTTCATTACAAATAGAGGGAGGGGTAAAATGAGAATGGGAGGCAAATAAGGAGGAGGCATGATGGAATGTGTTGGGTTAATGGCATGCCAACTTATGGTCCTAAATCATGAAGGAGAGATGGGGCTTCATGGAATAAAAGAAGCTTTTTGGGGTTCCCAATAAAATTAAAGAAACTATAAGGGCTTCCTCTTAACGTTTCCTTTCTTCAAGTTTATTCTCCTTTTGACTTTTTTATTACATATTTGGTACGGATTAGACATTTATTGATTATTTATTGTTACGTTGTTAATAATTTAGCACAATCTTTGCACTTAATATACTCAAATTAACCATTTTAGACGCTTTCAAGAAAATGAAAAATACTTTTTATTACAGAATCAATCGGTATGCATGTTTGTGACAACATACACGATCTTAATTTGTTATTGAATCTTACATTTATGTATATCTAGTGGTTCAAGGAAAACGTATAAAGAAACAAATGATAAGGTTTTATCAGATATAATCTTTAGGGTTTTCAGAAAGAAAATTGAAAAAGTGGTTTTTTGGTATCTTTTAATAATAAATAAGAGAATAAAAGGTGCATAGAAACTAGGAAATGGAACAAAGATGAGTGTCTTGTCTCCTAAATGCAACCCTCCTTTAGTCCCGCCCGGTGTCCCCGCCACCTCCCCAAATGGTGGCCATGGTGATATTTACATCAATCTTCACAAACTTCTTTTGGAGAATGCATGTTTCTTAATTGTATCATCTTGAGTAACCAAGCTAAAATGCTAATATATATATATATATATAGATAAACTTAGGATCAGGTGAGATCAAGTTGTTTCAATAAGACCGTATGAAACCAATAAATGAGAAGTGCTAAAAAAATGAGGAGTAGAGAAGTGATCTCCACAACTCATCCGGTCAATAAAGCCGCCTTTATTGACCGGATGGGTGGTGGATATCACTTCTATACTTCGTATTTAGCACTTCTCATTTGAACCTTTCTCTCTCTCTCTCTCTCTCTCTCTATATATATATATATATATATGTTTGTGTGTGTGTGTGTGTGTTAAATCCTATGAAAACCAAATTATTCATAAAAACCAGTGAGAACCGGCTAAAAATATTTTTTTACGATTTTTTCCATCAAATGCTAGAATTTGATATATTGTTTCACATATATTTTTCTTCATATGGTGAGTATCATCCATGAATTTGGTTTCACCATATGAATCATATTTTTGTATATTTTTGATTCACCATATTAATCAAATTTTTATTTTTCACATGGATGATACTCATCTTATGAAGAAAAATATATTTGAAAAAATAGTTAACATCATACGCTTTGATGAAAAAAATCATGTAAAAAATTATTTTTTGGTTAGTTCTCACAGGTTTTTACCAATAATTTGTTTTTTATTTGATTATTGTCCATTATATATATATAGTGTCAGGTTCAAATATAACGCATCTTTCATGGTGAACGTGAGGACCACCAGTATCGCGTCACGTGGCAATATTCGGTCTGAATAAAGTTGCTCGTGCATGCATACTGAATACATTTGGCGCAAATTGAGATTGCTTCGTGACACGATTTTGTTGGTTCTCACGTCAATGAAAGATGGGTTCACATTTGAACGTTCCTATCTATGCATATATATGTAGAGGGGGTTCTTTTGTAAACCACTAAAATTGTTTAAACTATGTAAACCTATGAAATCCTATAAATTCTATTAAACGTTTTCATATTGTATATTTTCATGTTTCAATAATAATTGACTATTTTAATCAACGGTTATGATTAGATTTACAAGTTTATACTCTTTTAGTGGTTCACAAATGAACTCGATTATATAAGTATACACATATATAAAGATGATTTCATTTGTAAACCACTTTTAGAATACAAACTATCCGACCAATCCAAGTACCATATATTTAACAAATCAACATCTAGATGAAAGGTATGATACTTTTGAAAATAAACAAATCACTTTATTTTAATTTGTTTATAAAAAAATACCATGAAGAACATATGAGTCCATTACAGTCTTATTTTGAATTAAGAAATACTTCAAATTAGGAAATATTGTAAATGGAGGGAATCCCATGCCATATTAAGCCTCTATTCGTATTTACCACTAGTCACCAAAAATATGAACTGAGATGAAAGGGGTTAAACAAAGATGATACGATATGAAAACATAGATGAGCAAAGAGGAAAACATAAATGAAAAAGGATGAACTACTATGAACGGAGATGAAGACATGACAACAGATATGAACCAATATAAAAATGGAGAATGCCTCCGAAAACAAAGGCTATGTCAGTGACTAGTTTGAGAATGCCGTCGGGTGCGACGGGGACGTTGCCGACTCTTTCTTGGCCATGGTGTTAGGTTACATCTCATTGAATGCAAAATGAATCACTTAACATGCAAATTGCACTTTACAATGACGTAAATCACATCCAGTGGAAGTTTTTTGAGAATAAAGTTATCGAACGATATCTTTTCAATCATTATTATATGAAACGTCAATATCTAAGAAATTAACACCATAAATAAACAAAGCGGATAAATACCATAGATAACGACTTAAACTTAAAATTACATAAAACCTCTTCACAGTTAATAAACAAAAAATCTGATTGGTTAATCTTGGTTTGCACGGTTTGTATTCTAATGATTTAAGAACCACTAATTTGTGAAATTTGCAAGATCCAATATAATCATAGAAAATTAATTAAAAAATAAATATACCATAAATTGAAAACCTCATTTATCTCTCCTCTCTCATATTTCCTAGTTTTTCTTCAATATCATGTCTATTTTATCTCTTATTTTCTCTCTCATCTCTTCATATACATTGTTGAATATAAACTTAATGTGGACACTTTATTAAGAATATTATTATAGTTTGTGTATACACTTTAAACCTATGAGATTTGGTATCTTTTCTAAACATATTGTGAACAAAAACTACATCTAAACTTACTACTTAAACTACCCACAACAACAATCCTTAACAATCCAATCTCAATTAAAATATTACTTTCTCTTTCATCTTCAATAATCCAATCCAATCTCAATTTTTTCATACTCCAACCACAATCTCATACAATCCAATCCAATCCAATATATTATTTATAAAAGTCATATATTATATTTTTGTATACACAAAATTATTTTTTCTAATTGTAAATATAGAAAATAGATTAAACGAACGAACAAAATAACGAATGTATTCAAATGGCATGAAATTTTTATATGTATAAAATATATCAATATTGGTCTCTATTTGTAGGGAATTGAAAACCATAAATTTTGGTATATTTTTTGTTTTATAATTATTTTTGTTAAATTCATTTTTCTTATTAAATAAGATTTGTTATGTATTAACTTGACATCATCCAATCAATTTATGCCATGTGTCGAATAATAGAGATCACCATTTGCTCAATCCAGGTTCGGATCAGGATTGCCAAGGATTGTTCGTCTATTTTCTTTCTTCTTTTTTTCTTTTTAAATATTGTTTTGTCTTATTTACAATCTCAATTTTGAGATTGTCATTGTGGATAGTCTTTTGTGCATAATGTGAACCTTCTATTTTGAATACTCTGGTAAAAATTTAGTAATGTTGTTTACGTTGTGTTTACAATGTGCTCACCTTGTGCAAACAATAAGCATGTTAATAGAGAGAGAGAGAGAGAGATTTCAAATTACCTTAAAGTTTAATTAAATTTTACTTAATAAATATCGATAATTATGTTCTAAACTATCTCATTAATTATTATATAACATAACTTGATAAAAAAAGTAATGAATTAATTAAAGTTAAAAATAGAAAAATCTAAAATCAATAATGAGATTTTTCAGGATATTTCCAATTCCTCACTTTAACCATAGTGAAAAATCTCATCGTCTCACTATGATCACCAAAATGTGAAATACTTCACTTTAGTCAAGTTATCATTTTTTGCTAAGAATTAGTCCACACCCAAACAATATTGCATCCCCATCTAAGACAGTCATTACACGATGCCTTGGTACTATCTCGTTCTTGTCAAATTTCTAACCTTTCATCAACAAGAAGCGCCTAAACTTCATGAGCCTAACAAAAATTACCATATCTCACAATACCCTTTTACTACCCTAGGTAATTTGATAATTTTCATCCATTGTTAGCATATTACATTTCTAAACGGGAATTTTTATATGATACATCATACTTATCGGTTGTAGATGTTTCATATTAATTGTAAGCATGTCAAGAATTCCACATCTTGTGTTACAACCATTTTCATACTAGACCACTTGCAGTACTCCTTTAAGTGTACATACATATTGTTAATGCATAGGCTGGTAGTTTATTTGGATTTCTACACCTCTCCAACACTATGTCCCTAAACATCACCATTGTTAATGTTAGAGTCCCACAACGGCTTGACTTGGACCAAATCTTCACTATATATGTTGGAACCCCCCCTTCTCTCCCCTCAAGGGCTCTTTTGGAGATTAATCCTGGGGTTCCACATATTCTAACATGGTATCAGAGTCAAGGTCTACCACTCTACGGACTCACATGCCGGCACTCTCGTGACCCTCTCCTGGTCCTCTCGTGACCCTTCTAGGCTCTCTATCTAGCCTCTGTTGGAGGGGGCATGTTAGAGTCCCACCTCTCCTGGTCCTCTTGTGACCCTTCTAGGCTCTCTATCTAGCCTCTGTTGGAGGGGGCGTGTTAGAGTCCCACATCAGCTAGACTTGGACCAAATCTTCACTATATATGTTGGAACCCCCCTTCTCTCCTTAAGGGCTCTTTTGGAGATTAATCCTGGGGTTCCACAATTGGTTTTGAGTTGGAACCCCACAAACTTACATGGTATCAGAGCGAGGTTCACCGTGTTTGGTCAAAAAGCCGCACGGACTCCACGTAACCCAAAGTATCCATGTGTTAGGTTGAAAGAACGCCACACGTGAGGGGGCGTGTTGAGCAATGTCCCACATCGGACACAAAGTGAACTTGTAATGTACTTATAAGGGTCTTGGGCTACTCCACTCATAGCCAATTGGTTTTGAGTTGGAACCCCACAAACTTACAGTTAAGATTCAACCCGCTTCCTATATTTGTGCACACCTTCTAACCTAATGGTCAACAACTTGAATTACCAACAATTCGTTCATTAATTGAAGTTCTCTAACTATAGACCCTTTTTTAATATATGTATCATGCATGCGCACACACACACACACATATGTTGATTTTCATCCACATTGGGATGAATGTGAGCAACTTGGACATCTCGCTTCTATTCCAACGTCGGCGACCACCCTCGCCTTACTTGAATCGTAGTGAATTTCCACTTATACTCCTTAGATAGTTCTAACCATCCCTTGTACCTCATGCTCAACCATTTCTAATTGGAAAGGTTTTTCGGTTTTATGATATATACAAGTCATGCACATATCTCTAGCGCAAACACCACCACCACTTATTCCATGATGTGAGTAAGAAATTAGCCTTCATGATCCTTTAACTAGAGTGACAAATAAGCAATGACATTAACTTACAGAGTCATTAACATTAAGCATGTAAATGAACCAAACGAACACGAACAAAGGATTGTTCATTTTCGTCCATTTAATTTAATCGAACAAATGAACAACCATGAACAGTAAACATACAAAATAGTTGGTGTTCCTGTTCGTGTTCCGTTGTTTAGAAATGGGTTTGTTTGTGTTCACTGATGTTTATTGGTTAAAATTCTAAATGTCCATAAACAAATATACTTAAACAAAGAAAATGTGCACCTGGTCCTTTTATGGGGTGCTCCAATCAAACTCATGCATAAATAAAAGTGACTCTTTATATATAGAGGGATAATCAAATACAACCATCCGATAACGGGCTTGTAGCCCAGCGGCATTTGGAGTGGTGTTAAGGTGTCCCCTTCCCTTGTAGTTGTGGGTTCGAGTCCCGTCGTGGACAGTGGTGTAGATTTAGAAGTAGATTTTAGGAGTAGGTTAGTTAAGGTGTGTGTGTTTTCTGCCGTTAAAAAAAATACAACCATCGAAAAGGTTGAAAACCATGCAACCTCATCTAAAACCATTCATTTTTAGCTCATTCATTATGATTGATTATTCGATTCATCAATGATTATCGATTTCATGCAATAATCTTACATGTAATGTAGTATTTTCATTAAATGCATACATTAATGGAATGCATATAAATGTAAATGAAATTCCATGCACATCTATATGCATTGAGAGTGATAATTCTATTCACATCTATATGCATTTCATTAGTGTATGCATTTAATGAAAATATTATGCCTTACATGTAAGATAATTGCGTGAAATCAATAATCATTGGTGAATCGAGTAATCATCATAATGAATGTGCTAAAAATGAATGGTTTTAGATGAGTTTGCATGGTTTCAACCTTTTAGAAGGTTATATTTCGGGTTCATACGAGAACGCTAATGCTTTACGAGAACGCGATATACAAAATCACATATGATTCACGTACAAAATCCCATATGATTCACCAAAATTACATATGGTTCATGTGATTTTGCCCACAACTCTAAGTGGCATCCAAAGTTGCCCGTGACTTTAAGTCGCTTCTAAAGTTGCCCGCGTCCCATTCTTTCCGTTAGGGTAAAATCACACGTGATTTTGTACATGAGAGAAATTTCTCGCTTTCTCATAAATGGTTCTCGTTTGAACATTCTCTCTCTCTCTCTCTCTCTATATATATATATATATATATATGGGAAAATACAAATGAAAACTCAAATATAATTGTAAACGTGAGGACAACCAAGGGCGCAACATGTGTCTTATTTGCCCTAATTCAATCTGAATAATACCGGATTATTCAGACTGAATATTATGAATTAATCATGGTGACTAATACAACATTCAAAACAAATAATATATCATTCAGACTGAATAATACAACATTCAGTATTATTCTGAATGTTCTAGTATTCACCTTGAATAATGCATAAATATTCAGTCTGAATAATCTTGTATTATTAACACTGAATATGTCACATGACGTGCTCTCGGTTATCCTCGCATTCACAATTAAATTTGGTTTTCATTTAAACTTTCGTGTCTCTCTCTCTCTCTCTCTCTCTCTCTCTATATATATATATATATCTAATCATTTGCATTCTTAAAAATCTTACAACCAAATTAACAACGTATCTATAATCGACATTTTAACGAACTAAATATTAACTGTATACTTTTAAAGAAATTAAAAATTTGTGAAGATAAATTCAAAAATAAAAATTAGAAATTTACCTTTTATAAAAAACCGGATAGATCATCAAATCGGTTGTCCTACTGGTATAATCGGTTGGATCAGTCAAACCGTTAAAAAGAGCCGGATGACATCATAATTATTTAAAAAAAGTACTAAAAAATTGCAAATAAGTTTCGAAACACTTTCAATATCAGAAATACTTAAATACAACATTTGGGAAGTACGTCATCTCGTTGTTTTCAATTCCTAGAATACCGAGTAAAAAAATGTAACAAAATATAGCATACTAATATATCAAAAGCACGTCATATAACTATGTTTATTAAAAAAACTAACCTTGTATTTGAGAAGTAGATAAAAAAAAGAAAAAAAAACAATTTAAAGCGGTTTAACATCCCGGTTCAAACGATTCTCACTGGTCCAATACCTAACGGTTCGATAGGTTCTATCAAACCAATTTCACTGTTGGCTCGAGTGAACCGGCCGGTCCAGTAAATTTGCAGTTTTGCTGCCAGCTTCCAATTGAACTGGTTGAACAAGTCACTCCTATCCAGTTCTAAAAACCATATATAAGATTTTAAAAACAAGAAAGTAAAGAAACCAATACTATTTTTATTCAAGAAAAACATAAATCTACGTTTTGCTTGCGACTAATAATCATATTCAACATTGGTAGCCTCGATATTAGCAAACAAAATTTTCTTTTTCCTATTACCATTATATAAAAGTCGAAATTTAATCAAACACTAGATCGGATGACATGTCATATTAATTTATTAAACAAACAAAATAAAAATACTTTGTTTGGAGCATGCAATGAAAATAATGTTTGTTACCTTTGAGAAACCTAAAGTAGGTTTTGTTCCCTCTTGACATCATTCCCCCCCACCCCCAACACACACACACACTCACACAAACACACCTTCTCATGATCCCATTGGTATATAAACCTCAATCTCATCCCCCTCTACTCTTCAATATCAACCAATCAACCATTTTTCATTTGAAGCAGAACTCTATAAATTTCTCTCGTTATTACTATGAATTCTTCTTCGAAATTAAATTAGATATGCAGTTGAATGCACTCTTATTTCTACCCTTGCTAGTTCCTTCATCATCACCATGATCAAATCCGTTAGCCATCTATCTTTCTGGTAATATATGTTAATGAGCATTTTCATTATAAGTCCTATAGACTTTCTCCTCTTTTTCTTGTTTTCTTAGACCTTTTTATCCTTTGGTATTGTTACTTATACGCGTGATGTTTGTAAGTATATATATATACACACATACACACATATATAAAAACCCACACGCACTGCTTGTTCTTGTATCTAAGTGTAAGGGTACAAATTAATGCATACGCTCGTGACATGTATGCATGCATGTGTGGAAAACAGTAAGCGAGATATCTCATGTATAATTAGTTTTCATTAGGCTCATATATATCGTGGGGTTGGTATACATGTTGAATATAAAATGACTTTTCTTAATATTTATCCTACATGTACGCATGCATGTGCACAAAAATGCAAAATATTCTTTTCTAAAGTGTTAGCCAAAAAAAAAAAAACTATTTTCATCATTATATGTGATTTTTAGCAATGATCACTTTATGCATGTGTTTCTTTACCCTTTATAAGTATTTTTATATAAAATAACGTTTCATTTGAAGATTCATTTTACAAATGCCATGCCTTGATCGCCCCATGCAATGTATATATGTATATACATATATATGGAACCATATATGAATGATGTTTTTATGTCACATTAATGGAAAACTGAGAAGCATATAAGAAAGCGATGTTGGTAAGGTTCAATCTGAAAACGGATTTACAAGTTTGCAAAATACGATCTTAGATTGAGCCGCGCCAATATCATTTTCTTCAAAAAATCAAGTGCTCCTCGTTGTTCATCTTTGTTGGCCTTACTTTTAACTTCATTGTCCTAGTTTATTCATTTTTTACCATTGAAAAGCAAAGTTAAGTTGTGTCCACAAGTGAATGACAAACATATTAGTATAAGAACCACCCAACGGTTCGAGATACTATAGGTGAATACAATATTGAGACACCATAAATAGGGTAACTGGTTAAGAGCACAATTAAGCAATTTGCAAATACAGGATGTTAAAGGCCAAATGGGGAGTTCTCTCAATTGAAGACTAAACTTTCTCGACTTATACACCTGAGACAAATCTTCCATGTCATCCATTTGTGTATGTTCTCCAATTCTTCAACAATTCAAGTGAGCCTCAAGCCATTATTATTATCCAAAGATGTTGTCATTTCTTCTATGCTTGTTTTTTTCAAGAGATACATATCAATCACAATGTTTATATCACGTTTTGTTAATAATGTTGTGCAATAAATCAATCAAACTTAACAAAAATTACTAGGCATATCTCTCTCTCTCTCTCTCTCTCTCTCTCTCTCCACACACACACACACACACACACAAATCCGCTTATCAAATGTGAGATAGAACGACATATATATTGTTGCTTTCAACAAATCAAATAAGATAGTTGTTGTATTTTATCATCCTAACGACATTATCTAGTACAATTGCAATGATAATTTCTTGATTTTCAGATATCTTCCATTTCTAACTCAATAAAATGTTTACCCTCCCCCTTCCCATGGCCTTGGATGTTGATCGTTGTTAATACAATATGCACTTCTAGAATTTGCTAAGTAAAATGTTAGGACTTCATTGTAATACTTCCATCCTCGCCTAAATACCAGAGAAAGGTTGTAATGTAAGATTAGGTACTAATAGCAAGTAAAAGGACTTTTATGGTAATTATCGCATTGGTGAGGGTAAAATGTAAAATGGAACTTGGCTTTTTGGGCTCCTAACTTAATAAACAAACATGATAAAACAAAATAATGAACCTTGTAAGAGTAGAGGTGGCAATGAATAAGGTAAAAGTTCTAAAATAACAAGTAATGTAATGGATGATAATCCTTGTGACACTATCCTTACCATATCCATAACTTATTCATGAAGATAATGAATAACGAGGCAGTAAAAGATAAACGTAAAAACATATTTTCGTTTTGAATCACAAATTATATTATTAGTGTATTTGTTTTATGTGTTCCAACAAACATTGTAATCTTGTTTTTATTAATGTAATTTTTTCAATAACAAAAATATGAAATTTTAAAGACAAGTTAATTTCCTCACAAATAGTATTCGAAAGGGAAATTAATGTAAATAGTCATTTTATCGGATTCAATTCACCTCCTAGCAGCTCATTGACACACTCAATGAAAAGTCAATACCTCTGCAAGTAACGCGGAAATTTGCCGAGGGTTATTTAAAAAACAAATCAAGCTTGAGTTTTACCATAATAAGCGATCACCTATTGTGCATGTTTGAGTTCTTTTAACCCCAATGGGGCAACCTACCGGTTAAGGCTTGGTGTTGGGGAAAAATCCACCCAAGTTCGAATCCGGGGGTGAGCAACCAGTGGCCACTGAGTATTAATCCCAGGTGAGCATGCTTTAGCTCTCGGTAAAAATTACCAAGGATGTAATCTAGGCAAACCCAGGTGAACCTTATAAAAAAAAAAAAAGAGAGAGAGAACAAACCGATTAATGGAAAACATTAATGATTGTTAAACTCATAAAGAACAATAATGAGAGGGTTAATTCGTGGAATTATGCTCCCTCTTTCAAGTCTCAACTTCACCTGTCCATTTTAAACGCCTTTCCTTATATAATATTCCATAAAATCCTCAAATTTCTTATATTGGCTACGTAGCCCAAATTGTTTCTTTTCTTGACAACTATAGTCCCGTGTTGGGATCTTCTTTACAACTTAACCCGATATTTGATTGTTATATATTGTAGCAGGTAAAAGGTAATGAAAAATATCGTTTATCCATATCCTACCACCATAATATTTGGTAAAAAAGTTACAAATATATGAATAATATTTTTTACCTATTGCCAATCGACCCTACAAAGCGGAATATGGGAAAGAGAATAAGGAATGTGACAAGTGTTATGAGATGTAAATAGGTTGGATTCGGATAAGAACTCAAAGTTTTCGGGGAACTGTATGTACCTACATGAACCGTTGATAGTTTTTTGATTGAAGGGTATTGCTTGCATGAGTTTTTAGGAAGGAGGGGCACTTTTGTCTTTTGGTTTTCCGCATCTAGACAATTTCATGTTGAAACTATGTTAACAATTTCATTTTAATGTATATTAACATTTTCATGTTGAGGTATGTTGTTCGTGTATGTTAATATATGAAAATAGTTTCTTATCAAGGTATGTTTAGTATATGAGGTACTTAAGATATGTTAGTTAATATTAAGGTATGTGAACGCTTTCATGGTAAGTCGGGTTAACTTAAGGTAACGATTTCATTTCAATATATGTTAACGTTTGGTTGAATGATAAATTTGTGTGAACCTCGGACCTCCTTTATAGTCATGTCATGCACCGAACTTCCCTTTTATTACAAAACTGCCATGTTCCACGTCATTTTAAGTCTTTCGGTCAAAATAATACATCACTTGACGGCTATGAGGAGGTTCTTCAAGTTCTCGTAAAAAAGAAAGTTCGAGTACAATTACAGATCGACGTATATATCTATATATCCAACTATTTTCATAAAAGCATAACCAAAAAATGAAGATTATGGTGTAATGTAATGAAAAGGGTATAAGTATTTTTTAAGCCTATTCAAGAATTGTTAAAGTAATATACAATTTTCATTGCATGAATTATAAGTAATTATCATGTAGTTATCAATTTTATTGACATAGGAAGTGGATTAGATTAGAAGGGAAAAATACATTTGGGTCAATGGGCTAAATGTGTTGTTTAATGTTTATATATATTTTAATAATTTTAAAGTCTTGTATTAGTTAATTGTTTATAAGTATGAATTTGTCTGTTCCAGGCAGAGGTGCACAGAAAATCCGGTTATCCGATTTTGTGCAAAAACTATCCGAATCCGGTTTTATAAAAACCGAATTTTTTTTCAAACCGGATCGGATTTTTTTCAAACCGGTTTGTTTTCAAACCGGATTGGATCCGATCCGGTTTGACCGGATAACCGGTTTAAACCGAACCGGTTTCAAATCAAACCGGTAATGTCTATGTAGGCTTACTGCTGTTGGGCCTAAAATCCTAATGATAGTCCGATTACTGATAGATCAGGGCCTAATGAGTATTGAGTAATGATAGATGATTGTGAATTGGAGCCTAAATTTTATGGGCCTGAAAGTCCAAGTGTCCAACTAAGTCAAAGTCAGTAAGTCTAATACTCTAATTCAGATTATATTTCAATTGAAAAAAAAAATCCAAGACACTTCCATCATGATCCATCCTTCCATATGTAATTCGCTGAGCCCAATTTAAAAAAAAAAATCACGGCCCACACCAATTCAGATTAGATTTCAATTGAATTTTATGAATTTTCTAGCCCAAAAAAAAAGACCCAATACAGGACCGGTTTAGTATAAATCCGGTTAAAAAAATACCCGGTTTCAATCCGATCCAAAACCGGTTCCATCATATATGGAATTTTTCGAAAAAACCGGTTGAAATCTGAACCGGTTTCTAACAAAACCGGTTTCTGACAAATCCGAAAAAAAAAACGGTTTAGTATAAATCCGATCCGGATCGGATAAAAATCCGGTCGTGTGCACCTCTAGTTCCAGGGACGAAAAACCATGGCTTTGAAAGGAGGTAAAAAGAGAGGATTGGATTATTTCTAGGGCAACATGCATTTCTTGTATTAATCGGCATATTCCATATAATCATTTTGGCTTATTGGTTTACCGATTAAGCTGTAAACTTACCCTTATATGACTAATTAAGCAAATAATCACAAACTGTTAAACCCATTACATTGTAAGTAAGCACGCGCTAAATTGTTATACAACTTTCAGTGCACAATATACAACTCGTCAATCCATCATTAGCTTTGTCAAATATTTGACACCCCAAAAATGACATCAAAAGACCTTAACTTCAAATAATTTGTTCGCAAATTCATCAAAAAAGCAGACAATTTCTATTTACAATGTTGCTTACCGGAATTTCGTGGGGCTCGTTAAACCATTTGGCTTGATTACGAGTAACATTTTGACCCCCTTCAGATTGTTTCTTTTTACGCCTACTCTGTTGGGACATACGAGCATGATACGATAGAATGGCAAAATCGTTCAAGTCCTGCAATGGGCTAAGGGCCTTGATGACTTCGTCCATACTGGGTCGTGCCTTTGAGTCCCGATTCAGACAATTATATGCTATTTGAGAGACCTTTTGGACTCCTTTCACTGAGTAGTTTAGCTCCAAACGAGGGTCGACTAATTGGTACACTTTCCGCTTGTCAGCTAGGTATGGGCGGGCCCACATAACAAGGTTCTGCTCTCCACTCGGTCGTTTCTTGTCCATTGATCTTCGACCCGTTAAGATCTCTAGTAGCACAACACCAAAGCTATAAACATCACTCTTAGACGTCAAGTGTCCTGCGAAAATTCAAGCCGACCCTTTGTTAGTTTTGATAGAGGACACATTGTTAAGTGTATCATATCAATATTAGTTGGATCGAAAATTATTTTAAAAACGAAAAATTAAATTTGAACAAAATAAAAGTTACAAGTATTGGTTGAACTAGTTTTTGCTAATTAGAAGACACAATAAAAAGGACCACTTAAGAAATATAAATATGGGTGTCAAATTAAATATTATAACTTTGGTATAATTTGTAAGGGAAATCAACAAAAGTAGTCATTTCAACCGAATTAATTTACCTCTTAGTCGTTCTTCTCCTAGTTTTTCAAGAAAATCAACACCTTAGCAAGTGCGTAAGCCGCAACTTTCGAAGGGGTATTTTAAAGGAAATGTTGTTTTCCATATTCCAAAGGTGTCATGAGGCCTTATAAACATGCACCAAGAAAATCTCGATGTAGTAGTAGCACCTCTGCAAGTGTAGCAAACCTTCGCAAGTCTTGAGATTTTATCACGCAAAATTGACCCAAATAGTCATTCTCTAGTTATAATTGGTCTTCTAGCCATTTCTCTCTCGGTTTTATCAAAATCACTAACTTCACAAGTAACAAGTCCATAAATTGCGGAAAGTTGACTGAGAAAGAAAAAAAAGTTCCAAGCCATGTCCGCAAGTACAGGGACCGGATCCGTAATTTTGTCTATGTCAGCAAGTTGCGAACACGTTTAAATTTTTGTTACATTTTTGGCCCTTGCACTTGTGGAACATTTTAGAAACTTCTGTTTTTTTTTACTAATTTCACCCCTACACAATTGCGGACCTGTCGCCTGCGAAGATAGTGGTATATTGGTAAAATTGGGAGATAAACGACAAGTAGACCAATTTAGAAGTGAGAAATGACCATTTCAGTCAATTTTCATTTTCCCACCCCTCACAAGTGATATGCATTATGCCCCTTCCTTCAAGCACTTGAGGCTTTTTTTAGAAAAGTGTCCCCTCCACAAATTGCATCTTGGGCACTTGTAGAGGTGTTGAGTTTCTTGAAAACATAAAGGAAAAATGGCTAAGAGGTAAATTTGGACAGTAAAATTGGCTACTTTTGTCAATTTCCCTTGTTTAATTCAAAATTTTACTATAAAGTTTAAATATTTATTTTAACTTTAATGATTAAGTATTCTAATGTGTTAATAGGACTTAATGCTTATCATGCTTTTGAAAAACATAAGCTAGTTTAAAAAGCTTAAAAGTTCTACTTTAAAAAGTTGTATATGTGCAGTCAATTTGAACATCAAGACATTACACATTAATGAATTGCACCTAATGCTTTAACAAATTATGTTTAAGAGTTTTACCTATACATATTATATAATTACAGGGGAGGTTTCATTTACAACCCACGTAAATCCTAATAAACTATACAAACCAATTATAGTCGTTCAAATAGTCTAATAAATATTTAATTTCTTTTTGCTTCATAATTTAAAGTTATGATAATAATGAATGAATATTATCAGCTTCCATATATTTTAGTCTAATAAATAAACCATGATAATTGTACATAAATACCTTTGTTATTTTCTAATATAATGGTTTGTATAGTTTGTTAGAAGTACATAGTTATCAGGTCTTCCAGCCCCGCACGAGGTCAATGGTTGAAACCTCATTAAAGGTGAGGAAGAAACCTAAGTTTATTTGTTGCATTTGTCATGTATAATTATTATATACTTCATAAAAGATCATATGTAACTTGTAATACATGCAGCATGATTGATAATACCTGTCATTACGTATTCCGGAGCCGCGTAGCCGTAAGTTCCGACAACCCTAGTTGAAACGTGAGTTTTATCTCCTTGCGGTCCTGCTTTTGCTAGACCGAAATCCGAAAGCTTCGCATTATATTCCTAACAAGGTAAAAAAAGGAAAAATACAAATACATTATCATTATGATCATATAAAATAATTTTCCTTAAAACAATATGAAAACTTAAATCCGCGTACAGTATCGAGCAAGATATTCGATGTCTTGAAATCCCTATAAATAATGGGCTCGGCTCCTTCATGGAGAAAGGCTAACCCTTTGGCTGCACCCGTCGCTATTTTGATTCGATTAGACCACGGGAGTGGTATGGTTCCTTCAAGAGATTTAACCACAATACTATCAGTAACGTACATTTTGACTTCTTTTTAAGCACGTTTTTCGTTCATATGGTTTGTTAAAAATTGCGATTTTCCGTGCTTTAAGGATTATGTGTTTTGCCCCATATTTGTAACTAGTTATTAAGAGCCCCGGACTTCGTACCGGTTTATAAACTGTAATAGATTTTATCATTAGTAGTAACATGGATTCATATGAAATATAAAGTTTATACATATGTTGTCAAGCGAAGATTAATATGACAGACTTTATGCATTGTGTTGTGTATTGAACTATATGCTTACAATATAAAAAAAGTTATCCATTGCAGCTGATGTCTATTTTACATGGCTGTTAGCATGTAGATAACGTGTGTGTGTGTGTGGGGGGGGGGGGGGGGGGGGAGCGTTATAATATCAAACCACAGAGACAAAGTCGTACTTTCTTCTTATACTTTACTATTCATCTTCGTGTCAAATGCTAATATATATATATAATATGATGAATGTGTAAAATTAAAAGTAGAAAACTATAAAGTAAAAAATATTATTGAAATACGTTTAAAATACATATATATAATCATAGTATATATGGCATATAATAAAATAATTACATAAAAAACTATTCAATATTAGGCTCGTTTCAAACGTATCTACGATACGATTATAATAATGTAATTTATTAAAATTAAAACGTATTTTTTTAACATATTTTAATCAATATTCGATATATCGTAGTATATATGGTATATAATAAAATAATAACATCAAAAAGTATTCAATATTAGGCTCGTTTCGAACATATCGACGATACGATTATAATAATGTAATTTGTTAAAATTAAAACGTAGTTTTTTAACATATTTCAGTCAATATTCGATATATGACTAAAACGTAAAATGAAATATAGAAAATTAAAAGGTATATAAAATGAATATATATTATAAATACTGGGGGCAAAATGTAAATATGTCAAGAGTTACTGTTCATAACTCCTGATAAATGTTATATATATATAATTCGTTGTCCCTGACACTAATTCTGTCGGAGGTTTAGCATGGAATAATGATGGACAAAAACAGGAAGTTGTAAAAGATAGGGGCAAAAATGTGAACTTTAGAAGCACAACTGCACAAGGACAAAAATAGACATTTTCAACAAATTAAGGGACTAAAAGTGTAATTTACTCGAATATTTATATATGGCAAACGCATCGGTATACTTTACATCTTTGGTGAGATCTAGACCTTAGAGCATCTCCAATAGCTTTGCTAAAAAATTTCTAAAATAGAGAATATATAATGAAAATTTCTAAAAGTATTTTTTTCCATCTCCAACACATTTGCTATTTTAGAGAAGCTATCATTACATTATACTATTAAAATAATCTATAATTTATCATTCCAATGCATTTTAAAAAAAGAATTAAATATATAATAATAAAGATTCATTTTCATTGGTTAGATTGAATAAAATATTAATTTCTCTCTCCTACTATCAAGTTTTAGGGAAATCTCTAAATTTAGAAAAATTTGAAGTTTTTTCTATTATAGCAAACAAGATAGCAATCCTGTTGGAGAGGTTTAGAGGAAAAAAACCCACTTTTTGCTATTTTAGCAAACCTGTTGGAGATGCTCTTAGACCTCTTAATAGGCTGGACTCTACCGATAACCTAGGTACCATTGGGGTAACGTCCTTTTGGTTACATTTTGACTTTTATGGTCAAACATTTCGTCTTCGTAAAATGAAAACCCATGAGCATTGCTCTAATCGTCAAGAAATCTTGAATTTTAAATCGGAGAAACTTACTTCTGAAGAGGTGGTTTTCGAGGCTTCCACGAGTCATGAACTCGTAAACGAGAAGTCGTTGATCGTCTTCGATGCAATATCCGATGAGCTTCACAAGATTCGGATGATGAAGTTGTCCAAGGAAATCGACCTCTGCCTACACACCAAAAAAATAGTCCAAAACATATGTTCGTTAAAAAATTGTCGATACATTGATGGGTTGTACGGTACAACCCATCAATGCATGCTTGAGTTGTACTATTGGTCTCTGTGCATTAATGAGTTGTACCACATAAACCCAACCATCAAAAAATGATTGCTACATTGGGCGGTAATTGATGTGTATGCACAAAGCCCCACCTCTAATTTGCACAAATACCCCTAAAAGGCCGTTATAAGGGCCGTTATGCACTTTCAGTCAAATAACGGGGTTTTGCGCCGTTATAACGGCGTTTTGGGCCGTTATGGCGCCGTTATAGCGCCGTTATAACGGCGTAACGGTGTGGATATATGTGCAAAGGGGAGCACCGTTATGGGCATAACGGCAAAGCACTCCTACATTGGGTATAGTAGTTGACTAGAATATATTTGTACTTGTACATTTCAATTTTAGCAATTTTAAACCAAAACACATTTAAGTTAGGTAACTAAATGTTTTAATGTCACATATTAAATATCTAAATAAAGGGTTTTAAAAATACGCTATATTTTCATGCAATTTGCATTTAAACTATGGCTAAGATGCATTAACAAGTTTTATATACTAACCACCCATTCTCGATGGCCTTGAAGACCATCCGGCTTCAAACTCTTGACAGCGACAGTAAGGCCGGACCCTGGTTTAGCTGGGGCGGTGCCATTTTCCTCTATCCACCCTTTAAACACGAATCCGAACCCTCCTTCGCCCAAAATGCTATCAGGTCTGAAATTCCCGGTAGCCGATTTTAGCTCATGGAAACTAAACTGAAGAAGTTGGCATGGCTTCTTGTCGGATTTAGCCAACTCTTGATTTGGATCCGAAGAGTTTTGAGGTTCGTGAGGAGCACACATCTCCCGATTGCTAGCATTCAAGTAACGGGTTTCTGTTGCTAAACAAAAAAAAATCTAATCGTCAATCGACTTATATATGTTTGGAACGACATAAAACAATTGGTAACTACAGAATTTGCTGAATTTGGAATCCATATATTCGTACAAAATCTATAAATTACAAATGTGAGACGATCTAAAAGCATCTCTAACAGTATTGCTAAAATAAAAAAATTTGAATGTTTTTTTTTATTTTATAAAATGCTCCAGCAACATTGCTAAAGTATTTGCTAAAATAGAAAATTTTGAAGTTTTCTATAAATATAGAAATTTTTCTAAAATAGGACAGATAAACATTATTTTAATATATTTCATCAATGACATAATTAATTGTGTACAGTTTTTATAAAAATTTATTGGGATAATAAATATAATATATTTTTTAATAACACAGGTGATAATAGATTTTATAAAATAGAAAAGCTATTGGAGATCAATGGGGAAAAAAAGTTTTAAAGATTTTTATCTTTCATGCTCTATTTTAGAAAGAATTATAGCAAAATTGTTGAAGATGCTCTAACCACCTTTATTTGCAGATTTCGTTATAAGGGTATTTTAGTCATTTCACATTACCAAACTACAAAAAATCAATAACAAATTCAGAGACATAAAAACAACAAAATGTAAGACAAAAAAAGGTGGGAAGTGTTCAAATAACAGAGAAATACTGATTTGATCATTTATAATTGAGCAAAGATTATATTTAAAATAAAAATTGGGGATTTTTTTGAAATTATACATATACATATATATTATATGATACCTGCATCATAGACAAGACTGGTTCTAGGGAAAGGAGGTGCAGAGTTTCTTCTTGAATCAGCAACTAAGGAGGGTTTACAAGAACCACTGCTAACACTGCGCCTTAGAACTGACCAACAACCACACTTCTTCTCCATTCTCTCTCTTTCTCTCTTTAAAATTGATCTTTTTTCATGTGGGTGTTTATTTATCAATTCAAGAAATCTTGAAATGATATGAAGAAAAAAGAGAGAGAGAAAGAGATTCTCTTTCTTTCTGTGGTTTTTCTCTCACTAAATTTGGTGTTTATAGTGTTTCTTGAAGTGGGTGTTCATCATTCAAGAAATCTTGAAAATGATATCAACAAAAAGAGGGATTTTGTTAACCACCCTCTCTCTCTATATCTATATATATATATATATGTATAATCTGGTGGTGGTGGTGTGTAATTAGTGTTTCTTCATGTGGGTGTTTTTGATTCAAGAAATCTTGAAATGAAAGAGAATGGAGGGATTGTTTTTAAATTTGTTTGATTGATGAGAGAGAGAGAGAGATGAAGGAATGTATGTTTGATGTTGTAGAGAAGCATCAATCATGACCATCATCACCACCATCAACAATTGTGTACAAAAACTACTTTTTTGCCCACCACTTTTTCTCTCTCTAATTACCAAAAAGGAGGCAGTGAAATGGGACAGTTTTTGGGTGATTTTAAAGGAACCATTCTTTAACCTTTTTTTGTTAATTCTTCATCATTGAAAATTTAATTTTACTATATAGAATCCAAAAATAAAACATTAAAAATGTCCGGTTCAATACTGATTTAATCATAAACAAGATTGGTTAACATCGATAACCCCGACAGCTCCATAATCGTCTATCAATTTCGTAATGTGGGAGACATATCTAACTCACTCAACATTATCGTTATGAGGGCGTCTCGTGACCATTCGATTTTGGACAAACACTGCCCCCAGCAATTACCAATTAAGCTACGAACCATAAACAATATTGATGTTACTATGGATACAACAAATTGAATTTGGGGATGACACTCATTGTCGTTTTCCATCATTCTTGTATTAAGATTTTCATTTATATTTGTTAAAATGAAATAAATATTGTTTTGTTTATACGTATTGAAAAAAATATAGATCGTTTTAGTGGTATAACTATTATACCACTTGAAAATTCCATCATGCTTGGCTTATAAAAACAAAAGTTAACAACAAAGGTTGTGGCGTATTGGTTGAGATCCTGGGGATATGGTGAAATATCCCATTTCTCCAGTATTCGAACTTAGGTGTACCTAATAATTGTGGTCACTGAGTTATGAGATAAGATTAGTTTAGACATAGCCTAGGATACCCTTAAAAAAAGTTAATAGGAGAAAGCTCTCTATAAGGGTATATTGGTAAATTCGCCTCCCTCTTTCTGTTTAACATTACCAAAATTGGTAGAGAAATCAGAAATGGGACATTTTTTGGGTGATTCTAAAAGAAGACTAATTACCCTTATTAAATTATTCATGATTGTTGGTTCCAATAAAGGGTATTTTTTTTGAATTCCTCTCTTTTCCTGTTGAATTACTAATTTACTATAATGGGGCAGTGAGTTTTGGGATGTTTTAAACTTTAATTACGTCATTGCATCTACTAATTAAGGGTATATTTGGAAAAGAAAAGGTGAGATACTTTTACTCCAATTTACACAATTCCAATCAAAATTGTATAGGGGTGAGCAAAAACCGGACCGAAAACCGAAAAACCGAAAAAAAACCGAAAAAACCGAAACCGAAAAACCGAAAACCGAAAAAAAAACCGAAAAACCGAACCGAAACCGAAAACCGAAAAACCAAATGGTCCGGTTTCGGTTTTGGCTCAAAAACCGAACCGAAAAAAACCGAAAAAAACCGAACCGAAAATAATATATTATTTTAAAATTTTATAATATATATTATATATATAGGGAAGGTTCAAACATCTTTTATATATATATATATATATATATATATATATGTTATCGATTTCCCCTTGATCTTTCACGAAACAAGCAATCCTAACGCCTGAAACATCTTGTTTGTATTTTGACGATTCGTAAACTTACTTAATTTTATTATTTTATACTTTTATTGTTGAAAATATAAGATAACCGAAAACCGAAAGTCAAACCGTTTCACCAACCGGTTGAAAAATGGAAGAAACATAGAGTTATAGATCCAAAACCGGGGGAAAAAAACCGAAAAAACGAAAAAAAAAAAAAAAAAAAAAACCGAAAAAAAAACCGAAAAACCGAAAACCGAACCGAGAACGAAAAAACCGAAAAACCGAAAACCGAAAAAACCGAAAACCGAACCGAAAAAAACCGAAAACCGAAACGGCTCGGTTTTCGGTTCGGTTCCGGCCAAAAACCGAACCGAACCGAACCGTGCTCACCCCTAAAATTGTATAAGAGGAATAAATTCCTTTAGATATTTTCTTGTACATCTGTGTTTTCTTTTTTTAACATTACTGTATTGTCTTTAAAAAATGATCGGGTTGCATCAAAGTTCTCAATTAAACCTTGCGTATTTGTACGAAATTAACTAATTATATAAGATTACAAAACCACTTAGAATAACATTTTCTTATAGCAAAAAATTATAATTCTTATAAGTCACTATCATTATAAAATGGTTTTACGAGTCGTTAACATGTTTTGAATTCTTATACAAAAAGAGGATGTTAACTTTGTTAGTTTTTCATATGTGTCACATTAAAAAATGGGGCATACAAAACTAAAGTTCTTATTAGTGATTTGTTAATGATGTGAGTGTGACAGTAGTTTTTTTTAACGATAAGTATAATAAAAGGCGGCTAGCAAGAAACTTGGGCCAAAAGGAAGTTACAACGAGCAATTTGTCCAACTAGGAAGTAAAGTACAATTTCCCCCTACTATGAAGCCAAAAGAAAGTGATGGCTTACAAAGCATGTTTAGCTTAGTTGGTCTTCCTAAGGACGGTAACATCAGGTGGGGAACTGTGGATGGAATCCCAAGCTACCCGGGTTCGATCTCAAGGGGAGTCAATTAAAGACATGAAGAGTACCCAGTACAGTCATAGACTAGGCTCCCCCCCCCCCTCCCAACCCATTCAAAGATTGTAGTTGGGCTCTAGGTCCAGCATAAGCTGGGTCGAGACAACGAGGGATTAGTGGGCTTCCCGTGGATGCCCAATACCGTGGGGGAGGCGTGCGTGCGTGTGTGTTCGTGGTAGTCGTTCGTTGGTTCGATGGCTTGGATTTTGTTGGCGATATGTGAACGGACTAGCTTCCTTGTCGTTGAAGACTGTGTCGTTCCTCACCTTCCAGATTTTCTAAGACGTAGGAGTGAATAACCACATTAGCAACCCCGCACAAGTATTGATTTTGCAATTGTCTCCCGAAGGGAGCGATGATCTCTTCTACACTGGAGCAGTTTTCCGAAATAGTATCCCTCCAAACTTTGTGGCCTGTCTAACCTCCATAGCCAATCTACAAGAGGTGAAGAGGTGATCAGTTGTTTCTGAAGGTTTGTTGCAAAGAAAACACATTGGGTTAAGGAGGATGATGATGCCTTTCAAGATAAGGTTTACTTTGGTTGGGACCTTGTCCAGTCTAACTTGTCAAGTGTGGATATTGAGTTTTTGGGAAACGAAGTAATTCCGGATCGTTGATAGCCCACAACTCCTTAAACCGGTATCGTCCAAAGTTGTGCGAAGCAAGGAGACCGAAAATTTTCAATATTGTCTAGTTGACTATAGTTAACTAATTAAGATGATCGACTGATCAAACCAACCTAGAAAATTTTCAAGTGCTGACACCATTTGACTATGGTACTACATTGGATATTTTTCACAAAATCAATATCGGTCTAGTTGTCAATTCATTTCTTATGTGAGGCTATGTATTTAAGTCTTTTATTGTTTTTTTTATAAAGCACAACAAATTTGGAATAAAAAGCTAAAACTAAGAAAATAACTCTAACTGGACTCATATTCTAGTCTGGTTGGAAAAAGTCTTGGAAACCAACTCTATCAAAGAACCAAAGACATCGGAAAGTTTAACAAAATAAGGTTGGTATCGAAAGGTTAACAAATAAGGTTGGTCCCAATGGCCAACAAGTCTGGACCCAATATCATAATGACTTGTTTTTCGGTTTTTAAGGGTTTCTTTTATGTGAATAAACCCTTTTGAATGTTTTAAATTGTAGAGATTATAAAGTTATATTTGTAGTTAAAAGACCGATATAAACATAATTATCATCTTTTACAAATTTTAATATTCAATCTCTAAACTATTTCAATTACTTTGATTTAATTTTTAATTATTACAAATTACTTTAGTTCCTTTTTTTGTACTTTTTCAATTAATCACATGTTACTCTTGGTTTAAATTCTATAGGTTTTCTTTAATTTTAGGCTAAATAAATATCAAAAGTTTGCGTCATACTATGAAAAAACTACTAGGGTAAATGTGTCTCATCAATCTTTTTTTTTTTTCATCATTGTGACTTGTTATAATTATAATCAATTAGGTTTAGTATTGAACCGATTAAGATTTGATGTTTGAAAGATTTAAACAGGACTTGTATAGAGTGTTATTTTCCACATATCTATTTGTATAATATAACTTGATAATAGTTCTTGACTTTTTTTAATGATTGAGTCCTTCAATTATCATATATTTGTATTCGAATCACATTCTAATTAGTGTTGATTCCAATCCTTCAACTATAGTACATTTGTAGACAAACATTCATGCAGATACATAAGATTATATACATCATCTTTAATGAAACGTTTATTTTGATTCACATGATTATCCTTTTTAAGGATTTCATCGCATATACAACAAAATTGATATGTTCAGACATCAATAACAGTCGTGATTAACTAGTTGGATTGTGATGTATTCGTTTTTTCTACCCTAGTTCAAATATGAGCGTTGACCAAGCACTTGTGGCCATGGAGATTCACATGTAATGACAATGACTCCAATTCATTCTTGGTTGCCGGGAGGATTACTAGGTGCATTTAAGTAGGTTCGGAAGTCCACATTTATCCAAAAAGAATAACATATAGAATAACTAATTGGAATTTTAAGTTTAGAAGCTCAATAAAGCATTACAATAGGTTATTACGACTAGGTTGGACAACCTAAAAGTTTTTGTTCTTATGAAACAATGTGTTGTTAGGAAAAGTTATATAGACAACTTAATAGGATTTAAGATATATATCTTCATATCAACTTTTTTATAAGACAGTTCTTCAAAATTGTCAAATAATTTAAGATGTTTTAAAAATTTATCAAGTTTTATCATAGTCTTGGTCAACTTAAAATAAGAGTTTAAAAGTATTACGAGAGTAGATTACAAAAATTCTGTCCATATGGTTTGATGAAAACTCTAGCTTTCATTCATACCTTTTAAAATTATTCAAAAACTTTCTTTGATTAAATTTTGTTCTTTTGATATGGTATCCGACTCTAATAGTTGTTAATAGAATTTGATAAGTGCTACTCACATGAGAGATGGCAAAATGTGCTCAGTGTGGCCTGGAGTCGTCGGAAGACCGGGGCCGACTTGGGATCGTCGATTCGAGACCATTTACTGAAATTAGAGTGAGAAAAAAGCTCGGTCTAAATAGGATTGAGACCGGTTATAGGCCCAATCTGATTTAATTAATCAAGAAAAAATGTTATCGTTTTATAAGAACGGTCACATGACCGTTTTTCTTTTTCATTTTTTGACCTTTTTTGTCCTTTTGACCATCTATACAATATATTTTAATTTATTGTGTATTGGGGAAGATACCAACTCACAAATGCAAAAAAGCATTCATAATTCTCCCTATAGCTTATGATTTCGGCTTGTATTCTAATTTTGTTTTTTAACTATTTAAAAAATAAATAGTTAAATTCATTATCTTTATAGAAAAGTTTAGTTAAAAACTAAGAAAAACATATTATATTTTATTTATATTTTATTCTTGCGTTCATTGTTCTAATAACTTTAAAAAGGACAAAAATAAAATAAAAAATACTGTAACTATTCATCACAATTTACTAGATGCTCTTGTTGAAAATAACATTTTAAAGTTTAAAAGTTTTTCGATTCCAAAAGGAGGCATATAATGAGGTTCTTTGATCTCCAACAAAGCATCATGGCTTTCATAATGTAAAAACATATTCTTATTAAACCCATTCAATTCGTTCAATTATTCTTCTTATATTAAAAGAATGAGGGTCAAGATATAAAAAATATTACAAATATCAAGATTATGTTATTGCATATAAACAATTTATAAATTCATAGTATTTCAATTAATCTACATTTAATGTATGTAAATAAAAGTTATAATGTTATTGAATAAGATCTTAAAAGGAAAATTGTGAATTTATGTAAAGGGTGTTCAGAAGAGCATAAGCAAACACCAATTGAACAAGTATTACTATGGGTAGTAGAATATAAATTGTGTGGTTAAAAAAACATACAAAAGATGGTCAAGAGAATATTGAGTACAATCCAAAAATACTCCTTTGGATACTCTATACTTGATATATCCATTGTGTCCACAAATAGTATTTGAAAATGAGACCTTTTTGACATTTAAGTGTATTTCAAAGTCAACTGTTCAATCCTTTTATACTGTGAAAGTCAGCTAATTTAGTACATATGAGAAGCTGACTTTTTGTCTTTTATAAATCTTTATGGACACACGTGTATTCTAATGTGCACAAATGAAAATCAGTATTTTTGTACAGGTGGGCTTGACTTATAAAAAGTTCTTCGTATAAGAACCGACTTATTTAAAGGTTGACACTTTGATTCTCTATTGAAGGCCAATGATTCACTCTCTTTTTGACCTATATACTAACATACAATACATCAAATGTATATTTAGCATACATGGGGTTGTTAATAAATTGTCATTTTTTCAGTTGGACTTGTATATTTAACAACTAGTATTTAGGTAAGAATTGATTGTTTATTACGACTTAGTGTTTGAACCTTGTTTAGATATTGAGATTTTGGTTTTCCAACAAAATATAAAAATTGAAACGTTATACAATGAGGTGGGTGTGAGGAGTAAATGGCCATTTTCTTGTAAGATGGGGTGAATGGTCTTTTCACTTGCATCTTGTGTGTTGTGGAACAACAAAAGCTTTTTGGTTTGATTAGATGAGGTGAGAGATGCTATTCCTTTTCCATTTTGCCATTTTTTGTAACTTGCCTCTTGCCTCTTGATTTCGGTGTGGGGTGTTATAATTTAATCTAAAAAAATTTATACTTATCTGTTGTATATATGATATAACAAATTGTTATATCAGGTTTAGATGACAACGTCAAGAATGATTTAATTTTCTTGTATGCAATCAACATACCTAACAGGTGTTACGCAATTTTTGTCGAATCATATTGGATTAGTGTACCATAATATTATGAAACGTAATACAATTGTTGCATTATAATTAATCATGAGAAAGGCTCCATGGGTTTCATTCAAAGTTCAACTTGAATACAGTTACCGTTTAAGTCTCTTAGTATTAGTTCATTGTTCCTAACCAACAACAAAATAAAGAATTTGAAATTTGATATCAATATATTTTAGGTTTCTTTAAATAACTCAATAGGCAAATATGTAAATTCTTCCGAATTTATGTTTATAATAGCAATAACTAACAAAATGTTTATCGGATCATTTATTGTCAGCAATGTATTTTGCCTCCAATCGTGTTGGCAAACACTCAATTAGTGAGTTATTATGCAACCCATTTGTCATAAATATTCTCATTGTTGGCCCTACTTAGTTAAACCTCTTTTAACCAACAAATCTCATTGGTTGTGTTTTGTTCATGAACAATCGTTTAAACAAACCAAATGTTATCCTCCTCGAAAAAGTGAAGAAAAATTGTGTAGAAAAGTTTTGCTTCTTAATGACAAACAAATATAATTTACGAAAAATTGGATGTTAAACACTCACTAATAGAGATGCATAAACGAGCACATGACCCGACTCGAGGCTATCTACACGTACACGAGGATCGTAATATACGCTCAAAATCCAACCAGTGTTATATTTTTCATCGTTTTAAAAATGTGAAACACTATTAATATTTTATTATTTTTGTCAAATTTTAACTTTTAAAAAGACATTTACCCCTCGTAACCTCTAGTTTGAGTGCATTATAGAAAATATAATTTATTCTATAATTTGAAAATAAACTCAAAGACCCAAAATCTTAACCCCATGCTATATAGTTTCCATTACTTTCAGCTCAATACTCTCTATAATTGATTCTTTTTTCTTTAAACGATAATTTTCTTTTGCCAATAATGAAGGAAAAAGTTTTACCTTACGAACATCTTCATTATTAAAGATATATTTTCGCTTTATCTTGTGATTCCTTGCCTTACTTCTTTTGAGTTTGGGGTTTTTCTCACCAAACATGTCTCGATCTTTCTATCAATACCAAGCATCTTATTCTCATGTCTCTTCTTCCTATTTTATTTTCTTTTTTATTTCATTCTATATGTTTTCTTAGCTAATTTGCACTCGCGATCTTTAAATTCATAGTTTATTTGACTCTAATATTTATTTGTTTCTCTTCTCATATACTATTTGTTCTCCCCTTTCACAATTTCATCATCAAGAAACACTTTCCTGACCTCTATATTGCTTATGGTATCTGTTTGGACATATAGTTATATAAGTATCATCACATACCACGTCTAAGGCTTAGTACTTGTTATTAACGCTCTACCAACTTAATTCACACATATGTGTGTGCGGGCACTCACACACATACACACACAGACACATGTGTGTGGCTTTACGGAATTGCTCTCAAACAAAGGGACGAAAATGCTCTCAAGCTTATCTAAGGAGTTGGATGGTCATTAGAGTGAAGGACCAACTTGTTATAAAACAAGATATTACGAGTCCTTATCTGTAATAAAAGAAGTTTACGGACCAATTTTGTAAAAGTCACCAAACCATAGAACCAAATTCATAATTAACTAAAAAATTATATTTAGGGTAAAATATAATTTAACCTAAACTTTTATTTCTAAACTTTTATCTATAAATGGTTTAATCCTTAAAATTTTTTATCCATAAATGGTTTAATCCTTAAAAAATTTACCTTAACTAACATATATTATGTAACGCCCCATTTCCCAAAGTTAGCTATTTAACGTTATTGTCAGGATTTAGTCAAGTTAGTGTCCATTATGTAAATTTCAGGTTTGGGGACTTAGTTGTCATTATAGAAAGTTGGAGGTCATGTATATAAGGAGGGTTGAAGCCCTAAATCCCTTTCATTTGTGTTTATGCGACTTTGAGAGAAAGGGAGCAAGGAGGCGATTTTGGGTGATTCAGAAGAGAGGAATCGTTCATTTGGAGTAGCAAGTAGCAAGCAATCGTCGTTGGTGGATTCCTTAAGGTAATCTTGATGTTGTTCATGTCTAATCGTTATATTTGTAAGCTTATTTCAAGGGTTAGGGTTTTGGGATGAAAGTAGTGAAATTGGTGATCTTTGGGTCACCAATCAAGTGGTTATTGATGTTATTTGGATGCTAGAATGTAGGTAAATGTTTGGGGATGCTTTGGTAAGCATCAATTTGAGTTTTCATGTTAGAAATCGATGAAAAAGGTAGAAATCGCGACCTTGGAACGAAACCCCGTCGAAATCGATTTTTGGGGTTCTGGAGGTGCCTCGCGCCGCGAAGGGTAGGCCCTCGCGCCGCGAAGAAGTGTTGTGCAGTGCTGCGAAGCTTCGCATCGCGAAGCCTGAGTCTTCGCGAACGCGAAGCTCTGTCTGTTTCGAATTTTGAACTTTTTACGTTAGGGCTCGGTTGGGGTTTTCGGGTTTATAAACCCCTAGGGGATAGTTGACAAACCAAGTGATTATATATCCAATGTTACGAGACACTTGAGGGTCACACCTGTGAGGACCTATAAGTCGAACAAGTTAGATGAAACCCCGAAATGGAGAATTAGGATTTATAATAGTGTATTATAAATCAGTTGGGTAATTTCAGTCAGAATTACCAAAGTTAGAGGGTTATTAATTAATTAGGATATTATATATTTATTAGATAAATAAATATATAATAGTTAATTAATAAGGTTTATATATATTAAGATAAATATATATAATCGTAATTATCGTATGCAAATTCTTTTCCAGCTAATTAAAAAAGGAAAGGATTTGAGATAATTACAATAAGGAAACTGGATTCCATACAAACTGTATTTTTCCTCCATATAAATAAGGCTTATGGGTTAAGGAAAAATAACAAGCTTTTCAATTAAGAAAACCAGTTCTCAGTTTCCCTCCTCTCTCTCCAAAACCGGCGCTATTCCCCCCCGGTCGAATCTTAGTTTTTGTTCGGGTTTCATACAGTTCTACTAGAGGGACGTTCGCTGGTCGATCATTGGTGGATCTATTCTCAAGCAACCAGGTAAATTGATCTAAACCAAACTAATAGGATTAAAACTGTAACGATTAAAGATTATTAGGCTTAATGGGTTTTTAGCTTTTATCGCTTCCGCACAAATAAGATCGAAAACAGCGTGTTTTTGATCGCGTAGGTTTTATCAGTTTGATTAACCTATGAGATATATCAAACCAGCGAGGTTTGATAGATCTGAGATAATCCTCGAGTCAGTTTGATCCGAGGATACCCACAAAAACCCAACAGTGGTATCAGAGCCATTGTTAATAAATCGTTTTTAGTTTTAGTTTTTTTATCTGTTTACGTATGATCCGTTAAAATTTGTTTCTTGTGTATTGTGTTTAAAAATCTGATTTTTATGGTTTAACTAATAAATTTTTGATTTTTATTCGAAAACCCGAACCCAAAACCAACCACCACCAGATCGGTGGTGGCTGGAGGCCGGAACGATCACGGCTGCACCACCGATCGTGGTTGCAGCCATGATTGGTTATGGTGGCGGCGTCGGCCTTGAACAAAAAAATTACCAAACCACCAGACCACCAGTTCGGTGGTGGTGGTCGAACCACTCTCAAAACCGTGGTTGATCCACCCGAAGGTGGTAACCATGGTTGATCAATCGGCTGCCACCAGACCGGTGGAAGTCAAATCGGTTCTTGACCGTGGATCCTAAAAACAACCCAGCCACGCCACCGATTGTGGTGACGGCATCGGTTATCACCAACCACCAGATCCGTGGTGATTCTCGACCGCTGGAAATCACAGCCGCACCACAGCGAGTGGTGATGGCATTGATGGTTCATTCAATCGCCGGCCGCACCGCGTATAGCGGTGGCGGCGTCCGGCTACCGAGTTTTTCAGACCACCGAACCGCACCACTATGGTGGATGCGGCGAATGGTGATGGCCGTGGGTGTAGTATCGGGCCAAGGCCGCGTCACCAATAGACGGTGGCCACACCGCAACCACCAGAAACCGCTAAGTGCGGTGGTGGATGGCGGTGTTCTTGGCTGTCTTGAACCACCAGCAATCGCCGGCCAATCCGCACAAGGCGGTGGCGGCAGCCGCTACTTAATCGATCGCCACAGCTGCGACGGTTATGTGGTGGTGGCGGTAGTATGCGGCAGTTTCGCGACCACCAAGCCAAACCACCAGCGAGGTGGTGTCGGTGGTTTCGCGACCACCTAGCCGGACCACCAACAAGGTGGTGATGGAATCTAGCGGCAGCCTTAGCGGTGGTGGATAGCGGTGTTATTAACCGTTGACGCCGGTTCTCGCAATCGCCGGCCAAGCCGCGTAAAACGGCGGCGGCTGACGGTGGTTGTAATCACCAAACTAGCGACCACCAGAAACCACCTTGGTGGTGGTAGTGTGCGAACCGGCCACCGCTGGCTGCCTCATGGCCGCGCCAAAGCGGTGGCGGTAGTCGATCAACCGGCAGATACGACCGCCAGAAGCCACCATGGTGGTAGTAGTGTGCGGTATTGCACTCGAGGAAATCACGGCGCAAGCCGCGCTTTCACGACACGAACTAGACTTCTGATCGACCTAGGGTTTTTCGTATTGCTGGGCCTAAATGATATCAGGCCCAAAGCCCAGTTTCTTGGACCAAGTTATGGCCCAAGAGGGGTTTATCAGTTTTAATTGTTTTATCCAAATTAGTCGTTTTAGAATATTTTAAAATAATGTCTTATCAAACTAGTTATTTTGACCAGCTTGGTCAAATAGTTTTTGTGTCGTGTCTTGACCAGCTAAGTCAAACACGACGCGGTTTAAAGTTCACTCATTTTAGACGATCAATTTGTTTGGTAAAACCCGTTTTGACACATTTTTGGATAAAAGGAATTTTTTTCTAGCAAGTCAATTTTATTTATAAAAGTGTAATTTTATAAAACTAATTTTAGTTTCGATTTATAAAACTGTTGTTTTTATAAATCAGTTTAAAAACATGTTTTGCGATAATAGAGACAAGATAATTTTAACGGATCCAGATTTATTTCTCGTAATTATAATATTGCTTATTTATATAATTGCGTGATTGCTTGAGTTATATATACATCCCAGTTTGAGTTTGTATCTATATCTATTATAGTATTTTGCCAACCTAGACCCTTGACATATTCACGGGGAGGCCTGCGTGCCATTTACAACCCCTTATGTAATAATGACCTTAGGATAGAAATTTGTTTTATTCTTTCGGGATAACGAGGCCAGTGGGAGCTACTTCATCACTACCGGAGTACTAACAAAACATGGCGAGGCCAGTGGGAGCTACGCGAGTTTTGAAGCTTTTAGTAGAATAGGTCATTATTGGTCCCTAGGAAACGTTGGCAAAAACTATAATTAGGTACTATGTGATTAATTATTGTTTAATTGCATGGTTGATTAATTATTTGTGATATCCTGCATGTTAATAGTTTTAAATAGAGTTGTTACTTTAAAACTAGTTAATATCACAAAAGGAATATAGGTTTTAGTTTCGTTAAACTTTTCAAAACGATAGTTTTTGATTTAAAAAAAACCTATAGATGATTGTTTTATATAAAAGGCAAGTTGACAAAAACAGTTAGTTTTTAATCAACTAGGTGTGCTGTTAAAACAGTTAGTTTTAATTAGCAGGTAATTTTAGAACAGTTGGTTTTAAAATTACGAGTATGTTTGAAACAATTAGTTTAAAACATAAGTAGCCTTTATAACAATCAGTTTTTTTTCAATATCCTGGAAGTAAAGTTTTTCAAAACCCCGAAAATCATAGATCAGTAGTGCAACCCATCTAGGGGCACCTTCGGCGTAAAGTACATAGGCGTTGTAAGTGATCACACATTCAACGTCTGTGTTCAAACTGAAGCTGAAGGGGTTACATAACTCTGCGAATTATCTCCGGGTGGTACCGGCCAGAGTATAGTGATCAGGTCCCCAAAATGGTGAGATCTGTTTTGGTACTATAATGTTCACCGGGTGGTACCGGGCCAAAAAGCACTAAGAGGGACTAAAACATGCACAGGTAGTTGCCATAAGTCTCGAAAAGATCTAGGAGTCATGTCAGCTAGATATGATTGGTAAAAGTCCTTACCTACCGAAATAAATACGGGTCTGGTGGAGCAAGAACATTACGCACATCAGGACGTATGAAATAAGGATCCTAGTCCAATAAATTGATCATTTAAGGGTTTATTGATATTTTATTGGAAATTAGTCTATTTACAGTTGCTAAGACCAAAAGTTTTATTTTGTGTAGATGGCAAGCACTGTTACCAGCACTAATAATCTTTCCCCCCGATCTATCCTAGAGAAGGATAAACTGACCGGCCCTAACTTTCTCGACTGGGAGCGCAATCTGATGATTGTGCTCAGACATGAGAGAAAGTGGTATGTGCTTGAAGAGCCACTTGGGGAGGCACCTCCGGCAAACGCTCTGGCCGCTGCCAGAAATGCCCACAAGAAGCACTCGGATGATCTCCTTGATGTCGCCTGTCTGATGTTAGCAACTATGAGCCCAGATCTGCAAGCAGGGCTCATAAATACAAATGCTTACGACATGATCCGCCAGCTGAGGGACATGTTTCAGACTCAGGCTCGTACAGAACGCTACGATGCCACCAAAGCATTCAATGAGTGCAAAATGGTAAAGGGGACATCAGTAAGTGACCATGTCATGAAAATGAAACGGCACTTAGATCATCTGGAGAGGCTTGGTCATCCTGTTCCGTTGCAGCTAGCAACAGACACCATACTCAATTCACTGTCAGAAGACTACAGACCCTTCGTAGTCAATTACAATATGAATAACATGGAGAAAACAATAGCAGAATTGCACTCCATGCTTAAGACAGCTGAACTGAATATGGGGAACAAGAACAAGACAAAAGATGTCTTGATGGTGAAAGACGGAGGGGTGAGAAAGAAAAATGGGCAAGCTAGCACCAGTAAAGGAAAAGGACCAGTCCAGGCCATCCAGAGTGCACCCAAGAAAGGCAAAGGCAAGGGCAAGGGCAAGAAGGTTAAGCCAAACAAAGCTAGGACCGAAAACCGCTGCTTTATATGCAATGAGATCGGTCATTGGAGGCAAAACTGCCCTAAGCGTCATGAAGCAGGTATGTAAACCTCAGAAAATTTATGATTGCTTTGTTTTGTCACTTCTTACTTGTTAGCTTACAAGTATACTGATACCTAGAGCAAATGATTATTGCAGGAGGTCAGAAATGAAGTGAAGTGCCCAGGAGTTGCCGAGGATCTTAAGTAACGAGATGATTTAAGTCATGACATTTTTGAATTTATAGTTTTAAAACAGTTATTTTTGGGGGTTTATGTTTTAAACAATTTTTGGGTAATTATATTTTATAATTTCATGGTTTTATTTTCAAAAGTTATTGTCTTGACATAGAAATATCTGATTGTGACTGATATTCTTATATCTGTATGATCCTAGTTGATGCCTGTTATAATTACTTTAATGAAATTGAAGTAATTTGTATAAAAACTATCAAAACGCACGAGATTCTATAGGAATACGTTTTGAGAATAAAACATTTATGAATAATAGTTTTGTGATCAAGAGGGAGAATTTAAGATATTAACTCAGATAGCGTTAATAACAGCATTTATAAAACTAGAAAGATTCCAAGTTCTGGAATTAGGATTTGACCAAATCCAGTTAAGTTTTATAAAAGAAATTCTCAAGAATTAACTAATCAAGTTTGATCAAGTTTTATTCAAATGTTTTAAAAGGAGAATTTAGGATATTAACTCAGATGGCGTTAATAACAACATTTATAAAACTAGAAAGATTCCAAGTTCTGGAATTAGGATTTGACCAAATCCAGTTAAGTTTTATAAAAGAAATTCTCAAGAATTAACTAATCAAGTTTGATCAAGTTTTATTCAAATGTTTTAAAAGGAGAATTTAGGATATTAACTCAGATGGCGTTAATAACAGTATTTATGAAACTAGAAGGATTCCAAGGTTTGGAATTAGGATTTAACCAAATCCAGTTGAGTTTCATAAAAAGGAAATTCTCAAAAGTTCATTACTTGAAATTAGGATTGACTAATCAAAGTTTTGACTAAGTCAATAGTAAATTTTGAGTAATAGTTAGTTTTTATGCTAGTAAGTGGGAGCCCAATTTATTCTCTATCTAGTCTGAGATAAAAGAATAAAAGATATAATTATTGATATATCTCGGAATTCATAAATCCAGGTAGGATAAGGATTCATAAGATATAATTTACCCTTTTAGTTAAAAGGATAAAAGTTTCAAGACCCATGAAACAAAGGTCGTGACTGACTTAAAAAATCAATAATTAAAGTGTTGGATTAAAATATAGGATTCCAGTAGATTTGCCAGTATTGCAAATGGAATCAGATTTCAGGTAGAAATCATTCATCTACACAGCAACTAAGGAAAGTTGCAGTCTTACATATTCAGGAACTGGAAGTTAGTCCAGGTCTCCAAGTTCATGGAATATGACAAAAGTCTAGTTATTGCTTTTATAAGGTGTTTGCAAAACAATAATTAGCAGATACAAGTAGATCCTATAAACAGACTTGTACTATTTGGTTATCACTTTGATTAAAATGGTAAACTTTAATCAAAGGGTTTAAACTGAAGATAGGTGATACTTCATTTTAAACCAATATTTAACAAACGTTAAATAGACATTATGAAAGTTGTTAAAGAAAAGACATTCAAACTTGTTATTACAGCGTGTAATATGGACTATACAAGATTGATTTCTTTATCACTTTCACATTTTGCATGTTTTAATTAATCCAGGAATGAAACTAGTTTCCAGTTTTCATTCAAAATCTGTCCGTGACAACTTATCATTGTGGGAACATGACAAGGCGTTAAAGTCATTGTGAACTTTTAGGTAGTTATGATCAATAACAGCTACAAGTGCTGTAGACTAAAAGTTGCACAGATATTTGATAGAGTAGCAAATATCGGACGTGATCCGCGGTTGAGATTGCTTCTTGGAGTAAAGTCATAAGTGAATCCCACAGTGGTTGTCCCTATCACCTGAGGTATCTGATTTGATATCATGAGGACTACTGGATTCTTAGTGCACTCAACCGCTACGCCGTAACAAGGTGGCTATAAAGGGTGTAACTAGATTCAGCGGAAGCCGTGGTGTCAAAGGCAGATATGCAAGATGGGATTTGCACCTCTTCTTAGAAGAGAGATATTTCTGGGCCCATCTTGACTGACTAAGTATACTGATGAAGTGCATGGCCATGCCCAAACGAACTGATTAGTTCTTTGTCGTTTACCTATCAGTGAAAGTCAGATAATCAAGAAAACAGAATCTTGAGTATTTAGAGTTGACACTTTCCAAGCTCATACTCACAGATGGAATATCGTGATGCAAAGGGAAAAGCCAAGATATACCCAATCAATGAACAGTAGTTTCATAGATACCAATTCCTTGCGGAATGTTTATATCACCAGTCTGGGTATAAGAGTTCTTGTAACCTGGTCAACCTAAGTGCCTGTCTAGGGGCCTCCTTAGGTCCGTATAGTCAAAGGTGGTATTGCCAACTTGCACAAGTGGGAGTCTGTTAGGAATTATGTGCAGAGTTGACAAACCAAGTGATTATATATCCAATGTTACGAGACACTTGAGGGTCACACCTGTGAGGACCTATAAGTCAAACAAGTTAGATGAAACCCCGAAATGGAGAATTAGGATTTATAATAGTGTATTATAAATCAGTTGGGTAATTTAAGTCAGAATTACCAAAGTTAGAGGGTTATTAATTAATTAGGATATTATATATTTATTAGATAAATAAATATATAATAGTTAATTAATAAGGTTTATATATATTAAGATAAATATATATAATCGTAATTATCGTATGCAAATTCTTTTCCAGCTAATTAAAAAAGGAAAGGATTTGAGATAATTACAATAAGGAAACTGGATTCCATACAAACTGTATTTTTCCTCCATATAAATAAGGCTTATGGGTTAAGGAAAAATAACAAGCTTTTCAATTAAGAAAACCAGTTCTCAGTTTCCCTCCTCTCTCTCCAAAACCGGCGCTATTCCCCCCCGGTCGAATCTTAGTTTTTGTTCGGGTTTCATACAGTTCTACTAGAGGGACGTTCGCTGGTCGATCATTGGTGGATCTATTCTCAAGCAACCAGGTAAATTGATCTAAACCAAACTAATAGGATTAAAACTGTAACGATTAAAGATTATTAGGCTTAATGGGTTTTTAGCTTTTATCGCTTCCGCACAAATAAGATCGAAAACAGCGTGTTTTTGATCGCGTAGGTTTTATCAGTTTGATTAACCTATGAGATATATCAAACCAGCGAGGTTTGATAGATCTGAGATAATCCTCGAGTCAGTTTGATCCGAGGATACCCACAAAAACTCAACAGTGGTATCAGAGCCATTGTTAATAAATCGTTTTTAGTTTTAGTTTTTTTATCTGTTTACGTATGATCCGTTAAAATTTGTTTCTTGTGTATTGTGTTTAAAAATCTGATTTTTATGGTTTAACTAATAAATTTTTGATTTTTATTCGAAAACCCGAACCCAAAACCAACCACCACCAGATCGGTGGTGGCTGGAGGCCGGAACGATCACGGCTGCACCACCGATCGTGGTTGCAGCCATGATTGGTTATGGTGGCGGCGTCGGCCTTGAACAAAAAAATTACCAAACCACCAGACCACCAGTTCGGTGGTGGTGGTCGAACCACTCTCAAAACCGTGGTTGATCCACCCGAAGGTGGTAACCATGGTTGATCAATCGGCTGCCACCAGACCGGTGGAAGTCAAATCGGTTCTTGACCGTGGATCCTAAAAACAACCCAGCCACGCCACCGATTGTGGTGACGGCATCGGTTATCACCAACCACCAGATCCGTGGTGATTCTCGACCGCTGGAAATCACAGCCGCACCACAGCGAGTGGTGATGGCATTGATGGTTCATTCAATCGCCGGCCGCACCGCGTATAGCGGTGGCGGCGTCCGGCTACCGAGTTTTTCAGACCACCGAACCGCACCACTATGGTGGATGCGGCGAATGGTGATGGCCGTGGGTGTAGTATCGGGCCAAGGCCGCGTCACCAATAGACGGTGGCCACACCGCAACCACCAGAAACCGCTAAGTGCGGTGGTGGATGGCGGTGTTCTTGGCTGTCTTGAACCACCAGCAATCGCCGGCCAATCCGCACAAGGCGGTGGCGGCAGCCGCTACTTAATCGATCGCCACAGCTGCGACGGTTATGTGGTGGTGGCGGTAGTATGCGGCAGTTTCGCGACCACCAAGCCAAACCACCAGCGAGGTGGTGTCGGTGGTTTCGCGACCACCTAGCCGGACCACCAACAAGGTGGTGATGGAATCTAGCGGCAGCCTTAGCGGTGGTGGATAGCGGTGTTATTAACCGTTGACGCCGGTTCTCGCAATCGCCGGCCAAGCCGCGTAAAACGGCGGCGGCTGACGGTGGTTGTAATCACCAAACTAGCGACCACCAGAAACCACCTTGGTGGTGGTAGTGTGCGAACCGGCCACCGCTGGCTGCCTCATGGCCGCGCCAAAGCGGTGGCGGTAGTCGATCAACCGGCAGATACGACCGCCAGAAGCCACCATGGTGGTAGTAGTGTGCGGTATTGCACTCGAGGAAATCACGGCGCAAGCCGCGCTTTCACGACACGAACTAGACTTCTGATCGACCTAGGGTTTTTCGTATTGCTGGGCCTAAATGATATCAGGCCCAAAGCCCAGTTTCTTGGACCAAGTTATGGCCCAAGAGGGGTTTATCAGTTTTAATTGTTTTATCCAAATTAGTCGTTTTAGAATATTTTAAAATAATGTCTTATCAAACTAGTTATTTTGACCAGCTTGGTCAAATAGTTTTTGTGTCGTGTCTTGACCAGCTAAGTCAAACACGACGCGGTTTAAAGTTCACTCATTTTAGACGATCAATTTGTTTGGTAAAACCCGTTTTGACACATTTTTGGATAAAAGGAATTTTTTTCTAGCAAGTCAATTTTATTTATAAAAGTGTAATTTTATAAAACTAATTTTAGTTTCGATTTATAAAACTGTTGTTTTTATAAATCAGTTTAAAACATGTTTTGCGATAATAGAGACAAGATAATTTTAACGGATCCAGATTTATTTCTCGTAATTATAATATTGCTTATTTATATAATTGCGTGATTGCTTGAGTTATATATACATCCCAGTTTGAGTTTGTATCTATATCTATTATAGTATTTTGCCAACCTAGACCCTTGACATATTCACGGGGAGGCCTGCGTGCCATTTACAACCCCTTATGTAATAATGACCTTAGGATAGAAATTTGTTTTATTCTTTCGGGATAACGAGGCCAGTGGGAGCTACTTCATCACTACCGGAGTACTAACAAAACATGGCGAGGCCAGTGGGAGCTACGCGAGTTTTGAAGCTTTTAGTAGAATAGGTCATTATTGGTCCCTAGGAAACGTTGGCAAAAACTATAATTAGGTACTATGTGATTAATTATTGTTTAATTGCATGGTTGATTAATTATTTGTGATATCCTGCATGTTAATAGTTTTAAATAGAGTTGTTACTTTAAAACTAGTTAATATCACAAAAGGAATATAGGTTTTAGTTTCGTTAAACTTTTCAAAACGATAGTTTTTGATTTAAAAAAAAACCTATAGATGATTGTTTTATATAAAAGGCAAGTTGACAAAAACAGTTAGTTTTTAATCAACTAGGTGTGCTGTTAAAACAGTTAGTTTTAATTAGCAGGTAATTTTAGAACAGTTGGTTTTAAAATTACGAGTATGTTTGAAACAATTAGTTTAAAACATAAGTAGCCTTTATAACAATCAGTTTTTTTTCAATATCCTGGAAGTAAAGTTTTTCAAAACCCCGAAAATCATAGATCAGTAGTGCAACCCATCTAGGGGCACCTTCGGCGTAAAGTACATAGGCGTTGTAAGTGATCACACATTCAACGTCTGTGTTCAAACTGAAGCTGAAGGGGTTACATAACTCTGCGAATTATCTCCGGGTGGTACCGGCCAGAGTATAGTGATCAGGTCCCCAAAATGGTGAGATCTGTTTTGGTACTATAATGTTCACCGGGTGGTACCGGGCCAAAAAGCACTAAGAGGGACTAAAACATGCACAGGTAGTTGCCATAAGTCTCGAAAAGATCTAGGAGTCATGTCAGCTAGATATGATTGGTAAAAGTCCTTACCTACCGAAATAAATACGGGTCTGGTGGAGCAAGAACATTACGCACATCAGGACGTATGAAATAAGGATCCTAGTCCAATAAATTGATCATTTAAGGGTTTATTGATATTTTATTGGAAATTAGTCTATTTACAGTTGCTAAGACCAAAAGTTTTATTTTGTGTAGATGGCAAGCACTGTTACCAGCACTAATAATCTTTCCCCCGATCTATCCTAGAGAAGGATAAACTGACCGGCCCTAACTTTCTCGACTGGGAGCGCAATCTGATGATTGTGCTCAGACATGAGAGAAAGTGGTATGTGCTTGAAGAGCCACTTGGGGAGGCACCTCCGGCAAACGCTCTGGCCGCTGCCAGAAATGCCCACAAGAAGCACTCGGATGATCTCCTTGATGTCGCCTGTCTGATGTTAGCAACTATGAGCCCAGATCTGCAAGCAGGGCTCATAAATACAAATGCTTACGACATGATCCGCCAGCTGAGGGACATGTTTCAGACTCAGGCTCGTACAGAACGCTACGATGCCACCAAAGCATTCAATGAGTGCAAAATGGTAAAGGGGACATCAGTAAGTGACCATGTCATGAAAATGAAACGGCACTTAGATCATCTGGAGAGGCTTGGTCATCCTGTTCCGTTGCAGCTAGCAACAGACACCATACTCAATTCACTGTCAGAAGACTACAGACCCTTCGTAGTCAATTACAATATGAATAACATGGAGAAAACAATAGCAGAATTGCACTCCATGCTTAAGACAGCTGAACTGAATATGGGGAACAAGAACAAGACAAAAGATGTCTTGATGGTGAAAGACGGAGGGGTGAGAAAGAAAAATGGGCAAGCTAGCACCAGTAAAGGAAAAGGACCAGTCCAGGCCATCCAGAGTGCACCCAAGAAAGGCAAAGGCAAGGGCAAGGGCAAGAAGGTTAAGCCAAACAAAGCTAGGACCGAAAACCGCTGCTTTATATGCAATGAGATCGGTCATTGGAGGCAAAACTGCCCTAAGCGTCATGAAGCAGGTATGTAAACCTCAGAAAATTTATGATTGCTTTGTTTTGTCACTTCTTACTTGTTAGCTTACAAGTATACTGATACCTAGAGCAAATGATTATTGCAGTAGGTCAGAAATGAAGTGAAGTGCCCAGGAGTTGCCGAGGATCTTAAGTAACGAGATGATTTAAGTCAAGACATTTTTGAATTTATAGTTTTAAAACAGTTATTTTTGGGGGTTTATGTTTTAAACAATTTTTGGGTAATTATATTTTATAATTTCATGGTTTTATTTTCAAAAGTTATTGTCTTGACATAGAAATATCTGATTGTGACTGATATTCTTATATCTGTATGATCCTAGTTGATGCCTGTTATAATTACTTTAATGAAATTGAAGTAATTTGTATAAAAACTATCAAAACGCACGAGATTCTATAGGAATACGTTTTGAGAATAAAACATTTATGAATAATAGTTTTGTGATCAAGAGGGAGAATTTAAGATATTAACTCAGATAGCGTTAATAACAGCATTTATAAAACTAGAAAGATTCCAAGTTCTGGAATTAGGATTTGACCAAATCCAGTTAAGTTTTATAAAAGAAATTCTCAAGAATTAACTAATCAAGTTTGATCAAGTTTTATTCAAATGTTTTAAAAGGAGAATTTAGGATATTAACTCAGATGGCGTTAATAACAACATTTATAAAACTAGAAAGATTCCAAGTTCTGGAATTAGGATTTGACCAAATCCAGTTAAGTTTTATAAAAGAAATTCTCAAGAATTAACTAATCAAGTTTGATCAAGTTTTATTCAAATGTTTTAAAAGGAGAATTTAGGATATTAACTCAGATGGCGTTAATAACAGTATTTATGAAACTAGAAGGATTCCAAGGTTTGGAATTAGGATTTAACCAAATCCAGTTGAGTTTCATAAAAAGGAAATTCTCAAAAGTTCATTACTTGAAATTAGGATTGACTAATCAAAGTTTTGACTAAGTCAATAGTAAATTTTGAGTAATAGTTAGTTTTTATGCTAGTAAGTGGGAGCCCAATTTATTCTCTATCTAGTCTGAGATAAAAGAATAAAAGATATAATTATTGATATATCTCGGAATTCATAAATCCAGGTAGGATAAGGATTCATAAGATATAATTTACCCTTTTAGTTAAAAGGATAAAAGTTTCAAGACCCATGAAACAAAGGTCGTGACTGACTTAAAAAATCAATAATTAAAGTGTTGGATTAAAATATAGGATTCCAGTAGATTTGCCAGTATTGCAAATGGAATCAGATTTCAGGTAGAAATCATTCATCTACACAGCAACTAAGGAAAGTTGCAGTCTTACATATTCAGGAACTGGAAGTTAGTCCAGGTCTCCAAGTTCATGGAATATGACAAAAGTCTAGTTATTGCTTTTATAAGGTGTTTGCAAAACAATAATTAGCAGATACAAGTAGATCCTATAAACAGACTTGTACTATTTGGTTATCACTTTGATTAAAATGGTAAACTTTAATCAAAGGGTTTAAACTGAAGATAGGTGATACTTCATTTTAAACCAATATTTAACAAACGTTAAATAGACATTATGAAAGTTGTTAAAGAAAAGACATTCAAACTTGTTATTACAGCGTGTAATATGGACTATACAAGATTGATTTCTTTATCACTTTCACATTTTGCATGTTTTAATTAATCCAGGAATGAAACTAGTTTCCAGTTTTCATTCAAAATCTGTCCGTGACAACTTATCATTGTGGGAACATGACAAGGCGTTAAAGTCATTGTGAACTTTTAGGTAGTTATGATCAATAACAGCTACAAGTGCTGTAGACTAAAAGTTGCACAGATATTTGATAGAGTAGCAAATATCGGACGTGATCCGCGGTTGAGATTGCTTCTTGGAGTAAAGTCATAAGTGAATCTCACAGTGGTTGTCCCTATCACCTGAGGTATCTGATTTGATATCATGAGGACTACTGGATTCTTAGTGCACTCAACCGCTACGCCGTAACAAGGTGGCTATAAAGGGTGTAACTAGATTCAGCGGAAGCCGTGGTGTCAAAGGCAGATATGCAAGATGGGATTTGCACCTCTTCTTAGAAGAGAGATATTTCTGGGCCCATCTTGACTGACTAAGTATACTGATGAAGTGCATGGCCATGCCCAAACGAACTGATTAGTTCTTTGTCGTTTACCTATCAGTAAAAGTCAGATAATCAAGAAAACAGAATCTTGAGTATTTAGAGTTGACACTTTCCAAGCTCATACTCACAGATGGAATATCGTGATGCAAAGGGAAAAGCCAAGATATACCCAATCAATGAACAGTAGTTTCATAGATACCAATTCCTTGCGGAATGTTTATATCACCAGTCTGGGTATAAGAGTTCTTGTAACCTGGTCAACCTAAGTGCCTGTCTAGGGGCCTCCTTAGGTCCGTATAGTCAAAGGTGGTATTGCCAACTTGCACAAGTGGGAGTCTGTTAGGAATTATGTGCAGAGTTGACAAACCAAGTGATTATATATCCAATGTTACGAGACACTTGAGGGTCACACCTGTGAGGACCTATAAGTCGAACAAGTTAGATGAAACCCCGAAATGGAGAATTAGGATTTATAATAGTGTATTATAAATCAGTTGGGTAATTTAAGTCAGAATTACCAAAGTTAGAGGGTTATTAATTAATTAGGATATTATATATTTATTAGATAAATAAATATATAATAGTTAATTAATAAGGTTTATATATATTAAGATAAATATATATAATCGTAATTATCGTATGCAAATTCTTTTCCAGCTAATTAAAAAAGGAAAGGATTTGAGATAATTACAATAAGGAAACTGGATTCCATACAAACTGTATTTTTCCTCCATATAAATAAGGCTTATGGGTTAAGGAAAAATAACAAGCTTTTCAATTAAGAAAACCAGTTCTCAGTTTCCCTCCTCTCTCTCCAAAACCGGCGCTATTCCCCCCCCGGTCGAATCTTAGTTTTTGTTCGGGTTTCATACAGTTCTACTAGAGGGACGTTCGCTGGTCGATCATTGGTGGATCTATTCTCAAGCAACCAGGTAAATTGATCTAAACCAAACTAATAGGATTAAAACTGTAACGATTAAAGATTATTAGGCTTAATGGGTTTTTAGCTTTTATCGCTTCCGCACAAATAAGATCGAAAACAGCGTGTTTTTGATCGCGTAGGTTTTATCAGTTTGATTAACCTATGAGATATATCAAACCAGCGAGGTTTGATAGATCTGAGATAATCCTCGAGTCAGTTTGATCCGAGGATACCCACAAAAACCCAACAAATACATGATGTTGCATGAATTTTGGGAGTAATTGGGCTAGTGTAGCTAGGTCATTTCGGCTTAGGGGTCGGGGTTGCCCCTTTGTTTTCATTTCGGGCCAAGTTTGATATGTGTATCCATGTATGTGTATTATAGGTGTTTGAGCTTCTACGTGTGCTTTATTATCAAGTGTGTGATATCGGACTTCACTATAAGGTGAGTACATTAACCCTTATACGTGGCTTTATGTACGAATTGCATGTGATGCGTATGTGGTTATGAGACTAACATGTTTGTGTGATGGCGTACCCATTGTAGTGGTGGTGGCCACCGTGGGTATTGTCCTAGTGTTAAACTGATATCAGTATGTGTGTGGTACTTACCGGCGTGTACCGTAAGGCCATTGGTGATAGCATGCCTAGTTCTCATATGCGTGGTGGTTTTTATTATATTGTTGTGTGTTTATGGTTTGTGCTCACTAAGTTTTATGCTTAACCCGTTGTGGTTTAGTGTCAGGTACCTCTTCCAAGGTTAAGGGAAAGGCGCCTGCTTGATGGCTCGGATCGGTCCAGTTCAGAATTTTATAAAGGATTTTGGAAATGAAGTCTAAATATTTTATTTGAATTTTTGGTTAAAAATGGGATAAACTTGAGAATGGTTCATTTAAAATTATTTACTTTGGACATGTTTTTGGGTAAATTGTGACCCTTATGTTTTAATTAAAGCTTCCGCACTTTTTGGTTACTTATCTCCGTTAAATATATGTTAAAATGAAAGTGGTCTTTACATATTAAAAGTATAATTATGAGATTTCCTGTAACATTCAAAAACAAGAGATTTCCAGCAAAAATACAACATTCTCGTTAACATGTAAAAAGAAGAGAAACACCCACTTTTTCTAACAACAAACCCACTTGATTCTTGCAACACTACAAAAAATTCCATCAACAAAAATTCTCAGCATAAAAGATAAGCTTTCATATATTACTGGGAATTTATTGTTGCTTACATCCGATACATCCGATGCTTACATATATTACTGGGAACAATACGGTGGCATGTGCAATTGTTGGCACTTAACTAGGTCCACCACGCTTTAAACCCTTCTTTTATCTAAACCCATCTCAGGGGTGGACCTAGGATTTTTTTTATAGGGTGGTATCATATGATTAATATAATATTAAAGGTAACTACAAAAACATGATTTTTATCGATGTGTTTTCATCTTCACCGATGTGTTTTAGCATAATTCCATTGTTTTGAGAGTTTTTTTAAGCTTTTCCCCTTACTTCGAAGGAGTTTTAAGTTTCTCTTTATCGATTTAGAGGGATTTTTTGGGTGGATTTCACCTATGTTCAATGTTTTTTGGTTGATTTCAAGAGTTTTTCTCCTTTTTTTGGTTGATTAGGAGGTATAATTCACCTTTTAAAATAATATAGTGGCACTTTTCACATACCTAAACTTTATTATCTTTCGAAGGGATGGAGGGTGTGTGTGTGAGAGACAGAGAGAGTAAGAAAAAAGATCAAGAAGAGTGAGAAAAAAATAAGTTTATTTTCTTGTACAAACAATTATTTAAGAAGAAAAAATAAGTTTATTAACCACCAAAATAAAACATACCCTCCAATTATTTCATCATTTTTTTCGATGACCCATTAGGTGATGCATTTTTGGATATAGCAATTTGCAAACCAAACCCATATGCGTTTCCTTAGATTAATTTTGATTTAATTATACCGTAAGAATAGCACTTATGAATTTGTAAACTCCAAATCCAGTTCGTTAAAAAACGAAGATTAAAATTTTAAAAAAAGTTACTTTTTTAAACTTATGGTTGACAACAATTTGGTTTAAGATAATTATATGTCTCCTAACCTATGTATATGCTTATGATAATATATGTCGATCTATCATGATTCTTGTCTAGACAAAATAAAGAAATGACATTTATCAAAGATTCAAGTAGGAATTTTTCCCTAGCTATGAATATGATGGTAATTAGTTGGTTCAAAAGAGAAATAGGAAGACAAGGTTGTGATTGGAATGTGGAATTTGTCTTCACTTGTACATAATCAATGATGTGATTGCAATAGGTTTTTACATACTAGGGGTTTGTATAAATTTGAATACACATAAAAGTGACTTTTTCTTTGATTTCACGATAAAGTTTTGTCATGGACCCATATGAAGAACGATATAAGAAGTTGAATGAGATGATGTTTTGAGTTAGACCTTGGGTTTTTTATTTACTTTGAAGAAATGATCAGATGAACACATTTGAAGGTTAGCATTGAAGGTTAGCATGGACATGACTTAACAAAGCTTTTCTAATTACCGTTAGCTTTGGGGACAAAATTAAAACCAAAATAAAAACCAGTAGCAAGATTTTTGTAATTTCTAAATTGTCAATAATAAATCCACAAGATTTGCAAACCATGTGACAAAATTTAATGTTTTATCTATGGATTCATATTCTAGTTTTAAAATTTTTTCTACCATGAAGATAACTATAATAGTCTTCCAGTGCTGTGGCAGATTGGTTATCGTCCCAGGGGTTTATAGCGCCCTAATCAAGTTCGAGCCTTCCCATGCGTATGCCTAAGAACATTTAAGTGGACCCATATTCCCCTAAAATTCCCGGGATTAGTCGAACTTTGACACGGACACCATTCCAAAAAAAGATAACTATGATAGAAAATTAATATGACAATTTCATGAAACATGAATTAAATATTTCGACCATGAACATGAATACTCAAAATGTTATATTAGAACCATGTCACCCACTGGATAGCATAAACATTCAACACATTTTTGGATAAATCTATCCCTAAAATAGAAGAAAAAAATAAACACCTATCTATTGTGATTTGAAACCATCTTTTTATACATTTTTATTAACATATATCAATATCAATATATGTTTTCCTTTTTATATTTCATAATTTTAGTGTATCTTAAGAAAGACTTGAAATAGCAACAATTAAATAAAAACAATACATAAATTAAGAAGAATGTTGCTGTATAAAATCCAAAAATAAAAATAGAAAGAGTATTCTATGTGGTTTATACTTTATTGGATTGTTAATCTCCATTTTAAAATAATTATGAAAAAAAAATTCACATGGTTTATACTATATTGCACTATTGGTTTATGTAGTTATACTATATTGCACTTTGGTCTCTGTGATTTACACTATTGGTCCTTAAGGCTATCAGTATCCAACCCTCCCAACTCCACATCAGCTTTTTCCTAACCCCACAAAACCTTCTGGAACCCTCTCTGATTAGTATCAAACCATCTCAATATTCTCATTTAATTAAACACACTTCTCACACACAACACAAGCAACTGTGTGTGGGCAACCCTCTAGCCTCTTGAACCCGCCGATCGCATAATGGAACCCACCGAATCCGCTGAGCATGATGGGTTCGAGTCTACTGAATCCAACCTTGCAGTACACATCTAACCATATGAAATTTTTTCATAATTATTTCAAAACAGTGACCAACAACATAAATGTAAACCAAATAGACCAAATATGTAATTTACCTAAACAAACAATAAAGAATAAGGTGGCGTTTGGTTCGCTGGAATCCGGCGGAATTTGAAGGAATTGGAATGGTCAATTCCATTGACTAAATTCCATTCCTGCGTTTAGTTCATCTTTTGAATTTTCACAAGGAATTCAAATTCCACAAATGATGGAATGTAGATTCCTTAGGTTTTAGCAAGGAATTCCAATTCCTTCCTACCGTCTTTTAAGGTGGTGTTTTAGCAAGGCATGGCACCACCTTTACCGCCACCCACCCGCCACCATCGTTACCGCCACTGCCACCCGCCACCATCGTTACCGCCACCAGCCATCACCGTTACCGCCACCGCCACCATCGTTACCGCCATCCGCCACCGCCACCGCCGTTACCGCCACCTACCACCATCGTTACCGCCACTGCCACTCGCCATCATCGTTACCGCCACCCGCCACCACCTTTACCGCCACCATCGTTACCGCCACCCGCCACCACCGTTACCGCCATCCGCCACCGCCACACCCACCACCGCCGTTACCGCCACCGTCGTTACCGTTACCGCCACCACCGTTACTGCCACCCGCCACCCACCGTCGCCGTCTCCACCACCTCCTCCATCCCTCACCAATACCATATATTCAATGAACTAAACATACATATTCAATTTTTTTTGACAAATTCCAATTCCAATTCCTCTTAACCAAACGCATGGTCAAAGATTGTTAAATTCCATTCCAATTCCTTCAGATTCCAATTCCTTTGACAGATTCCAATTCCAACAGATTCCATTCTACGAACCAAACGCCACCTAATATCTTTGGTTCTTCAATGGAGTCGGTGATCGTATAGTACAAGTAGACATGGATAACAACATAAAGAATTGGATTTTGATACTTATCTCTTTGCTGAGTTTTCCAATTCGAATTCGATTTTGATTTGGATGTGAAACCCTAACCAGATTGAAGATTTAGGGCTTTTTCAGTTGGTAAATGGTTGAGAAATTGGGAGGGCGATCATAGAAATCAAACCAGAGAGAGTTGCACACACAACATGTCTGCGGTAGTGTGTGGGAAAAGATCATCATATTTCTTCGAAGATCTTAACGCACCTTCTTCATCATCATCATCATCATCTGCTGCTATTTCTCCTCCTATTTCCAAAAGAATTCGCTGTTCTTCTTCTTCTCCTGTTAGATATTCTTCAACTAGGTTTATCGCAATCGATCGTCTCACTCTTCTGTTCCCTCATATGGATAAGCAGGTTGAAACTTTTCTCTTTTTGTTATTTGATATGTTTATATGCATGTGAAATTAATTATATCTGTTTAGTATTTGGTATGAATTGAAAATTTGGGGGGTTTTAATGACAATAAATGGATTGAAAGGCAATTTGCAATTTGCATTGGATTTTAGGGCTTGATATTATAGCATATGTTCTATATAGCATATTGAAAGGCTTTCATGCAAAGATCACATGTGATAATTTAGTACCAAGTTCAAGTTAATTTTTACTACACTTGTCTTGCTTGTATGTATTTTGGTGGCTTAAAACTGTAGCATGTGTCACTGTTAGAGTTGTTGATATTTCGATTGCTTGGATTCACCGAGAGTCTTGAGACACTTTCAGATTGAATTATTTCGATGGTACGATCGAAAGTTCAACCGGATAAAACTTAGTAGTTCTAAGAACAGAGAATTGATGTGTTATGAATTTCGTACCCCAACTGACGACCAAAACGTGAATCCGAAACCAACCGAAAACCTTATCCAAAGGCAGTTAACTTAAAAGCCACCATTTAACTGCCAAAACCGGGTTTAAATATTGGGTCAAAAAACCGTGTTTGAGATCACAACTTCGGATTTTCATGGATTTTCAGCTTGACCCAAGACAGGGGCTCTGTCCCTTGGACCTCGCCAGGGGTTACCACCCGTTGGACCCCGCTACCAGGGGCTTCGCCCCTAAACATCAGTTTTACAAGTGTACACTCTGCACCACCCTTGCTTGTTCGAAATTTATCAAGATTACATTAGTCAAGCAAGTTAATCCCATTACACTTATATAATATTGGTGATACAGGTCACCAACAGTCACTACTGTCTTATAGAGCCTAATGGAACTTCCCTATTGCACAAGAGTCCCAAACATTGTATCCCTTCCGTCCGCCCCTCTTCCATCCTATGACTAATATCTTCGTCAGCCACTATCCTTCTGTTGCCAGAAACTAGAAGATATCGGGCATGCTTGCCTCATCAAGCTCATCGCATGAACATGATTCTTGTTGATGGATGCCACACATGAAGACATTGTACGCGATGTTACATATCCCTTTTTGAGACGTGGATTTAAGGTTGACTAGTCAATTACATAAAAATGTGGAGTAGGTTGTAGGACCATGCAACTGTTTTAAAGACATTGTGGAACATAGAGTTTACCAGAAGTTTGAAGTTGCCATGTAGGGTCTTTTCTCATTTTTGTGAGAAGTATTGATTTATTAATAAACTTCCCCTTCTCATATTGGCAAAAATAATGCAAGATTACGAAGTGAAATAAAATGTTGATGATTTATGGAGGTTTAACTAATCATGTTTCTAATCCAAGTAGGGATGAGATATAGATTTTCGATCGGGATGTTCCAATAGGAAACCATGTGTGTGTGTGTGTGTGTGTGTGTAGAGAGAGAGAGAAAGGTTCAAATGAGAAATAGAGAAGTGATCTCCACCACTCATCCAGTCAATAAAGGCGGCTTTGACCGGTTACGGTGGACGCGATCACAAAGGATTGACGCGATTCATGGAGGGTGGAAACGATTAAAGGAGGATGATCTGGTCAAAGCCGCCTTTATTGACCGGATGAGTGGTGGAGATCACTTCTCTACTTCTCATTTTTTTAGCACTTGTCATTTGAACCTAATACTATATATATGTGCTCCCTTCTCGTCATGAAAGTTTTAACATTTTAACAATTTTCCAAACAAGGTGTCTCAAATTGATTACTGAGCCCCATTTTGTCTCAAATTTCAAGCTAAAAGTCCTATTTGCCATTCTCATATCATTACAAAATTTTGATGTTATTGGTTTAGTAAACGAGGTTCCTCCTTTTTTTGTTATCATGGAAGGGTATTTTAAGCATTTGACCAATAATCAAATGCTTACGACTTTGTATGGTGAGATCTTTGATGTTTTTAAGGAAGATTTTGGTAGAGATGTGTGCATAGATGATACAGTAGTGCAACATTTAACCATTCAGCATAGCATTTATTGCAGCCTAAGGTTTTATTTAGTAATAATCACATTCTGTTTTTGCATTTTCTTGTAAACAAAGTTGTGGTTTCTGTTTGACAAAAATTTGAAGCATGTTAAGTTCAACCTCACAGAAGTGAAATAATCAAGGCGTATTTTTAACATGTGAAAACATCAAACTCAAGAATCAAGATCCCATTTGACTGATGTCACATAATTTTGTAAACTTATTTTGGTTTTCTGGAAAAGTAAGCATTTTCGAATTTCTTTCTTGACCCAGTTCTCACCTTTTTAAATGTAAATCCAAAATCGATCAGGGTTATTGGGTAATCATGGAAAATTTTAAAGTATCCGTTTAAACCAAATCGATCAGATTGAACTTTATTGGCTGTTACTTGGCGTTTAAATTTATAGAATTACACACAAAATCTACAAAATGCATTCTCAATCTAAGTTGGCTTCTTTTTTTTAGGGATTCCCCTTGTAAAATGTTCCTCACTTCCTCTGCATGATCTCAGTATTGGAATTTTTTGAAGAATTAATATTGGTTCGTTGTATACTTTGGATTGTTTTTTTACATTTCGTCCTATAAAAGGTTCCTTGGAGTCATTTCAGTTTTAGAAAAGTTTACGAGTGTTTATTGGTACATCATAAAGGTTTCTCCTCCAATAAGCATGTCAACCAATGTGAATAATATGCAATCTTGATGCTGTAGTCATTTTAGACAGTTAGGTGTCGTTTGTATTTTAAGAGGTCTGAAGTTTGAAGTCTAAATTCACATCTAATAAATAAGATGGATGGTGCACCTCTTAAAATTTCTGAGGATGGTAGGAGGTTTTCAGGCTTTTTCTTAAAAAGAAAACAAACGGACTTAAGTCTGAAAACCTCTTAATTTTCAGACTTAAGAGGTTTTAAGAGGTAACTTTTAAAAAACAAACGGCCCCTTAGTAAAAACATTTGTCGAGTTGTTCAAGCATGTGAATTATATGTTTTTAACCCTTTCTGCTACCAATTACTAATACCAGATGTATATCCTTTTCAGCTTCTTGAAAGAGCACTGAACGAATGTGGCGATGACATAGAAACTGCCATCAAAAGCCTTACTGAGCTACGTTTGGGCACTGTTGAGAACTTCACGTCTGTTGTGAATTCTGTTGCTGGGAACGAATCTAATCAGCAATTCCAACCTCAAGGTGCTTTCCAGTAACTTGCTATCCCTTTTCCTCTTTCTTTTTTTTGTTTACAGTTTCTCTTTGCTATCTATATGTTTAAAAAGTCTCTTTTATCAATACTTACAAAACCAACTTTTCTGTATTTCATAAGAACTTTACTCAAGCTTGAATGATCTAACTGGAATGGTGTTGGGTGGTTGTTGCAGCTAATGGGTTTGCAAATGGTGAGCATTCACAACCACAAAGTGAGCCTGTGGATGGTGCAGAGTGGGTGAACCTTTTCGTTAGAGAAATGTTGAGTGCCTCCAACATGGATGATGCTCGAACTCGTGCTTCAAGAGCACTTGAGCTATTGGAGAAATCCATAACTGAACGTGTCACTGCTGAGGCAAGTGGCCTTCAGCAGGTAGAACTCATGCTATATATGCACACATATGTACATGCATATCTATGTATACATGCACACACATACATAGCATGTTAAATCGGAAGGCATTGGCAAATATGATAAGTTATTCTAAATGCAATCAAAGAGAAAGAAGTGAATCAGATTGAGACTTGTGGCACAGTTGCAACCGTTGGTGTGCTTACGATTGACCTTGACATTACAATTGCTTTATTAAATTAAGTGAACAACAACTCAACAAGTATGATAATTCAATTCTACATTCACGTCAAAAAAGCAAATTAATCCCTTTATTGAAACTAAATGCACAAATTTGAATCTTTCATGTTTTCACATTTTTTTTATTGAACTTGTTACGGTGATAGAGATTAGTTAATTTTTTTAGTAATGTATAACGACACAAGGGTACAAGAATGTTTAAGATGATAGTAGTTTTTTGGAGTTATTATTGATAAATATTGATTGATGGTCTGATATGTTTATAGTCCAATTATATGCAAAAATTATGGCTACCAAGCATGAGATGATGCAAATAAAATGTTGAGATGTGTACATTTTTTAATGCTACTTTTGCTTGTTTTAAAATATGTATCTTGTACAAACACATATAAATCCTTGGCATCTGTGGCTTAACTTTTAGAGCTTGGAAACATATAAAGTATTTTAGGTTGTAAAAGAATTACGCTAGATTCATTTGAAACACAGAAACATTTGTAAAATCATTCATTAACATCTTATGGGTGGAAACCTAGTTTTCGATGGAATGCTACTAGAACTTCTTCTATTCCCTTGTTTACCTATATTGGCTGCTATTACAGGAGAATGTGATGATGAAAGAACAACTCCAAGTACTGATTCAGGAAAATGCCCTCTTGAAGCGAGCCGTAACAATTCAACATGAACGTCGAAAAGAGTTTGAAGATAGGGGCCAAGAGTTGCATAACCTCAAGCAAATGGTGTCTCAATACCAGGAGCAGCTCAGAACCCTTGAGGTCAGCCTACCAAACTCAAAGTAATTTTATTTAGAGTAAACTAAAGATTTGGTCTCTGTGGTTATATGATAATTATGGGTTAGATGACTAGATCCCTCAAATAAATTAATTACATATTTGGTCACCATTGTTTCATTTCTGTTATGGATTTGGTCCCTACATTTAACTTCTTTTATTTTAGAGCACTTAAGTTAGGGGACTTTTGGTCCTTTTACTTTTTCACCTTAAAAAATAATTAAAAAACAATATAATTTATATATTTCTAGTTTTAATATATTCTATACATATATGATAAAAGACCTGAATCACATAATCTACTAATAGACAAGACTTAGAGAAATGGTAGGGATGTAAACTTTACGTGGAAGCTTAGATACCACAAACAAACTAGGGGCAAGGCTGAAAAGCTTGCGTTCGAAATCCATCGAAAGAAACAGAAACATGAACTTGCTGAGAGCGATACTGAAAGTGAGATTTTGATCAAACAAGTTCGATCAATGATGATTAGGATTTAGGGAATTAAAGGAAAACCATCCGCAAAATCAAATATGTGAACGACTGTAGGATTTTCACTTTGATTTCTATCGATATTAAACAACATAAATCGTCAAATATCGAAAAGAAATCAAAAACTAAAATCAACCATCTTAATCATCTTCAGAGACCAAGGTCGTCTATCATCTCCATCTTCATATTTGATTTTGGTCCTCCAATTTTCATTCATATGATCTTCGTTCGGGAGACGAGATCTAGATTTAATCTTCTTCCTCTGATCGTTTTCAAGAGACGAGTTCCGTATTTGATCATCGTGTTCCGATCTCCTGAAGATGAGTTCCAGATTTGATTTCGTCCTTTGATCTTTCTATTGGAGATGGGTTCCACAATCATCCTGTTATACCCTAGGTTAAGGAGGTCGTGTTGTCGGTCAATTAGTCAAAGTTGTTAGGCAGCTAGGTGAGTTTGTTAGTCCAGGTAGTTAGTAAAGTGCGTGAGTGGGTTAGCTAGTATAAATAAGAGATTAGGGGTGTCACTTTATTCATTCTGTTTTGTGTAAACTTTGGGCGGGAAACCGTTTTGGGAGAGACCAGGCCTCTCGAAAGCCTGTGACTATCGTTTTCAGTTGTAATCAATACGATCAGCCATCTGATTTGATTCAGTTCATATCACATCCATGGTTCTCAATCGAGGGAGATGGAGTTTTTCTACCAAATGTAATTTGGCACACTTTCTTCTTCCTCTTTATGCTCCACAATCCAAAGGAAATGGAGTTTGAGAGTTATTCGAATTCGTGTGGCTGATGAGTATACTTTAGAAAATAAACAAAAGACTTAACATTGTAAAAAGACAACATTATCCTTGACTTAACAGAGTATCAGTTACTGGAGTTATGGTAAGGACTCGATCCATAACAAAAGCGAAACCATGGTGAGTTGGTGACCATGCGTGTAACTATTTTGTTTGAGGGACCCAATCTGAAATTCCCAAAAACCTCAGGGACGAAATCTGTAGTTTACTCATTTATTTTCATGTATGTAGAACCGACCGCAATGGGTAGCTTAAGCAAAATCCCGTTTTTTTTTTTTGAACGGCAAAAGAGAGGCAAACAAGGAAAGGAGCTTCGGCAAAGCCATCACCCCCTCCCTCCCAAGCGAAGCCAAAAACTTTATTAAAAAGCACTTCTAGTGAGGGACTAGAAGGCAAAACCGAAAAGAAGTACAACAAAAACATCCAAGAAAACGAAACAAGGGAACACAACCAAAACCAACAGTGCAAGCCAAAGAAAACCAAAGATAACCTCCCTAAGGCCCAAGCGACAGCCGCTAGCTACTTTTTAGTAGGGCTGGTCAACCAGTTGCTCCAATTAATAGGCAGATTGGGTTGTCTGTTACCAATCCAAAATCCCGTTTGATGGTTGATAGAATTCCAATTGACCTTAGACCTTGCCTTAATAACCTAAACTGTCCATCTATAACCCAATTTAGATGAACCCCGAAGGGTCATTGGTCCAAGAATATTTGGATTACCGATAGAACCTCACCACATGTGAGGAGCGTGTGCGAGTATTTGCCATATACAAATACTATAAAAGCAAAGTTTACCATAGATGAGGGTCTACCAAAAGTGGGCCTTTTCGATTCCTTGCTTGTTGTACGGTTCTACCTTTTTAGTTTTCTACTATGCCTCTTCTCTCGGACTTCACGTAACTTGTTTTTACCTTTTACTTCCTTTTGCTTGTTGTGCTTACTTTTCTTTTCCCAAAGCTCCTTTTGTATGCTCTGCACTTTTGCAATTGCTCTATGAAATCTTTTTTGCGCAACTTTTTTGCAAATATGTTCTAGATCCGACTTTCGCGCATGATATATCAGACTAGTTTCAACAAAATCCTTTATTTGAGGTTCTTTCGACCTTTAACTAATAGTGAAACTTATTTGGCACAGAGTGAAGATATTTTCTTCGTCATTACGAAAAAAATTGTGATATTCCCGCTTTTGGCAAAACTTTAAAGGGTAGAATTACATATTTGTGACGTTTTTATCATCACGATGGGGCTATTGATTTCCCTCAACAACTTTTTCGAGCTGCTGGTTTTTCTTTTTTATTTTTTAGCTGGGGTTTTTCACAGAAACATCCTTTCTACTCTTTTTAGTAGATCTCAAATTTGCGTACATCTCACCTCCAAGTTGAATACTCTGGCTTGTTCTGATTGTGTGTTTTTTTTTTTAATTATTTTGCAGGTGAATAATTATTCTCTGACGATGCACCTAAAGCAGGCTCAACAAGGTAACTCCATTCCAGGGCGTTTCCACCCCGATGTGTTTTAGTTCGATCAAGCTTGACGATTGCTGTTATGTGCCAATCTCATCTATTTAAGCTCGAGATGCCATGGGACCACATTCACGTGCTATTTTGTACGAATGTTTTAAGTTCACTCTCGTGTTTTAGTTTTATTAAGCACGATGATGCCGTCATATCGTATGTTGCCGTTGTCGTTGTTGTCCCTCTATTGGTTTCATACCGCTTATAATTTAGTTGTTTGTACAATGTGCTAATTATCGATGCAAACGATAGTTAATTCTACTTAAGGGGCTATTTAGTTGGTTTTCCCTTAAGCTGTGTATGAATAAAGTTGTATGTGTGGATTAATTTGTTTGTATAGTATGAAAAGATTTTTGTTTGAAGAGGTTTTTCTCATAAATGGAAGGAATGTGTTTTTTAATCTGGGGGGACAGCTTTCGACAAAACTTGGCTTCCTGCATAAGCTCCCTTGTAAAAGCTTACTGAATAAGCCACTTTGTATATCATTGAGCTACCACCAAATAGACTATCAGTCCTATTAAGCTCATTAAGCTACTAACAAATAGGTGTTTGCCATGGCCGGCTGCGATGATGCAAAGCTCATCTTCAGATGCCCATGCAGCTGTTTATTGGATTATTGCAAGAGAAGAATTAGCTGTCGACCTTAGATTTCGAGGGTTCCTTTAAATAGTTGGAAGTTTGAAACCAAATCTATGACAAAAGTTAAACTTCTATAAGGTTGGATTATCACTTTGCATGAAAGAGTGTTTTTAAGTGTGAGTTTTATCTTCCAAATTTTGACAATTTTGAAAATTTTGGCAATAAAAATATGGTTAAAAGAATGGAACTCACAACTTTAACTTTAAGTATGATGATTGTAAACTAATTTATCCTTGTGTGAAGGCAATTTCTTGTTATATTTTTCCAATCTGAATGTTACTATTCATCTTACAAATTTTCAAATCTATGTTATTTCCAATTTGAACGAATTCTATTCTTTATATTGGCAAGATTGATTTTCTTTCATGTCAAACTATATTGACTCTCTTTGGGTCAAATCGCACTATTAGGATCTAATTTGTTTGAGAAGGTCCGTCATTGCACATATGGCCTGATGGATGCTACAATAAGACGTTATTTTATCTTTTTTAATCATCTTTATTAGTGTTACATTTTGTTTTTTTAGTGTCGGCCCTACTTCAGTATTGTCTTAGGGGTTGTTTACCTAGTGTTTACTCAATATTATATGAGTGAACTTATTACGAAATCTAATTAATTAGTTAAAAACATCTCAGAGATAGTCTTCCAGTGTTGTGGCGGATTGGTTATCATTCGCGCGCGCCGGGGGGGGGGGGGGGTTCATAGCACGTTAACCGAGTTCGAGCTTTCCCATGCACATGCTTGGGGACATTTAAGTGGGCTCATGTTTAGCTCCCAAAATTACCAGGGATTAGTCGGGCTTTGTCCCGGACACCCTTCCAAAAAAAAAAACATCTCCAAGATAGATAGAGAGGTGATCTTACTGGGGATTACTCGGATTTTGGCCCGGATACCCTTTCAAAAAAAAAAAAAAAAGAACATCTCAGAGATAGATAGAGAGGCGATATTGCTATAGAAAAGAACGTTTTCGTTGAAATTAATGTTGTCTTATCAGTGGAAGCCTAAATGTCTCATCATCTTATTTTTTTAGGAAGTGTATTGTGTAATTTATTGAATGAACGACACTTAAACGCTTACCGGTTACCGGCAAGAATATTATCCTCGCTTATCTTATCGTATAATGTTCTTGGGAATCAGAATTGACTGTTGGTAATCATTTTCATTTGGATAAATGTTTGTCGAGTAAGAGTCATTTCATTACTTACGGGGTAAGACTCTTGATTCTTGTTATGACTCTTACTGAGTAAAATTCCTTGGTGGTTTCCATGATCTATTGACATGCATCGTAAGGTAAGTAATACTAGTAAGCGCTTACCCAGTAAGTGTCCAGTAAACGGCCCCTCAGTAAGCGTTTACCGATAATAATCAAATATTTTAACTTAACTTACCAAGTAAGATCAAAATGAAACCGTGTGCAACAGTTTGATCTAATAAACACTTATCAGGTCCTCATTGATCTTGTTGGACAAGAGTCTTAGTTTTTGTCATGTTCATCCTAGAAAGGAAAGTGTTCCGCTAAACACTTATCTGGTAAGCGCTCAGTAAACGGTCCATCAAACTAGAGATACGTATAAGTATAACAATTGGCAGAACACTTATTTGTTATGTGATCTTTGATTAAGACATTTTCTGTGAAGCTACATTTATATTGTTTGTGTTATTGACCGACTAAATAATAGTAAGTCATAGATTTAGTTCTTGCAGTACGGGGTTTATTACGAAATTGACCCTCAAGGTTTGTATGTAAATAATAAATTTTGTTCTTGTAATATGAGGTTTATTATGAAAATGACTCAATTCCATTTATGAAAGCTCTCAAGGTATTTTGTATGTCTTGTTCTTGTGCCTATTAGATGATTTCGCTTCAACAAAATTGATAAATGGTCGTCCGGGATAAGGTTTATCGGAGGTTTTTTTTGGAAAAGGTTCATTTAGTCGTCACCTAGACTATATTCTTGGCAATTTAGAATTTAAGTTAGGGTTATCCGGGATTAAGCTTGGCCACAGAATGCTAACGCTTGGACTCGAACCCAAATGGATGAGATATTCCACGAAATCCTCCTAGGCCTTTTGGCAGTACACCACCACCCTTGTGTTAGGTTTATCAGAGTTGGTGAGCGGATCTAGGGAAAAAACCATCATAAACAAATATGTGTTGCAAAAAGGGTTTGATTGAAAGCATATCTTTGTATTATTTTACAGATGTAAAATTCTTTAGAAAAAAACTATGACGATTTGTCAAAATAAACTAATACATCATATGGTATTTTTTTTATCAACAATTATAAATTGATCAAAAAAGTGATCATAGCATGCATAAACGAATGCACGTTTTATTTAGGTAACATATCTTTGGGTCAATGACTTAATTAGACGGTTTGCATTCAGGTTGAAGGCTAACTAGCCCATTAAAGTAGATTAAGAACCAAGTTGTTTAGATACTGCACAATACAAGATCTGGATAGATTAAGAACCAAGTTGATACACCATTCGGTTACACTTTATTGAAAAACACTGTTATCGTCAGTTAAACCATCTTCTTCCTGCATTACACGTCACCATCATATCAAAGGATAACATAATATATTGTTTCTTGCCAACGACAATACAATGTATTTTTTTTGTGTATAAAAAGAAAATGTTGTAATTCTAAAGAGAAAAACAAGATGAAGAATTTTGAAAAGGGTAAATTTTGATTTGTAGCATTGGTTTAGCTTTCCTAAAATGACTTTTTGGGCCAAACATTGTACATGGAAAAGGACCAATGAATGCTTGTCATCAATTCAACATGTAGAGGTGCATGAAATGCATGTGATTGGTCACAATCTCCTTTGTTTACATTTTCTACCCTTCCACTTTTCTCTTTTTTTCATTTTTTATTACTCACTTTTTACCATTTTATGCTAACAACTCTTCCTAACAAGTTTCTTACTAATCGTTTAAATTGTGTTGTAGATATAAAACCTCGTGATAATGCATGCCTTACTTGATTTTCTATGGTTTAACATAGGGTGCGTTTGGTTGTGAAAACTGTTTTTAATTTTTTAGAAAACGTTTTCCAAAAATGGAGTCGAGTTTTCATTTTTCGTTTTCTATGAAAATTTTATAAAACGCGTTTTGTTGAAACAACGGAATTTTCATTTACAATTTTAGAAAATTAGTAAACACGCTATTAATATCAGTTTCCTAATTTACATAAAAGTTAGAAAATAGAAAATTTTCATTTTCTTGAAAAAACTTTTGAAAATTAAATGAACCAAACACGTTTTTCTAAATTTTCGTTTTCCTTGGGAAATTTTATCAGAAAACTAGAACATTTTCTACAACCAAACACACATGTAATCATTGATCTTTTATAAAAACTAAAGTATCAAATTTTACATATATATATATACATATATCAAACGAGTTTTAATTTATTGCAAAACATGATGATAATATTTACCGATAAAAACTTTGTAATACTAAGAATAAATTTATATCTCTTGCTTACGAATAGTTCTTGGGTCATTTGTATAACAAAGCTTGGTGTAGAGGAGTTATGGCAAAAAAGCAAAAGTTAAAATGGGATATGAGAAATATCAAACTATAAGGGCAAAAGTTAGCCTTTAGTTATTCTTTAGGGGGCAAATATGGAAATAAAAAAGGTGTGGGCCCAGGGTACGGAGGAAAAATACACAGAAAGAGCGCCGGAACCGCACGAGTGTGTTTCTGCAAAATAAGAAGGTACGACGTCGCATCACTTACAACTCTCTCTTTTTCCATTTCAACCCTCTCCTTTTTAACTTTTTACTCGTTTTACACAATTGAGTTTATTATTATTATAATATCTATTTGATGATGAATAAAAATAGAGATTTAGGTTCAAATGAAAACTCGAATTTATGGTAAACATGAGGACACTTGAGAGTCTGTCATATGTCTTATTTGGTTCATATCCAGTCTAAGGTGGCGTTTGTTTACGTCTTAACAATTCCATTAAGAGGCAATCTCTAAATCATTAAGAGGTGAATCATGTTTGGCAAAAAATGGACTGTCTCTTAATGATTTTAAAACCCTTTGAACGATTTAGTATTCTAGATACTCCTTAACCATTTAGAGTCTTGATTTCATGCTCAACAATTACCAAACCACCATATCATAAGAGCCTCTTTAATCATTCTGAGCAGTTAATCATCCAACACCAAAACCATTCAGCAACTGCATTATTAAAGGTTTTTGCTAACATGATGAAGGTTGAGAGCATGCCACTTGTTTTAGTTGACTCATATGCACTCTGAATAATACACGATTATTCAGATTTAGTATTAAGCATTATTCAAGGTGAATAATGCATAATCTTTATTCTAAATAATACGAAATCATTTATACTTAATATTATGCGTTACTCAAGGTTGATAATACTGAATATGCCACGTGATACGTTTTCAATTGTTTTTAAGTTCCAAGTAAACAATTAGTTTTCGGTTAAACTTTCCTCTAAATATATATATATATATATGTAAAATTAATTTTATTTATATATTGCACTTCTAAATATATATATATATATATATATATGTAAAATTAATTTTATTTATATATTGCACTGAATAATACTTATTTACGGTTAATGAAACTAATAAATAGTACCGAAAGAAATTTAAAAATGAATAAGACACCTATTTTTTTTCAGAGTGAAGGTATCACCTTTTAATATTTATTTTCTTTTTTTATATAATTCTTATCGGTGGAATTCGTATAATGATAAATAATGAATATTTATAAGAGAAATTAATTAACACAATTATTTTTTAAGGTTGGTTTTACCTTTTAGGTTCGGTAAAAATAAGTTAGCTTATAACCTAGTATATGTTTGGATAGATGATCTTATGTTTGGATGGATCATAATCTAGCTTATAAGCTTACTTATGAGCTAGTTTATTGAAACACCGGTTATAGTAATGTTTTAGGAGCTTTTTTGTAGGTTTTTTTTCTTCAATTATACTCTTATTATTAATAAGCTAGCTTATCAACTATCAACTAGCTTATCAGCTATAACACCACGCCTAGCATGACACAATATTGTCCTATTTGCCCCACCGGCTCACGGCTTTGTTTCTGGTGACCAAGTGAGGACTTCCGAGGAGGTCACTCACCCCTAGTACTACTCACAACCAAGCACGCTTAACTGCAGCGTTCCAAGAGCTTGCCGTGCATCTGACCCCAAAACGCGTTGTTGTTAGGAAGGTCAAAGTATTACTTATGAACCTGCATCATTCCTGTCCACGGTGATATGAGATATGCCTAAGGTGTTACAAACACTCCCCCTTAAGAACTCGTCGTCCTCGATGAGGTTTACCCTACATCCCGAACGGCACATAAGCGACTTTGATACCACTTGTTACACCCCGTCTACCACGACACAATATTGTCCGCTTTGCCTCAACGACTCACGGCTTTGTTTCTGGCGACCAGGTGAGGACTTTTCAGAAGGTCACCCATCCTGGTACTACTCCCACTGAAGCACGCTTAATTGCAACGTTCCAAGAACATGTCGTGCATCTGGCCCCAAAACGCGTTGTTGTTAGGAAGACTAAAGTATTACTTATGAACCCAACATCACTCCTGTCCATGGCAATATTGGATATGCCTAAGGTGTTACATCAGCTATCAGCTAGCTGGTAGATTAGATTATCAGCTACCAGTTAGCTTATCAACTAGTTTGCGAAACACTGCCTAAGGCTTATTAGGCTATCAGCTTGGAATGAAAGGTCAAAAATATATTTTTTTCCATCTCTAACAGTTTTTTTGTTTTAAAGAATCTATGATCACTTATGTTATTAAAATATACACTATATTTATATTTTGAACAACTTTTTTTAGAGTTTTAAACAATTAATTATGCTATTGGTAGAAAATATTAAGATAATGTTTTTTCTTTATTCATTTGGTAATTTAAGAGAATTATTTATATTTAAATATTTTTCTAAAATTTTTCATTTTAGAGAATGAGATAACAAAATTGTTCGAACTTTATCAAACAAAGACCCACTTTTTTCTATTTTAGCAAAGCTATGAAGATGGTTTTAGCCAAGGTTGTCAAACTCGCGATCAAGCTCGTAGGCTCGTACGAGTTTACGATCCTAGCCTACAAAAACTAGCCGGCTCGCTTATAGGATCGTTTTTAGGTAAACTCGTGTAGGCTCGTAGGATCGCATCGTAAGATCGTGCAGACTATGTTATTTTAGAATTTTGGAGCTATTTTGAGTTTTTGACTATGTTATTTTGAGTATTGGTAAGAGTTAAGACTTATGACTATGTTATTTTGAGGATTGTTAAGGCTTAAGAGTTAAGAGTTAAGACTATGTTATTTTGAGATGTGGATGTATGTTATTTTGGATGTGGATGTATGTTAATTTGAAATTTAGATGTTGAAATATGGATGTATGTTTTCGTAATTTAAAGTAGGATCTGATAAAATTTATACTGACTTGCAGTAGGTAGGATCTTACGATCCCGAGCCCGAGCTTACGATCCGAGCTTGCAAAGACAAAAACGATCCTAGCTAGGATCCGGATCTTAACAACCTTGGTTTTAGCCACTTTCATACTTTATAAAAATAGCCCGAGGGTCGCTAAAACTTGGTCCCAAATTGCGGGCCCATCTAGACAAAAAAAAAAAAACATTTTCAATTACAACCCCTGTTCGCAATATTTCACCTCTATAATTGCAAACGTGTCCCCTAAAGTTTCAAGATTTACATATTTCACCATAAAAGTGAAAACTACCGTAAGTGCGAGTCGGAATATGTAAACCTACCATAAGTGTAGGTCAACAATATTTTTAGAAACTCCCCATAAATGTAAACCTATAGCAAGTGTAGGTTTCAATATTCCACGTTAGAAACTCTCCATAAATGTAAAACCTACCATAAGTTTACGTCCACGATTGCGAATGTAGGTTTCACTGGATTGGGGTTTGAAATGTAATTTTTGTTGTTGTTTAACTAGGTGTGCAATTCCAGACCTATTTTTTTTCATGGATGTACTGCTATTTCCGTAAAGTTAGTGAGAATGTCACTAAGAAGTTAAACCTTAAAAGACTAAAACAATTAAGTTCCCTAATTGTAATCATTAAAATTTGTAAGGTGTACACAACTAGTTGGTAAGCCCAGGCTTCGCACCGGGTTTATGAACAGTAGCTACCGACGCTTTAACATATTTCAGTCAATATACAATATATGCTAAAAAGTAAAATGAAATATAGAAAACTAAAAGATACAAAATGAATAAATATTATAAGTTTAGGGGGCTGATATGTAAGTTTAAAAGTGGGTAACGATTCGGGTTGGTTAGAGCGTATATTACAGTATATAATAAAATAAATACATGAAAAAAAAACTGTTCAATATTAGGCTCATTTTGATCTTATCGACGATACAATTATAATGACGTAGTTTGTTAACATTAAAACGTATTTTTTAACATGTTTTAGATCGTATTGACTATACGATTATAATGGCGTAATTAGTTAAAATTAAAACGTATTTTTAACGTGTTCCAATCAATATACGATATATGAGTAAAACGTAAAATGAAATATAAAAAAATAAAGGTATAAGAGTGTATATATATTATATAATAAAATAACTACATCAAAAAATATTCAATATTACACTCATTTCAATCGTATTGACGATACAAATATAATTGTGTAATTTGTTAAAGTTAAAACATATTTTTTAACGTCTTTTAGCCAATACACGATATATGACTAAAACGTAAAATGAAATATTGAAAGTAAAAGATAAAAAAATACGTTTTAATGTTAATAAACTATATTATTATAATCGTATCGTCGATAAGATCGAAATGAACCTAATATTGAACATTTTTTCATGTATTTATTTTATTATATACTACATATACGCTCTAATCCAGCCGAATCTTATACCCACTTTTAAACTTACATATCAGGACCCTAAACTTATGGCGTTGTTTGTTAACATTAAAACGTATTTTTTTAACATGTTTTAGATCGTATCGATGATACGCTTATGATGACGTACTTTGTTAAAATTAAAATGTATTTTTTTAACATGTTCCAATCAATGTACGATATATGAATAAAATATAAAATGAAATAGAGAAAGGTATAGGTATAAAGTGAATAAATATTATAAGTTTAGGGGGCTAATATGTGAATTTGAAAATGGGTATAGGATTCGAGTCGGTTGGAGCGTATTTATAGTATATAATAAAATAGCTACATGAAAAAATATTTCATATTAGGCTCATTTCGATCGTATCAATGATACGAACATAATGGCGTAATTTGTTAAAATTAATACGTATTTTCTTAACGGCTTTTTACCAATACACGATATATGATTAAAACGTAAAATGAAAGATTGAAAAGTAAAAGATGTAAAGTGAATAAACCTTATAAGTTCTAAGTTTAGGGGCTAATATGTAAACTTGAAAATGGGTATAGGATTTGGGTCGGTTAGAACGTATATATATTATATAATAAAATAACTACATCATAAAATATTCAATATTAGACTCATTTCGATCGTATCGACGATATGAATATAATGAGGTAATTTGTTAAATATAGAACGTATTTTTTTAACGTATTTTAGACAATACATGATATATGACTAAAACGTAAAATGAAATATTGAAAAGTAAAAGGTATAAAGTGAGTAAATATTATAGGTTCAAGGGTCAAAAATGTAAAATCTATAATGGGTTCTAAGTTTAGAAGCCTAATACGTAAGGTTAACTACATCAAAAAATAGTCAATATTAGGCTCATTTTGATCGTATCGATGATACGAATATAACGGCGTAATTTGTTCAAATTAAAACGTAACTTTTTAGCATATTTTAGCGGATACACTATATATGACTAAAAACGTAAAATGAAATATTGAAAAGTTCAGGGGCCAAATGTGTAAAATTGGAGTTGGGTTAAGCGCGGACCTTGCTGGAGCAGCGCGCGGGTCGTCGCCGGGTCTTAGGCGGGTTTGGGGCGAGAAGGCAGAGAGGGATGGGCGGGTTTTGGACGCGGGTCAGGTCGCGGGTCGGGTGGAGCGTTTGTGGGTCGGAGTTCCTGATAAATGTATAGTATATATAATAATTATACAAAGTAATAATCAAAGTATGGGTTTAATCCTAATTTGAATCACTACTAGAGATATTTATAGCGTATTAATTGACATTCTTTACAATCGAAATTGTTAGCCAATGAGAAATACTTTTAGGGGGGTCCATTTATAATTTTCCTAATAAGAATTACTTTTATGAACTCAAATCAACCATTTCTACACAGGCATATATGTGACATATTTGATGTAATCTCAGTTCAAATATTCTTTGTGACTTTAAACTAAAGGATAAGCAGATGGATAACGCTACATAATGAATGAAAATATGATATTTGGATTTAGATACCATCCACTTGAACTTGGTATACTTTGATTTACCTTTTTTACGATCATAATGAGATTATAACAATCTGCGGGCTCATGAAAGTGACAACATACTCTTTTGTAGAAATTTATGTCGACAACAAAGTAATTATGTAAGGTAGATTCAAATTCGAGATGAATACGAAATGTAACTCAAATTCCTATACATACCTTATATGTGTGTGTAACACACAATATGACTATACCATAAATCATTTAGGTTTTATCTTTTAAACGCTTTATTTTCAAGAATACAAGTATTAGCGTTTTAAATACAAATCAATAATGTATACAAACTCTTTCATTTTTTATAACTAATTTACCCATTTTGTAAATAATAAGAGCGAATACCAAATACTCATATATTACCCTTTCCATATGAACATATCAAAAAACCCACAAAAATTTATGTCAAATATTTCAAAAAATCAAAATTATTTTAGTATAATTCATTTTGTTGATTTAATAATTTAAATTTATAAATGGATATTCTATAACACAAATTATTATCATTTTTTAACTTAGTTCTCAAAATTCAGTTGTTCTGGAATCTTTAGTAATCGCAGATCAGCATGCCGCGATGAATATGTACCCAGGTCCTATACACATCGTCCGTCACACCCTGGGAATAGGTTTCGCTTGAAGCATTGGACCAATGATCACCTATGACTTTTGTGTACCACTAGTGCCACAAAGGCTTTTGGTGGTCTTATTGGCATATACCACAGCGGGGTCTTTGACTGGGGTGAAGTTCTAACAGCGTAGTCATAGGGGAACTTGTGGCTGGATTGAATCATTCATGATGGAAATTCCCTTCAAGGTGCTTGCTTCCACTTTTGGCAGGCAGGCAAAGGGTCCAAAGGACACGTACCCTGGGGCGATTCAAAAAATCCAAAAAGTTCCATTTTCCTTCATGTATCGGAAATCATGACAAAACGGGTGATACGGTGAGATTGAAAACACTCGATCCCATTCCGACCTCGATATGTAGAATCATCCTGTGCTCAATGTATTGAGATTGTTTAAGAGACATGGTCCAAGCTCGTTGTACGAGGATGACTTGTGTCTAAGGGTGCAATGGATTTTTTTTTCGGTATGCCGCTCTGCAAGCTCGGATAAAATTATTAGATGTCCTTTTTGTTTACAACAACCTTAACCGTACAAGCCTGGGTTGGGCCTACCTCCATCCCTAAAGGATCCGTATAAGGTAGAAGCTCCACGTACGGTTTTGAAGTCGAGCCTTTCCAGCAATGGGGCCTAGGGACCAATACGATGATTAGTTTTGGTAGGGCGATCGGCCTACTAGGGGCAGTTGTAGGGATTAGTGTGTGATACCGCGATCCATAAATTTAGGCATGGGACTGACCTTTACTTCGGAATAGAAAGGGGAAACATAGCATGTTACAAGAGCGAGGTAAGGTTTGGAACTCTACTGTGAGAAAGACACCTTACGAATCGGGCTTTTAGACATGAGGCTTTTGGAGAATCCAAGTCAATTTTAGGCCACCAAACGCTACAACTAATAAAAAGGCCCTATGGTATGGGGTAAAGGAAGCTTGTACGTTGTCACGCCGTGGAAGCCGCCGTCAATTTTAGGCCACCACCACAATCAACGCCTTCCACCTCCAATCCCACCACCACCACCTCCAAGCTCAACCAACAAACCTACCTTCCTAACCACCAGATCCTTCGCCTTCTATGCCGTGGAAGCCGCCGCCGAGCGCCTCCGTCGCAAACGCCACCTCCGCAACTGGTGAGGACACCTGTTAATCTCCACCGCCTTCTTCCAGATCTACTCCGTCGTCGGTAACAACACCTGTTCATCTACGCCGCCTTCCTCCAGATTTGCTCCTTTGCCGGTAATGACATCTATTCATCTCCACCGCCTTCCTCCAGTCTGCTCCGCTGCATCCTTCGCCGCCCTCACCGCCGCATCCTCTGCCGTCGCCATTCCCAGAGTGAACCTGATCAATAACGGATCTAACGAAAGGACGAAGGCAGAGGTGGTTTGTTGTGTGTACGGATCTGACGGAAGGACGAAGGCAGAGGCGGTGGTGGAGGAAGAGGAGGAGGCGGTGGTGGTCGTCGTGCACAGGTGTTTCGTCGTGTGCATTGGTGTTTCGTCAGAGTGAACTGGAGTTCGTCGGAGTGCACACGTGTTTCGCCGGAGTGAACTGGAGTTCGTCGTAGTGCACATGTGTTTCATCGGAGTACACCTATTATCGTCGGAATTTTGAATATTGAATGTATTTCGATTTATTTGTGTTTTCCCAAAATACCCTTGTACACGTGTGTTTACTGGATTTTTAGAATTGGAATTATTCAAAATTTTTCTAAATCTAGGGATTTGATCTTGACCCTAATTTAGATTGTTAATAGTTGTGATGAGTTAACAAAGTTAACATATTATATGCGATTAACAAACGAACGGGACCTTATATATATATATATATATATATTTTAATATTCAGTTTTCTATACAATTATCTCTTTTAAAAATTCCAAACACAATATGGGATATGACCAATTGCCCATATGCCCATGCTTAAAAAAAATAGGTACCCTACAGCGCACTAACATACAAATAAAGCATTATGCAGCTAAAATGCGCCTCAAGGGAGTAATGTACCCCCCAATCTTCTACTCTTTTCTTCTCTATAAAGCTGATGGTATACTATCTGTGGTCCATGGAAGTTTGTATGTGTATGCCTTCTAACTTATCACTTCTCTTCTACACACACTACTGTGTGTACAATTGCCAAGATGAAGCCAATTTGCTGAGTTGTGTAATCCTTAGAGTCATGCTTTTCCACAGCTTTCTTGAACTTTCTTGGTCCAAACTTCCTTTCCAAATTAATCTTTTTGTTTTCTAAAAGTGTTAGAAGGGTAATTAAATCTCAAATCTTGAACTTTTTTTCTATTCGAGAATTGTTCGGTGTTAGAATCTTGACGAACTTTGTGGGAAGTAACGATATGATGATCGATAATTCTCTCTAGAATGATTATATATTTTCAAATCTATGTGTTTTTTGAACATTCTTGATTCTAAGTTTTTTTGAACATTCTTGAATCTTGTTTTTTGGGATCTCTTTGGTGTATTATTTCCAACAGAAGTTGAAGATAATGTTGTGGAAAAATGTACCTTTCCATTGGAATGTTTTTTTTTTTTTAATTTTGTTTACTTTCTTGCACTTACTTTGTTGGTCCAATAGATTTGGAGATTTCTTACATTTTCCATGATGAAAAGACAACAAAATTCAAATCTGGAATTTGTTTTTTTTGGATCTCTCATTTTCTTGGTTGGATTCAAATGGGTTGATGAAAGTTCAAGAAACCTGTGGGAAAATATGACAATTTCTATGGGATTCTTCTTCTTATCGTGTTCACTATGGAAGCCGTGTTGAGGTTAATTAAGGTAAAATCTTGAATATTTTTTTTTTCATAAACATTTATAAATAGTTATATACGTACAGGGTTAGAGTTAATCATTTGAGAACTCGATCATAAATATGTGAAAACCATGACAACCGTATACAGATATGCTATTTCTTATAATTTTATTTTCATCTAAGACTAGGATTTCGGGTTATGGGTAATGCATATTTGTTTCACTTCATTTTTGTTTTAACATGTATTTGTTTCAGTGTAAAAAAGTACATGTAAAAAAGTTTTGCATTGCATTACTACTAGGAAAATGGTAATGTTCGCAAGGCTCCGTGTTTAGTAGTGTTTGGCACCAAATACTTATAAGGGCTACGTTGTAGAACAAATATATGTTAACCAATATCTTAAATCCTAGCCTTAATTAGATGAAAATAAATAATATGAAACAATACATTAAGTTAAAAGTTTGTGTGCTTGTTACAACATATGGAGTGCTCATTTGATTATTTCCCATACACCACACAAAAATATATAATTGGGGCCCATGTACGAACATTTTTTAGTAAGAACCATAGGAACGCCTCCTTAGCCCCTTTGGATGATTCACAACCGACGATCCAATGTCCCAAAAAAAACACGGTGGCAGAGATGTAAAGGGTAACGGGTACTTAATATACCTTAACATGTCAATCTCAACTGATATTAGCATGTAATTATGCATCCTTACATATGTTAAATGACCTTAACAAATTTGAACATCAATGAAACCTAACATGCCTACACGTGAAGAGGTTAAATATACCTTCAATCATAATTAACATACCTTAAAATGAAAAATAATGAACATACATGGTTAACAAACTTTAGCATGAAAAACAAATGAATATCACCGAACGGCTTTACCTTCACATAAGTTAACATATATCACCATACAGTACCCAGAAAATATTAGCATATGTTAACATAATCCTTCCACCCAAGTTAGATGCTAGAAACGCAATATCCAAACAACCCTTCCTTCTAGAAAAGGGACGATGAATGGATCTGTGTGCCCTCAAGATCAATGGTCGTGTTTCTACGCACGGTATCAACCAAATCTTGAATTCGTACTCCAACATGGGTGTCATGTACCCCATTTCAACATTAAGGGGGGCTTTTATTTACTTTAGGGAATAAGAATCTATATATATATAAAAGGAGGATGTTGGGTGTATGATGTGGCATCCTCCTAGAGTAGGATTCATAGCTAGAAATTTTGTGGTTTTTTTGAATTTTTTAAATACTAAATATATTAAAGACTTTAATGTCCTTATATAAAAGATATGTTTTTCATTGTAAGAAGGTTACTTTGGTAATTTTGATACTTCTTTTATTAACTTTTAATTTATAGACCATCCAACTTCCTACAATTAGTTTACTCTTTCTATCTTTTAAAGTATTTTACTTAAGAAAATTAATCATGTTAATTAAAACATTTACTTCTACTTCTTTAGGTTATTAACCTTTCATTTTCTTTCATTTATTTTAATTAATCACTCATTTCCCCTTATTTAAATACAAGTATTTTTTCTTTGTTGAAGATGCTATTGGCTTTTCAATTCTTCTTTGTATTATAACTAATCTCTCATTGCTATTTTTCTACCACATTGTCTCTTAGTATGGATTTTTGTTTATAATGAGTTCTTTAAACGTGCCTTGATTTCATATGATCTTTCTATATGTTTTTTGTAGTGATACGAGCGGAAACAAGCTCTAATGATCATCAAATATGCGAAAAAAACATCAAAACTTCGTCACCATCGTATACATATATATTACTACATGTAAGTCTCTTTCATTTAATTACTTTGGAAATGTTATTGGATTTTCAATTTTTTTTCATACAATAACTTACATCTCATTCTTTTTTTTTACCACATCTTCTCTTACTAAAAAGATGGATCTAGGGTATGAATTTTTGTTTATAGTCAAATTCTTTAAAAGTGTCTTGATTTCATATGATATTTATATATGTTTTTTTTGTAGTAAGTGACACGAGCGGAAACAAACTCTAACGATCATCAAATATGCGGAAAAAAAATCAAAACTTTATCACCGTCGTATACATATACATTACTACATGTAAGTCTCTTCATTCAACTACTCCTTTAATTTCAATATATTTTTGAGTTTCTCTATTTTATACTTTCATGATATATTATAACCTTATTTTTATTTTTATACTTTTTTCAGGAGCATAACCCACAACACAAAAAACACATTTGTTATTGTGTATTCAAAGATTACATTGTTACGCATTAAGGGGTCGTAAATCTACGTTTTGATATTCACTTATTGTTTGATATATATATATATATATATACTAATGCATTTTTAGTATTACATTTGAGAAATCAAAGTTTTATACAAATGTAAGTCCACTAATAATATCCAAAGTTTGTTTTCTTAACCTTCAATTATTGAAACATGTTTAAAAGTAGATTGTTTTCCTTTATGGATTTACATTTTTACTTCATACAACCTAAGAGTTTCAAATATGGAACATTGCTACAATCTTATGAGATTTATACACACCGTCAACAATGTTACCGACGACTATCAATTTAGAAAATAAAGTTTTTGAATCACTTCACACAAGAAAAATGAAAAAAAAAGACGGTGTTTAACAATGCTATGTAATCGTGTTCAGGTGGCGCACATACACCAATTAAAATTTTGGTCCAAATTGCAAATGGAAAAACTAATTTAAAGAATTACTTCTGAAAAATATAAATACTAGAAGAAAATAATCATGTGATTAAATTAAAGAGAAGGTTAGCCTTTGATTTTTTTTCTAATTGAATAAGATTTTTATAATGAGTAAGATTTTAAAGAATTTCTCAGCCTTTTTAATAAAAAAATATTAATTATGATAAAAATAATTACTTTTTATATTACATTTAATCATATATTATTATATGTGTTTAAAATTCATTATAATCTAAAAAATTATAATATCAAGTTATTTTATATGAGTGTCGTTTGAATTATATATTTTAATGATGATGATAATAATAATAAGAATAGCAAATAAATAAATAAGTTTGATAGTTTTAATAACAATGATATAAATATTTGATGATATAGCTTTATGAAATAATTATTGATATCTTTTATTTATCTACTATTTCTATTCATTGTAAATTCATATAATTTTAATTTTTTTATTAGCTCTTATGGTGTTGAGTTTTGTTTTCTATTTAATTTTTTTTACTATGTTGGAGTATTTTGACTAAACTTTTCACATTTATGTTGTTTTTTATGTTTACTTATTTTAAAGAATATCAATAAATGTTATATATAAATATTAAAATTGTATTTGTTATTAATTATTTCCATTGCACATTCAACAAATATAATAACTTTATTAATTAAAATGGCTCAAATCAATGTTTATTAAAACTACAGAGATATATGAAATTAGTCATATTACTAAAAACGAACCACTATCAATAAACAAATAAAATTTACAAACATAGAGAAGTCTTTTAACATGTTCAACAATCAATATTTAAAAAAATCAAAAATTTAAGAAAAAATGAAAAGATATTCTAAGTATTAGAAGATGCTACATAATCTCTTTAGGCCAACATAGAAACATATGAGACCATGTTTATTTGTGAGAGCTTTGATACCACCTAAACGATGGTATTGAACCTTCATAGGAAAAACAATGTGAAGTTTTATAAAACATTATGTTACATTGTGGTTTCGTCAGAGTCTCACAAACTTGAATATTCTAACTTTATGTATGTATGAATAATCAAATAAAAATCACTTTTTTTTGTGAAAACCCGTGAAAACCAACTAAAAAATAATTTTTTAGGATTTTTTTAATCAAATACTATGATAATAACTATTGTTACACATATATATTTTTTCATAATGTAAACATCATCTATGAAGAAATAAAATTTTTATTCATATAATGAATCGAAAATATACAACATTTTTATTCATATTATGAAACAAATTCATGGATGATATTCATTTTATGAAAAAAAAATATATGTGAAACAACATATCAATTCTAACATTTGATGGAAAAAATCTTTAAAAAATTATTTTTAGTCGGGTTTTATGGGTTTTCACAAAAAAATGGTTTTTTCTTGAAGGTCCCTCTGTATATATATATATATATATATATATATATATAGAAAGAGAGAGAAAGAGAGAGAGAGAGAGAGAGAGAGAGAGAGCGAGAAAGATATATGGAAATAACCAATAAAAATTATTTTTAAATTTTTGTTAACATATATTTTAATCATCGCGCAACGCGCGATGTCGAACACTAGTGAGAATGAAAATAGGAATACTTGAGTATAGGAATGACTTTTCATCTCCCAACCCAAACAAATTTTTTTTGGGCACAGAGTATTATAAAGTTTAATTTTAATTTGGGTATTGGTCTATTATATTATATTCTACCTTCTTATTATCATTCATGTTTTCGTAACTTCTTTTTAAACAACAATTCATTAAGAAGCTAACAAGACACTAGCAGAAACAGTACAACATTGCACCTTGTCGAGGCAATTACAAGGGGGGTTGTGGGGCACGGGTAAAGCCTTGGGGGTGTAGTGAAAAATCTCATCATCTAACCGAGGTTCAAATCCAATCCAGGTGGTGCTAAAGCCCCTTGAAGCCATGGAGGTTCACCCACGATAACTCCAGGCCATTCGTAGCCCTCAGGGACGAGTCGCGCGTAAGCTGGCTTGGAACCCACATTTACCAAAAAAAAAGAGGGGGGGGGGGGGTGTTATACCATTGAAACATGATAAAATAGAAGCTGTGAGTTAAACATTATCTAAAAGATTATCAACAATAATTTGTGATAAAATTCGTATTTGGTATAATCTTTCAAATATTTATACTATTCACCATAAAAGTGAGTCAGGATATTAAATACTTGTCATTTAACACCGGAATAATGTATAACACATAACTTTGCTATAAATGATGTGAGCTAGAGTTAATAATTTAGCGCATAACAAAAGGTGTGATATTACAACTACTCATAATGGTACATATATAGATATTGTTTTTGAGTTATTGAAAGCTTTTCTTTCACATGAAACTTTGTCCATATATTCAAAGAAAGAATAAGTCTGTGTTGATTAATTACCGTTATGTATGTTGAGATGGAAAACAATATACATACGAAAATTAAATACTATCATCAAAATCATATATATATATATAAGAGAGAGGGGTTCAAACAAGAAATATATCAATTTAAGAGAACGTGGGAAGCAATCTCAGCCACTCATCCGGTCAATAAAGGCGGCTTTGACCCCCCCCCCCCCTCTAATAATCTCTACCCTCCCATGAATCGCGTCAATCCTCCATGATCATGTCCACCGTAACCGCGAGATGAGTGGTTGAAATTGCTCATCACATTCTCTTAAATTGACATGTTTCTCGTTTGAACTCCCCCCCCCCCCCCCCCACACACACACATATATGAGGTGGGTTCAAGTGAGAATGATATCTATTTAAGAGAATACGAGAACGAACAAAATCATATATTTTTCATGTACAAAATTATACATCATTCGCGAGACTTTGCAATTTGGAGTCAAAGTCATTCTCATGGCCTTTTCCAAAATTTAATGCAAAGTCATCTATGACTTTTATTGATTCTCATATTCTTTTAAAAAGATATAATTCTCACATCCGTTACAAATCGGACAGTTTGTACAAACTATACAAACCAATCTCAACCATACATGTACATGATCAATGGTGTGGATTAATTAAGTTCCTAATTTTTTTTTTGGGAAGGTTCACCTGGACTTTGGCCAGACTACATCCTTGGCAATTTTTACCGAGAGCTAAAGCATGAACCCCTGGAATTAACACTCAGTGGCCCCTGGTTGCTCACCCCCGGATTCGAACTTGGGTGGGTTTTTCCCCAACACCAAGCCTTAACCGGTAGGCTGCCCCATTGGGGTTTAAGTTCCTAAATTTTCTTTCAACCACATTTGAAATCTGCCTCAAAATTATGAGATAAACAAAATCAATGGAAATGAAAAATTAATGATTAAGATTAGGTTTATAGAGTTTATACAAACTACTTAATTGGTTTGTATTTGATACTACTCCTATGTATGTATATATAAATATGAACCTAATTAAAGAATCTTGATGCACGAGAGTTTGTAGCTAGGAAGGTGATAGGAGGGAGTTCGCCAGTCGGGTGTGTCTTTGTGAAGGTGGGGTGCAGTTGCAGAGAAGATTCCCATTTTTTTTCCCATTTCCATTCAACTTAATTCTATTTTATCATCTTAAAAAATAAACAAAAATATAAAAGAACCGCAGAATTACTCATCACATGAGATTTTATATTGAAATCACATGTAATTATCATATTGCCTTACACTTTCACATTGACTCTTAGTGTGAAAAATTATTTATAATTTTATACATGATTTGACAACTTTCATGTTCTTTTATATAATTATTGTCCTCGTTTGAACCTTTCCCTCTCTTCTCTCTCTCTAACAACAAGAAATCTCACATGATCCCATATATATATATATATATATATGTATATAAGTGGGGAGGAAAGTTCAAATGTGAACCATCTTTTGGTTGTGAACGTGAGGACAATTGAGAGCGCGACACGTGGCGGTTTTGAGTGTGGTCCCCCTCTTTAATTCAATGCCCTCCCATGAATCGCGCCTAGTCATCCGCCGTGGATCTGACGTGGCGCCTAATCATCCGCCACGTGTCGCGCTCTCGGTTGTCCTCACGTTCACAACCAAAAAGTGGTTCACATTTGAACCCACCCCTATAAGTGGGTGTGTATGTATGTGTGATGCGTAGAGGAAGATTTAAACAAGAATTGTAACAAAATTGAAGAAAAAGAAAAAGGTCATATGGAGTGCAAAATTATTTGTGATTCTACAGTAATGATTAACACAAAGGTGTATAGGCAGGCCCTTAGATGGTTGTTAAAGTCGCATGAATCGTATATTATACTAAATATAATTTTAGATGTAAAATCACATGATTTAGATGGTTTTTTACACTTCAATTTATTTGATTATTGTTATGAACTCCTCTTCCTTTCTCATTGTATTTGAATTTTGATATATGGATGTTGTTATCCCTATCCCTTTTATCTCTTTCTTTCTGAATGTATTTACGGTTGATTCAAGACCCTCCCAATGAAAATCAGACTTGCGTTGCATGTTTGCTTCTCGTTTTTAAAATAAATGACGTGTAATATATAAATTTATTAGTTAACACTTACCATTATCGTGTAAATTTTTTGGTTAAAGGTGAGAGGTTGTTAACGTGAATGCATCCCATTTTTAGAAAGATCTTGGATAAGTTTTACAAATATTTAGGGATCGTTAGGGTGCGTTTGATTGTGAAAAACTGTTTTCATTTTTCTAGAAAACGTTTTCAGAAAATGGAGTTAAGTTTTCATTTCAGTTTTCTATGAAAATTTTAGAAAACGTGTTTGGTCGAAATGGTTTTCATTCTCCATTTTAGAAAACTAAAAATATGTTTAGAAATTTTTTGAAAATTATTACAATCAGTTTCCTAATTTACAAGAAAGGTAGAAAACAAAAAAATAACTTTCTTAGATAACTTTGAAAACTTGAATCAATCAAATATGTTCTTTAAATTTTATTTTTTATGAAATTTTTGCTTAAAAAGACTAGAATTCTTTTCTTAAAAAGACTAGAAATTTTTACCAAACCCAACGCATCCTTAATTAGGCCATCCTTAGGGATTTTGATTGATAAAGGTAATATTTCTATATCTAGACTAGAAGTGTATATTTGAATTTTATTATATCACGGTGTATATTCATGTTCTAAATAAATTTTGAATATCCAAAATAACCCTATGTTATATGATTTATTTTAAGGGAAATTAACATAAATAGTAATTGCAACCGTATAAATTTACGGTTTACTTCTTAATGATTTCTCTCTAAGTTTTAAAAAAGTTGCTACTTATATAAGTAACTATATATTCCTCAACTAAAATAAAATAAAAAGAATAAGAAATTTATGATATGGCCGTAAGTGTAGGGACTGAATCTATAAATTAGATCAAAGTTACACTTCCGGAGAACTTATACTTATTTATAGATATGGTCCCTATACTTATGGATAATGTTCAAATATTTCTTTTTGTTTTTTATTTTTAGCCCTTTGGGAATTGGGAGGTTGATGAATTAATCTTTGTAGAGGTAGTGATTAATATTTTGAATACTTGGGAGATAAACGAGTAAAGAGGTAGTGACACTTCTTCTCGTGGACAAGAAATAAACTTTTCAATTATTTAATACATATCCTTCCTCTAATGCCATTCTTAACCGTACCCTTCAAACCACTCATATCTGCTGTCACATCAGCTGCTACATCAGCTTTACCAACACCATACCATACCATCTTTAACCGTACCAATTCCATACCACTTTAAATAATTAATTAAGAAAATAAAAGAAAAAGAAAAAGAAAAGAAGAGAGAGAAAGGAGAGAGGGGGGGTTGGGGGGTTGGGTGGGGTGGCTTTCTTCAACCGGCATGTGGGTGTCAGTCCCTTTCCCTGCCGGTGTGGCACCGCCTGGGCACGGCGGTGTTGCCGCCCATACCGGTCCCCGTACCGGCCCATTGCGGATGGCCTAAGGATATATTAATACAGTATTTAAGTAACGGATGGCCTAAGGATATATTAATACAGTATTTAACTTACTTAACGGTTTAGGTTAGCAGAATCTAGGATTAAATTCAAGAAGTGTTTTGCCTTTGAAAAGTCGTCCTCTTCTTTACCAATTGAGTTATACATAGGAGGCATTTCTTGTCAATTTTCGTTGACAAGTTTTAAAATAAATAAGAAAATAGCATATATATAAATATATATATATGGGTCGTATCTGTTACAAACTGGATAGTTTGTACAAACTATACAAACCAATCTCGACCATACATGTAGATGATCAATGGTGTGGATTAATTCAGTTCCTAGATTTTCTGTTAACCACATTTAAAAACCACCTAAAAATTAGTAGATAAACAAAATATAAACAAAATCAATGGTTAAAATTAGGTTTGTAGAATTTGTACAATCTAGGGAAAATCAAATGAACACCTTGCAATTGTTGCACACTCTAAGAACTAATGAATTAGTCCATTTTATGGAAATAATGAAGATTGATTTATTATGATTTAAATATTTATAGAAGATAATTAGAGTTCATTAATTATCATCACCACCTATAATAGGAAACTATGAATGTATTTATGAATCCATATATCCATTAAGACTAGATGAATGGATGAGATTGGTTCTTAAGGTGTGCAACAATTGCATGGTGTGCATTTGATTGAGACTATATATATATAGAAGGAGGTTCATATAAGAACAATCCATTTTGCAAGAACAAAGGAACCATGTAAATCACATGTTATTTTGTACTAAACAAGAAAAAGCGAGTGTAGTACACTTGCCGACAAGGCGCGTGGGTCGGTGCGAGTGGGCTAGCGTAGTACAAAATCACCTGTGATTTACATGGTTCATTCATTCTTGCAAATTGGTTTTGTTCTTGTTTGAACCTAATTCTCTCTCTCTCTCTCTCTCTCTATATATATATATATATATAGGGGTGGGTTCAAATGTGAACCACTTTTTGGTTGTGAACGTGAGGACAACCGAGAGCGCGACACGTGGCGGATGACTATGCGCCACGTCAGATCCACGGCGGATGACTAGGCGCGATTCATGGGAGGGCATTGAATTAAAGAGGGGGACCACACTCAAAGTCGCCACGTGTCGCGCTCTCGGTTGTCCTCACGTTCACAACCAAAAAGTGGTTCAAATGTGGACTCAATTTTGGTTGTGAACGTGAGGACGAATTTCAGCCACACATCTTCAGTTACGGTGGACGCGATCACGGAGGATTGGCGCGATTCATTGGAGGGTGGAGATTATTAAAGAATGGGACCCGGTCAAAGCCGCTTTTATTGACCAGATGAATGACTAAAATTTGTCCTCACGTTCACAACCAAAATTGAGTTGAGAGTTTAACTTTCCTATATATATACATGAGTAAGAAAGCTAGTGGGTAGGGACAAGCCCAATAAAGCTGTATCTATCTTTCATAAATTATATTGTGAAAAGATCATTAATAATTTTAATTGGCATAAACGAGTAATAAAAGCTTATAGAAAAACGACTATGGGCAAGTTAAAAGAGTATTGCTTGGTTAACAGAAGAGTACTTTTGCTGCAAAATATTCTCCTCTACATAGTATAAGAAATACCATAATAACCATCTATATAAAGTTATTTTCCATTTTGTTATATAGAAAATTATATATATATATATATAGGAAAGTTCAAATATGAACCACTTTTTGGTTGTAAACGTAAGGACAACCGAGAGCACGACACGTGGCGGCTTTGAGTGTGGCCCCCACTCTTTAATTCAATGCCCTCTCATGAATCGCGCCTAGTCATCCGCCGTGGACTTGACGTGGCGCTTAATCATCCGCCACGTGTCGCGCTCTCGGTTGTCCTCACGTTCACAAACAAAAAGTGGTTCACATTTGAACCCACCCTATATATATATATATATATATAGAGGGAGAGAAAAGAAAGTTCAAATTTGAACTTAATTTTGGTTGTGAACATGAGGACGAATCTCAGCCACTTATCCGGTCAATAAATGCGGCTTTGACCGGGTACCCTCATTTAATATCTCCACCCTCTCATAAATCGCATCAATCCTCCGTGATCGCGCTCACCGTAACCGAAGATGTGAGACTGAGATTCGTCCTCACGTTCACAACCAAAATTGAGTTCACATTTGAACCTGACCCTATATATACATATATAGGGTCAGATTCAAATGTGAACTCATCTTTCATTGTAAACGTGATGACCACTACTTTTGCACCACGTGACAATATTCAGTTTGAATATTTATGTTATTCTGTCTGAATAAATTTTAGGGGCACGATTCAGAGTGATTACGCCTAGGTTTTATTCACTCTGCATGTATGCGTGTCAGATTACCACGTGGTGCAATTTTGTTAGCCTTTACGTTCATAACAAAAAAATGAGTTTACATTAAAACTTTTCTTCTCTTTCTATATATATATCATAAATAGTCAAATATTTTACCTACACCAACCAATATTATATAATTTTAATGAATTATATATTCCAGATTTGGAAGAGAAGTATGAGACAAATTAATAATTATAAAGACGAAGAAATTATTGATTCTTTTTTATCAAATAGAAAATTTAAAAAAATCGACGGGGGTGGGGGTTGGTGAATTATGAAGAGAAATAATGGTAGGGTGGTTCATAGGGATCAGAGCCATGATTGAATGTCATACAATAGGCTCACTAGTACAAAAATACTTTTCTGTAACATATTTAACTACACTTTATAACTTACTTTCATATGGACCCTTCAAGTTAAAATCAAGTTAAACAGTATATTACAGACGTAAAAAGTAATTTTTGATATTGATGGTTGCTACGAGGATCAAAGAATATTTTTTACATGAGGGTGAATTATGCAATCCTAGATATGCATTTACCCTACCCCTCTTTATTCGTACTGAGGTTGGATTCTCGAATCAATTTATGCGTGTTTGGATTAATTTTATGGGTTTTAAATTAACAGGTAGATAAATTAGTTTTTCAGCAACCTTGCATATATGAGAAGGCTTTAATTGGTGAGTTCTAGAGCCTAAGATCTCGCGTTTAATTTACCTCAAAGTTATTTATAATTCTAATTTGTTGTCTACCTAAAACTGTAGTTTAGTTATTTATATGTTGTCAATTACATTGTTTATGACTTTATGTTATACGAAGATTTTGGTTTGTTAGCGTAGTCGGATAAAAAAAGGTATGGGGCAAAGTATGATATGAAGATGTGTATGCTTTGCATCGATTTTGGCGAAGTTGATTTCTTTTAGTTTAGGTTCCTTTCAGAATACAAAACGGATACGAAAACGATATCAGGCAATTTGGTTAGATTCTTGTACTTTTGTAACTAAGTTCAATTTAGAAAAACTAAAGTTGAAAGTTTAAACCAAAAGTATACCTATAGTACAGCATAACTATACTTAATCAACAGTGTACCAATGGCTATGTACGTCTCACGTGCCACATCAACTATGTTAGCAACTAGAAGTACATGCCTCTATTAACGTACACTTTTGTTTTTGGTGCTTTTTGTTACTTTTTAGAGCATCTTCAGTGGGATTTATAAATAAAAAGTGTAGTGTCTTGTTAGAGTCTCCAATGAGAGGTTCTTATAAACTACTTTTTCATATTTTTTCTTGCGGTATCATATTCAACTCGTTAAATTAAAAATCTATATAAAAGTTCATATAAGAACGTTTTTTGAGATTCACATGTTTTCAGCATCAATAACTATTATATTTTTGTGATATTTAAGTTCTTATAATAAATATCAAGTATTTGATCTTGAAAACTAATAAAATATCACTTACCAAATGCAAGGTAAGAACCAATGTTCTTGTAAAAAGAACTTAAAGGATATTAGCTTTCTTTTATAAGAACTCTCTAAATTGACAACCCTTACAAGTTATTATACTTTTCTGCTTTCATTTAGAGTGGTGTGAGATGACGTGAGATTTTGTTATTTTTTAAATTAAATATTCAATAATTATTAGAGAAAATAATTATTATAACCATTTCAAAAATATTAACTTCCTAACCAAAATCTCTTTTAATATCTCAAAATAACCACAAAACCCACCCAAGCAGAACCTGTCCCGGACGAGTTTAATATTTCCGGCCAAACAGTCGTTTTCCGGCCAAACAGTCGTTTTCCGGCCAAAATCAAGACCTCAGGCCACTTTTTCGTGAAACCCGCCAAAGAGAAACACTCCCCAGGCGGGGTTGAGATTTTTACCATTTCGTGCAAAAGTGGAAACAAATATTGACATGTGTCTAACCACCATAGTGCAATCAAAATACGTGTCTAATAACCGATAGTGCAATCAAAATATGTGAATGTATTCTTAAACATTTTATATTCAAACATTCTCAAACTTGCCCAGGCAGGGTTCTCTTGGGCGGGTTTCACGAAAAAGTTACTGGCGGTCTTGATTTTTGGCAAGACACCGGCCGTTTGGCTGGAAAACATTAAACTTGCTTGGGCGAGTTATGCTTGGGCGAGTTTTGTGGTTACTTTGAGATATCGAAAGTGATTTTGGCTTGGAGGTTAATTGCTATTTTTGAAATTGTTATAATAATTAGGGTAAATTACATATTTTATCCTTGTGGTTTACACTTTATTGCACTGTTGGTCCCTATTTTGAAATAATTATGGAAAAGGTCCTTGTGGGTTACATTATATTACACTGTTAATCCATGTGGTTTGCACTATATTGCACTGTTAGTCCATGTGGTTTACACTATATTGCACTATTGGTCCCTAAATAGGGATCAATAGAGCAATATAGTGTAAACCACATAGACCAACAATGCAATATAGTATAAACAACAGAGACCTTTTCCATAATCATTTCAAAATAGAGACCAGCAGTGCAATAAAGTGTAAACTACGAAGACTAAATATGTAATTTACCCTGATAATGATATTCTCTAAGTATTATAGAAATATAAATAAGAGTAAATTACATATTTGGTCCCTGTGGTTTGGTGGTTTTAACACTCTGGGTCCTCGATTGAAATAATTATGGGTTGGGTCCCTATGGTATGTGTTTTATCACGCTTTGGGTCCCTATGGTAGACGTCGTCCATTATTGCACCGTTAGTCCCATCATGTGCACGGCACATGATGCGCATTTTAATCATTTTGTATTTCTTTTTTATTTTCAACTAAATAATAGGGACCAAAACTGAAATTTATACTATTTATATATTAATAAATAAATAAAAAATAAAAAATAAGTTCATACATCTTCCTCACCCAGGTACCAGGTATCAAGTTCATCATCATCACTAATTTTATCTTAACCCACCAGCCACCACTACCAATCACCACCAAAACCATTCACTTTACCCATCACCACCACCAAAACCATCCCTTTACCTACCACCCAACACTACCACCTGCTACTGCCACCACCTACCTTCTCTGGCGTATAACCAGAATCCAAATCATATAACCAGAATCCACATTCAAAATCCAAATCCATCACCATCGCTACCAGCCACCATCACCACCCTTACCTTTACCACCGTGTCGGAACAAACTCGACAGGTAACTATTCCGGTAACCATTCTCCGTCCATTCACCATTGCTATCTCCTAATAGTCATCCGGTGGAAAACTCTATTCTCCGGCAAAAGCTTTCTTCTTCGGCCGATAAATTCAACATTTGCATCCAAATTAATTTCATCTCTAAACTTTAAAACAAAAACCAAATTCACACCAAAATCCTTGTAAAAAAACCAATCAAGAACACAAATTAAAATTTAAATCAATAAACATTCATATTTTATTAATCACATACATCAAGAAAAAGGTTCAATAAAAAAATCCAGAATCTAAGTACAAAACAATAAAAACTCTAATCTAAACATGATCAAGAACAAAAAAATCTGTTAGAAATCTTGCTAGTTGTGTCAATTTCATAATTTCTTAAACATTGCTTCCTTTTATGTAAATTGTAGTTGAGGCCCAATTGTACAAGGCCCATCAATTTTAAAAAGCCTAGTCCATTAGAGTTTAGTATAAATATGAGTTGTAATCTTCATTTGTACTTTCTCTCTTCTTTTACACCTTTGAATGAAAATCTATCTTGGATCATGTACCTAGCATTTACATCATAGAGATCTAAGTGTTCTTGATTGATTGATTTGGAACCTACAATTGGTATCAGAGCCTGCCACTTGCTCTTGATCCGTTGTGTTCTGGTTCTGGTGAAATCTCTGCTCCAGACTAACGCTTTAGGTACCGGGTCTTCGCTCCAGACTTGGGTTTTGGGCATCTAGTGTTAGCTTCAGACTAGCTAGAGTTTCTAAATTTCTCTAAGTCATTTCAATATCAATACCAAACCTCATCTTTCCATACCCATTACCCAATACCTTCACTATTCTTAACCTCCAGATCTGGATCCAACCTTCAGAACTGAATCATTTCCAAGAATTTTACAAGTCTTGAGATTTTTCACCAACCAAATCACTAGATCATTCTAAGTGGTTTAAGATCCACAATCAACCTTCAATCATGAACACAAGAGAAGCCTTAGCAATCGGGTCCGATACCCGACCACCGGTTCTCCATGTACATGAAGAGGAATCTGATGAAGAGATGAATGACATAAAGAAGGCCCTGGCATTGATCACCAGGTCCATGTCCAAGAGATTTGCAAGAAAACCCACGTCTTCTAACAACCATCTGAGTAGAGTTGAACAGGGTGGTAGAGTTGACTGCCAGAAACCTGAGAAGAAAGTCAACTCTGAAGACAAGGGATAGGAAGTAAAGAAAGATAATGCTTGGCTCAGAATGTCAAGTGAAGATGAGGAAGGAGGTCCCGTAGGCATGCTTATTCAAGATGAGGCATGGGACCTGACAAGTGATGAAGAAAGAGAAGGTCAACTATGTTTGATGGCTAACCATGATGAGGAGGAGTTGTACTCAGAAGATGGAGGACGTGACTACAACGATCTTGACTCAGAGCATTCCGAGTCATCTTCTTCTGAGGTACTCCCTGATCAATACTTATAGTTAGAACATCAATTGAAAGATCTTGCTTCCAAAGTTTCTGAATATGAGAACAAAATCAAAAAGGCAAATAGTTTAACTACTATAGCAGAATCCAAATTAGCGAAATTTTCTATTGAACTAGCTCATTCCAAAGAAAGGTAACCACTCTTACTCTTGCCAACAAAACCTTAGAAAATAAAGTTGCTAGTCTGAATGATAACATCTCAGACTTGTAAAAGAAACTTCATGAGGCTGAGATTTTAAGTAGAGTAAGTATTCAAAAGTATGAAGCCATTTTTGCCCAACAAACAAATCTCTTGGCAAAAATAAAAGATATGGAGGACAAGTTCCTAAAGAGAGGCCAGACTGATCAAACCATTCATATGAACCAACCTAAAGAGTTCAATTATTACAATCCAAAGGAAGGCATTGGATACAAAAGTCCTTGTTATCTTAAGCATGCCATATCCAAGACTCCTACCATGTATGACATTCGGTACATGAGTCTTGGATACAAAATTGTTTTCATGAAAGAGTCTGATGATCCTGATCAATTGAAGGAAATTGAGAAGAAAGAAAAAGATAGAAAAAACAAACACTCCGTTCCCTTCAATTATACATCTCTCAATGCCAGTTATGCAACGTGAGATTCCTTTGTCTAAGGACTACACACCTAGCTATATACTGAAGCTGAGATGAATCAGGAAGTTCCAATCCTTTCCAAAATTTTCAATGATAACAGAACCTTCTTTGAAAAGAGGATTGCTACACTTGAGGCTGAGCTTGAGGATGAGAGGCGCATGAGCCTTAGGGAAAAGGACTTGTTCTTGAGTAGAATCAATGAACTTGAAACTGCCCTCAAATCCAAAAGCACACCAAAAGCAAGTCAATCCACCTTTGGAACTCGTGATAACTCACGTAATCATCACCATACATTGAATGTTGATGCACCAGATTTCAAACCATCAAGTACCTATACTCAAAACTCTCAATCAATAGTACTAAGGTCTCCAATCTGCACAACAATTTCATATATGGGTGACTTATCAACTATGGCACCTAAATCAACGATACAAATCTCTGAGATTGTATCGGATGATTGTACCAATAGGGCTGGGGAGAATGGTAGATCACCAGGCACATCTAAACCAGGAAACGTTACTCCTATCAAACCAACTCGGAAAGACAAAGGGAAAGAAAAAGTGATTACCCCTGAGTCTGAAGTTGCTAGTTCATCCAGAACTAATGAGAGTGTTCCTAAGAAAAACAATCGTTTTCAAAAACCCAATAATTCCTCCAAACCAAAGGAACACTCACACAACTTCACTCCGAAGAAAAACACTTCTCATACCCATTCTCATAATGTCAAGAGTAAGAATCATACTTCTCGAAATGTAAGAGATGATCATTTGAGAAATGATAGGCATAGAGCAAAGGAGAGTAGATCAAAAGAAGGCAATCGTCCGAAGCCATTTGTACATAAGCCTAGATTTGCAAATAACAGATTTCATAGTCATGTACCACATACTCCATTTAATTTTCATGTTTGTGAACATGTTGCTTATGGGTATCGTAGTGACTTTTGTTGCCAAAATTGTTTTCACTTTGGTTATTGTGCAAATGCCTTTGTGAATGAGTACTATGCTCCTAATTACTTTGGATTCTATACTCACTATAACCACTTTCCTCATGCCAAGAAAAGAAAATCCAAGCCCAAGAAAAAGACTCCGAAAAGGAGCAAAGAGGAACCCAAACCTGCTGGTACTAATCCGAAAGGACCCATTTCCAAATGGGTACCTAAAAATGTTTGCACTTGATTTTGCAGGTCGGTCATGTGTGATTCAAGGACTCAGGGTTGTTCCAAACACATGACCTGGCGAACGGATCTTCTCACTAACTTCAGACACCAATAATGTGGGAACTTTCATGTATATATTGTTCTTTTTCTTTACTAACTCTTGGTAAATTCGTGATTTGAGGGGGAACAATGTCTGTCCCTGCTCATTTCGAGGGGGAATGGAGACAAAATCATTACTGTTCCGAGGAGGAACAAGGGGAATGCTGTTTGCCTCTGCATGTTCCAAGGGGGAACATTGTCTGCCTCTACTTGTTCCGAGGGGGAACGATGACAAGTATGACGTTCGCTCCTAGAAGGTTCAGGTAAGTTCTTCTATACTTTATATATACATATATATAATAGTATAAACTTTTTTTCTTATTTTATTTTATCATGGATCTAACAAAATTAAATTTTTTAAAGAAAAAAAAATCTATTTTAAAGAATTGAAAAAAAATAATAAATAAATAAATAAACATGCTGATTAATTGCCATAATAAAGTGGAAATCAATTACAACTTAGGGCCTGTTTGGTTTGCAGGATTTCATAGGATTCTGATGGAATTGGAATCTAATCCCATCAAAATCCCATGTTTGGTAAGTTATAAGGGATGAAATTGGTATTTAAATGTGGAAATTAAAATCCCTCATGTGATGGAATGTGAAATCCTTCAAGGGGTGTGGGATTTTAAAATCCAATGGATGTGGGAATGTGATTTTTACCATTTTACCCCTTATCTAATTTAATATTTCTAAACCTAGATATTCATCAGCGCCTACCACCGCTTCGACCCACCGCCGGCCGCCGACACCGCGTTGACTCACCGCCGACCGTCGCCACCGCGTCGACCCACCGCCGACCGCTTCGACCCACCGCCGACCACCGCCGCCGCTTCGACCCACTGCCGACCGCATCGACCCACCGCTGGCCGTCGCCGACCCACCGTCGCCGGCCGCCGTCGATCGCTGCCGCATCGACCCACCGCTGACCGTCGCCGACCCACCGTCGCCGGCCGCCGCCGATCATTGCCGCATCGACCCACCGTCGCCGGCCACCGCCGATCGTTGCCGCATCGACCCACCGCTGACCGTCGCTGACCCGCCGTCGCCGGCCGCCGCCGATCGCTGCCGCATCGACCCACCGCTGACCGTCGCCGACCGCCGCCTCGACCCACCGCCGACCGCCGCCACCGCCTCGACCCACCGCCGACCGCCGCCACCGCCTCGACCCACCGCTACCGCTTCGACATAAGAACAAAAGGAGGGTAATTCTGTCATTTTGCATTTCTGAATTCCAATTCCATCAGACATTTCTGCCAACCAAACAGATTATGGAATTGGATTCCAATTCCTTCAGGATTCTAAATTCCTCAGGATTCCAATTCCTTCAAAAACATTCCAGCATACCAAACGCAGTTAGACTTTGAGATGTGAAACAAACATCTCATGTACATTGGGTAAGAAAAGAGTATGATCATGAGGGGAATATAATAAAGCCACCATCACCATCTTTTAATTACTTGGCTTCCAAATTCAGATCAACTTGTCCTCCCAATTCCCATTTTTTTAACCTTTTCTTGTCTTGGCTGGTTTAACTGCATGATATGAAGGGCGTACCCTTTCCAAACCCTTTCGACCAAACCCTTTCGACGGACCGGCGACCACCGGAACCGGAGTAGACCAAAACCGGATGTGAACATGACCGGCAGTGTAGACTGGATTCCGGGCAACACCCTTCCGCCAGATCTACTTCTCAACCGGACCGGAGATCAAACCCGAATCCGACTAGATCTCCGCCAGCAACCGGACCGGACCGGAGCTGTTGCCGCCGACCGGACCGAACCGGAAACCGTCAATCGGACCTACTCTCACTCAACCGTATCGAATCTGACCTTTCTTCTCTTGACCCGTCGAAACTCAGAAGATCGGACCGGAGAAGAAGTCCGGTCGACCGTACCTTTCTTTGCAGCAAAACCCTTGACCGAAATCAATCCACCCTTCGCCGGACCCGAATCTGCCATAATCTCGTCGACCGGAAGTGAAGACCGGTGACCGGACCAGAGGTGTTTCGTCGACCGGACTCAGAACTCGAAAGACCGGATCTGGATGCATCGACCAGATTTGTTGTTATGTGTGTAGACCAGACCGAAACCCAAGTCTGATTCTTGTGGTTTGTTGTTTGACTCTCGAACCATCACCTTCGCCGGATCTCTTCTTCTCCACTGGACCGGACCGGACCTCCACCGGCTATCGGACCGGAGTTGAAACGTGACCGGACCAGCGTCGACCGAAACCGGAGGCGGTGTGTGTTTGGACCGACGTTGTTGATCTCGCCGGAAATGGAGTCTTGAAAACGGACCTGCTTCATGAACCCCTCCCCCTTTTTCTCGTCGGTGACTGGAGCTCTACGGCTACCGGACCGGCAAAGAAGGCCGGACCGGATCTATCTTCTTTGACCGGATCCAACTCTGTCGTGTGTGTGGACCTATTAGTTCATTTCTTTTGTTATATGTGTTATTGTTATTTGTTTCCAGCTGTCCTACAGCTCCACACACGCAAACACAAGCTCCACACACGCAAACACACTCACACACGCGCTTTACACACGCTACACATACACAAACATATGCCATCACATATGCATTACACACATCAGCCATCTGCTCCCATTTTTCACTCGGTCAGCACTCGGTCAGAGGTGCTGACCGAGCCTCTGACCGAGCCGCTGATCAGCCTCCCTCGTCTGACCGAGCCTCTAAACGGCATCTGACCCTTCTTCCCTTGCTGACCGAGCCTCTTTCGTCTGACCGTTTTCTTTATTTTTTTTCTTTTATTTTTTTAATTCCATTTTTTTGTTTCTTTTGTTGTTTTTTTTTATTTTTTTGTTTTTGTTTTTGTTTTGGTTTTATTAGATTTTCTATTATCTTTACTTTTTTATTCTTTATTAGATTTTTTTGTTGTTCTTCATGTTTTTGGTTAAATGTGAACCCGACTCGGTGTGAGCATTCACGTTCTAAGTGTTTTTAGAAACACCTCTGTGTGATTTTTTTAAAGGTTTTCCTACATCACCTCGTGATTTTTTTAATCTAAGGATTGCTTGATTATGCGTTTTTCAGAATCACGTGGGTATGGGTGGTTGTGAGATTGCTTTGGTGTATGGTCTAACGATACATTTGTATGCATGAGTTGTCTTGTCTATAGTTGTTATTGATACATGGTTCATGTATGCTTGGATTACTTGATTCATCATGTTTCACCTTTGCTTGAATATCTATTATGCGTGTTCCATTGGTCTTAATTGTTATGATTAGTTACTTGGTTCACCATGTCATGATACCACCTCATCCAAAATATCCTAAGTGTTCACCATCTTGTCTCGGGTTGGTAAGATTGTTGATGGTTTTTGGATTTTCACTACTTGAGAATTAATACACACTCAATGTGTTGTGCTATTCTTTACCAAATCTTTTGATTTAGTACACAATAAACACATCTCAATGATGTGTATCTTATATCTCACTTATGCCTTTACCTCATTACTAACCTATTATCTTTCTGGTACAATGGCGAACTCGATTTTCCCATGTCTTTATCATTCTGTTGATGTTCACAACACCACCTCCTCCCAATCACAACCGGAGGACATAGCAATTAAAAAAAACACAATATACATATACATATATAAAAAAAAGGCATCCAACACATTTCTTTGATACCAACACTTCTCATGGATACCCATAATCACACCTCTTATTGGATACCAGTACTCCTCATGCCATATCAACACTCCCTATGCCATACCCATCATCCTTTATGCCTTACCTCAAACTCCCTATGGTAAACCCCAAATATTCATGATATACCGGTGGCTATACCACTTGCATTACTTGATGCTGACAATCATCATTCACCAACTGTGAGAGCATACCTAGGTTTATCACCTCTACCAACATCTCTAGAGCCGGAGACTGGCACCTCGGAGGTATCCTTTAAGAGCGTGAGTGAGGGTCTCGAGCGTGGTCATTCATCTGGGGGTGATGACCAAGGGAGTGAGGATGAGGAGTCAGGGGGTTATGACGGGGGTAGATTAGGTGGTGATGATGATCGCTCCGGAGCTAATACCTCTCATGCTTATGACAGTCACCAAAGCCCTTCACTTTACCCTTTGGTGGACTATGATTCTGATGACTCCGGTGATGACCACCTATCTGCAGGTGAGGACGACATAAGGTTTGAGGGAGACCTAACAGTCGAAGAAAGTGAGCAGAGCGAGGGAAGTAAAAGAAATGATGAGTGTGAGTCTGAACCAAAGGTTTTAACCGGTCCTCGCCTATCCTTAGGTAGACGCTGGGCAGCCACATCTGCTACCCGTACACATGTGTTGAGTACGGGTATTGAAGAAGACACCTCCCACCCAGAGGTGCAGTTACACGCCCCACCTAGCCACTCATCCATCTCTCAAAAGGTTGGTGTTTCATTCCACCGGGACAAAGCACAACGGCTATCATGCCCTCACTTGGAGGGTGATGATATTGAAACAAGAGGATCCCTGCCCTGATCCCCACACTTCCTTCATGTGCACCAGAGTCTAGAGCCATATACACTCTTAGGTACACATATTGTCAGTCTGTGTGACGCAGTCTCTGCTCCACCTATCACGAGTCTATGTGACGTGATCGGAACCCCGAGAGTAGTGTCCACGATGGGCATTTCACGAGGACCAGCGGGAAGTCATACCATGGTCACTATCACGCCAGCCATGAACGTAGGCCACACCGTTGATTCAGCGGTTGTGCAAACGAAACGTCTATGTGACATCGGAGTTACTTACCCGGCATCCGTTGTCAGGGAAATTGTGGACAACGCCCTAAAGGCTGTCCGTGCGTAGTTTATACATCGCCATCTCCGAGACCGACTGCACCCAACTACTCGATTGCTGAGTTGAGGGATTTCTTATGGCGAACCCGATCTCCCGTGGGAGTCTCCACGAGGAAGAAACCAATCTTTTGGGTTATCTACAGCAGTTTGCTTACACATCACTTCACGTGAACCATCCCGAGCCGGCTACCTCCTCTTCTCAAGAGGTAGTCTCATCTATCCAGCAGCTCGAAGGGAAGCTTGATGCCATGAAGACGGAGGTTCTAGTCGAGATCAAGGGCTCTCTTTCAGATATGCAGACTCAGATCCGAGCCCTTGAGACTTCTTGTTGTACGTCAACCGAGCCACCAAAGCTCAGACACGACGACCGAGATGACCCCGATCGCCGTGAGGGGGAAATCCATAAGGGGGCTCGGCTTGACTCCACAGATCCGACAGACACATCTTGCAGCGCCACTCCTTCCGGTACTCATATGGGGACCGGTGCCGATGTATCTGATGCGGTAATTATTATATATAAAAAGCGGAACAAGTTTTAACCTCTAATGCCTAGCCACTGTCTTACCACATATACAGGCAAGCGTACCTGATCGTGAGTAATATAGTGTAGGAAAGTGCAGGTATCGTATCTACCACTGGGAACGGTCAAGTTAATCTAAATCAGTTTAATTAACCTAAAGCTTTTGGGGGGGGGGTTATGAAAAAGGTTTTAATACTAAAAAGACAACTAAATTAACTATGAACTAAGAAAGCGATTAAAAGATTGATTAAGAACTATATGAAGGAAAACAGTAGCACTTATCATGGTATAGTGAATCCCCAAGTGGATGATTTAAATAGGCCAAAGGTTTGGTTGTTTTGGTTATTGTAGGAATTTAAGTCTAGGACACCCTAACATATGATGACTATGGCTATTAACTAGGTCTTGATCCTCCTAGTCCCAATACATAGATTATTTGTCAGACAATCTAGCACCGGTAACCCAATCCTATCTCTATTGCATGGTATTCTACTATCTGGTCGCTCTCGGTCTGAGTAACCACTTAATTAACACAACTCTCCGGGATGAAGGGTAGGTCAAGGGAGATTGATTATCCTAACGAAGTCTATCTATTTAGGTCAAAACAGATACACCCAATCAACGATTTCAAATAGCCAAACAATAGGAATCAAATCGGAACCATAACACACATTCAATCAACCAAAAACAAACCAATAAACATTAAATTACGAAATCATCATCCACAATGGTTCATCGACCATGACAAGTACCACTATTAAAAGACTACTCACTAATCATAATGAAAACAGAAAAAACGATAGTAGACACAGACATGATACCGACAGTACAACGACGGATGATCGAAGATCGAACCCCGCAGCGTATCGGCACCACTCTGACTTTCACTCTCTACTCTATCGTTCCCCTCGTCTCTGCTTCGTGTTCTGAACTGAAGGAGGAGGCTGGTATTTAAAAGAAGGCGTCCAGGGGTCATTTCGCGTTCGCCAGACGGCGGTCTCGCGGCGCGAGCCACTTAGGTCAAACTCTGGATTTCCTCGTTATCGAACCTGGCGGCGCCAAACTTGAAAACTCGCGATCGCCAGATGGCTACTGGATTGATGTTGTGCATTTTTCACGTTTTCTCGCCTTTTTCGTACTTTTCCGTTCTACGGCCTCTAAATCCTATAAAAGCAATAATAAGCTCATTTGGTGAGTGAAATGATCATAAACGGGTAAGAAATGGGGTAAAGTCATACAATTAAGCTTAACCAAAACATGTATAATTTTGGTGTTATCAGTATCTCATTCTTAGCCTGGTCAGAACCCGATGGCAGATTCAGCGGAGGGTCGAGAGATTGTCATTTTTGTCAACCCAGAAATCTCTCGCCCTGACCGTGTAGCCGCTACAGATGATGAGCTTAAGGATATCATCAACCTTGATGATTTCTCCTTCGATGACGAATACACTCAGTTTCCAGTCTCAGAGCCTCGAGTGAAAGAAAAGGATGATCCTTCAGATAATTATGAGTCAAGAATGGAGAGCTATAGTTCTGACTCTCCACTCCTCATGTCACCACATCAGGTCCACCGCCTTCATGCGACATACCTTCACCACATCAGTCTCCTCTTCCACTTACATCGTCTCCTTAATATGACGCATCTTTGAGAGTACCGTCTTGCCCACCATCTCCAATTCTGAATGTATTTTGTTCTCTCACGCCGTCTCCACATCCAGAGCTCCGAGCATGTCTTTCAGAATCAGAGCTCCGTTCAACCCTGTTACTCATGGCCCCAGTGACCGATCCATGGTCAATGGGTTCAACTGCCAGTCTTACCTCCGAAGGTGATCTTTGAGAAGGACAAGGGTGTACCATCTAATCGTTGATAGTATGTGGAGCCACGGAAGCAAGTCATGTGGGATAGAGAAAGGAGGTATGGCAGATACCTTGAGAAGACCAACCGAGAAGCGTCAAGAGAGACCGCCACCACCACTATCTCAGAGAGATGAGGGATCATCAAAGAAATTCAAGGAGACTAAAGCATCAAAGAGAAAGTCATGGAGCCATCATCAACAAAAGCGAAGAAATTGACACAAAGGGGGAAATTGTTAGAAATCTTGTTAGTTGTGTCAATTTTATAATTTCTTAAACATTGCTTCCTTTTATGTAAATTGTAGTTGAGGCCCAATTGTACAAGGCCCATCAATTTTAAAAAGCCTAGTCCATTAGAGTTTAGTACAAATAGGAGTTGTAATCTTCATTTGTACTTTCTCTCTTCTTTTACACCTTTGAATGAAAATCTATCTTGGATCATGTACCTAGCATTTTCATCATAGAGATCTAAGTGTTCTTGATTGATTATTTAACCTTACTTTATCTTTCATCTTCCCCACCTTTATACATCCACCATACCCACCTCCTTTACTGTCACCCACCTCCACCACACTTCATCTTCCTCACAATGACTAACATCAATGGCCTCCTCTAACTTTTGTGAACTTCCCTTACCTCCGACGACTTTCCTCGTCAGAGCTAAAACGTTTAACCGCCACCACCTCCTCTCAATACACTTCTCTATGTCGTCGCCTCCTCTCGGAACACACAGGTACATACGTTGCCGCCTCTCTGGGTGATCCACTGTTCACCCCCACCATGCATCTTCTTCGGTGAATACAACCATCACGATGCCTACCTCCATCACTCTATGCCACCATCTCCATCAACCATTATCACTCCTCCCCAGGCCCCCCCAACCACTAAAGTACATGTATCTTCAAGATCCGGGTTTTGAGGGTTTTTTGTTTAAATTCAGTTTATGGATTTTTTTTGTTTGAAATTGGTTTAGGTAATTTAATTATGTACACAACTTTAATTTCTTGTGATGTTTATTGATTTTCAATTCGAAATTTATGATTAACTTTTTGGATCTTGATGTTGATTTGGTTTCACCAGTAACAACCAGTCCATAGCTCCCTTCTTACCTTCTGTTGATCGATTTGGGTTTCAATTGGAGAAAAACACAAAAGGGCAGATTGAGTCAATCAATTTAGGTTTTCATTGATTTAACTGTAATTAATTTTGTCGGAGAACCAGTGAACACAGTGGCTGGAGAACGGTTTAAGAAGATGTCAGCGGAGATGGGATGATACATCGGGGGTTTGGATTTAATCCGGTGAACACCGTGGCCGGAGACAATAGGGAATTGGGGATGGTCGGTTAGCTGCAACATATATCTACATATATAATAAAGATATAATACAATATAAAATTTTTTAAAAATACCAAATCAAAAGAAAAGATAAAATCTTCAACAAAAAAAGGATAAAAAGTTAATAGAAAAATGAACAAATTAATAAATGACCAAAATACCCCTGTATTTAACCTTCTTAACAGAGATTTTTAACGGAGATGGAAATTATGGACCCAAAGCGTTATAAATTGTAAACCACAGGTACCAAATCCATAGATATTTTCAAAATGGACCTAAAGTGTTTAAAACACCAAACCACAGAGACCAAATATGTAATTTACTCTTATTATTATGAGTTAATTACATATTTGGTCCCTGTGGTTTGGTGGTTTTAACACTCTGGGTCCCTCGAGTGAAATAATTATGGATTGTGTCCCTGTGGTATGCGTTTTATAACGCTCTGGGTCCCTCAAGTTAACTCCGTCTAAAAAATGCCGTTAGGTCATTAATTCAGAGGGGTATTTTGGTCATTTCATTTAATTTCTATTTTTAATTACTTTATCTATCCATTTATTAAACCACAGGGACCTAGAATGTAAATATATGTACCCTTTATCCAAATTCAGAGGGGTTTTAACACTCTGGCGAAATGTCTTTTTTCTCCGGCAAAATGTCTCTCTTCTCCGGCGAAATGTCTATCTTCTCCGGCCAAGTAATCCAACCTGTATCCAAATTAATTTCATCTCATAACTTTGAAACAAAAATCCAAATTCAACCCAAAATCCAAGTAAAAAACCAAGAACACAAATTAACATTTAAACCAATTAACAATTTAGCATTCACATTTTATTAATCAAATCCAGATTCAGTAACATACAACAAGAAAAAAGTTCATCTAACTGTAAAAAATCCAAAATCTAAATGCAAAACAATAAAAACTCTAATCTAAACATGATCAAACACAAAAAATAACCCATATTCAAGCCCTAATAACTAAAACAAAAATTAGGATAATAAGATTAGCGAAGAAGGAGAACGAGAACGAGATCGGCCGATGAACGACATGGAAAAGCCCTAAAAATATCACCTTTTTCTTCAACTCAGATCTAACGTAGATGGTATCTTCGTCCGTTCCCTCGTTCGAACCAGTTCTCACATATGAATCTACGAGTTCGTTACAGAAAAGGTGAAGACGGTGGTGAAGGTAGGTGGAGATGAAGGTGGTAATGGAGGTGGCGAAGATAAAGACGGTGATGGAGGTGGGTGGCGATGAAGGCGGCGGTGGATGTGGGTGGAGATGAAGGTGGCAGTTGAGGTGGATGGAGCGGCGGTGGAGGTGGGTGCAGATGAAGGCGACGGTGGAGGTGGTGGCGATGAAGGCGATGGTGGAGGTGGGTGGCGATGAAGGCGGCACTAGAGGTGGGTGGAGCTAGATGAAGGCGGCGGTGGGGGTGGTGGCGATGAAGGCGGCGGTGGGGGTGGTGGCTATGAAGGCGGCGGTGGAGGTGGTGGCGATGAAGGCGGTAGTGGAGGCGGTGGTCGAAGTGGAAGCGGTGAAGGTGCAGCGTGGTGAAGGGTCTAGGGTTTCCATGAGCTTTCTTTTAATACTTTGTTTTTTGTTTTTTTATTTTTGTTTAATATAGTTATATATTAGGGTAAAGTACATATTTGGTCCTTTTATTTTAATCTAAAATAAAAAGAAAGGTGAAATGACAAATATGCCCATCATGTGCCATGCACATGATAGGTTTAACAAACCAAATATAGATGGTGTTAGTATTAGGGACCCAACACGTTATAAAATGCAACCATGAGGACCCAATCCATAATTATTTCAATCGAGGGACCCAGAGTGTTAGACTACCCACATTCATGATCTCAACTAATCCAATCTCAAATTAAAATATTATTTTCTCTTTTATCCGCCTCATAATATTCAACCTCAAACCAATCTTAATTTTTTCACAATCCAACCACAATCTTCTACAATCCAATCTCATATATTATATTACTATATAAAAATTATATTTTTTATTTTTTATAGTTATAATTATTAATTTAAACATAATTATAATTATAAAATAGATATAACTGAAATTAAATAAAAAAAGATAACGAGAAAATTATTTTTGTTAAAAAACATAGCAAGATAACGAGAGGATTGAAATGAATAAAAAGTTTAGTGTCATGAAAATATATCAAGATTGGTCTCTATTTGTAGGAAATTGAAAACCATAATTTTTGATATATTTTGTGTATTTTAGTTTTTTTTTTATAAAAGTCTCATTTATAATTAATTGATTTTTATTTTGGTAATACAAAATTAACCAATGATATCATGACATGTCTCAAGTACATGATGAATTCTCATAGCAATCTGAGATTGTTGGGCGATCCTGTTCATTAAGGATTGGTCTGTATATTTTCTTTTTGCTTTTTCTTTTTTAAATTATTTTTGTCTTTTTCTGTTTTAGGATTGCTCAAGTTTACTATTGTGGATAGTCTTAAAACCACCAAACCATAGGGACCAAATATGTAATTAACTCTATTATTATTGATGTTAAAAAATAGGGTATATTACAGATTTGGTCCATGTGGTTTACTCTCTATTGCATGTTGGTCCCTCTTTAGAATTAATTATGGACTTGGTCCCTATGGTTTTCATTTTCTTACACTATTGGTCCCTGTCCCTAACTTTCAGTCTTTTAAGCATAAGGACCAATACTGCAATATAGTGTAAACTAAAGGGACCAACAGTGCAAAAAAGCGTAAACCACAAGGATTAAATCCATAATTATTTCGAAAGAGGGACCAACAGTGCAATAAAAAGTAAATTACAGGGATCAAATATGTAATTTACCCTAAAAATATGCAGGAACCACAAAGAAAAAGTTTTTATAAAAATTACCATCATAAAAAAACTCATATATCCCAATAGAGAAACCTACTTTGTGGTCGCAATACTATAAGAATATTGCTAGCATTGATGAAGGCCAACAATATATATATATATATATATAAAGGAAGAGTTAGGTTCAAAAGTGAACTCAATTTTCGTTGTGAACGTGTGGACGAATCTCGGCTACAAATCTTCGGTTACGATGGACGCGATCACAGAGGACCGATGCGATTCATGGGAGGGTGAAGATTATTAAAAGAGAGGACCTGGTACCGTGAGAACCAACAAAATTGCGCCACGTGGCAATGTGAATCGGCTCCTAAGCTTTATTTAGTGTGCATGTGTGAATTGCGCGCCTAAGCTTTTCTGAATAAAGCATAAAATATTGTCATGTGACGCGATACTAGTGGTACTCACGTTCACAATGAAAGATGAGTTAACATTAGAACCTGAACCTATATATATAGGTGGGTTCATACGAGAACGATGTCAAGTTAACAAAACGCAGGGATGATTCTCAGCCACACATTTTCGGCTATGGTGGACACTAGGGGTGAGCGTGGGCATCGAAAATAGTACCAAACCGTACCGGCACGGTACCGAAACAAGTACCGGTCCTGGTACGATTATATATTTCGGTTCGGTACTCGGTACTTAGAAAGTAGCTAATTCGGGATGTGGGAAATCGGTATTTGGGACTAAGTATTCGGTACGAGTACCGAACCGTCCCGAAAAACCAAAAGTTAATTTTAATGAATAGTTATTAGAGATTATAATATTTTCTTATTTTGTTGGGATCCAAAAAAAATCTTTCTAAGCGCCGATTAATGTATTCAAAATTGAAAGTCGATTGTCATTAGATCTTAAATCGAAGGTTTGAATGCTTTTTTTATTTTGTTTTAAGTTTTGAAACGGAAATGATTTTAGTATTTTGGATCAAAAAGTTTTATTGTTAAAAAAAGTTGATATTGAATTGTATTTTTCGGGAAATTCGGGACGAGTACCGAATACCCGGTACCGTACTGTTGGTCCCAAGTAGGTGACCTTCAAGCTATGATAGTGTTTGGGATTATAGAAGGGGGGGGGGTTGAATATAATCACACAATTTTTCACTTTTAAATTCTTGTTATATTAACAATATGAATTTACAGATTGTTGCGGAAATAGAAAAGACAAATAGTCTAAACTAAACAATCTAAGTTCTTTCACTATGCACTAAGTGAGAAGATAAGAAAGAAAGAAGATAGAGGGGAATAAGAAAGAAAGGACTTGAGTATTTTTGGATGCAGAAGAGGTATGGAGAACATCTTCTCCACGTCCAATTTATACTCCATGCATTAAATGCATGCAGACCTACTTTTGTGACGTGTCACACTGTAATTGGTCTGTTGTACTATTTACTATAAACAAATACTCTTTGCATGGTGTGCAAAAGGAGGATGTTTGTAAACAGTTGCCTTGAGGTCTGATAAGTACGGAGGGAACAGTAAAGAGACTGTCCTTATGTACTTTTGTGTCAGTAAAGGCGGATAATCCTTTTGTGCATTAGACTAAGACACTTTTCTAATCCTTCAGGATCAGGATACTGATCAGTGACTAGGGTCCTGATACTGATGAAGTTCAGGGTCACTTGTATCCTGTTGAGTCTTCAGGATGTCATACGATATTGAGCAGCCTGCTATCACTGAGTTCCGTCTTCAGATCACGAGCATGCTGTTCCTGTCATCAGCTATTTCTTCGACGTCGCTGATGGTTCTTTGTGTATGATCTTAATGTCTTCAGGAGGTCTTCACTTCAGTGGATAGGATCAGTAGACTGCAGAACAGGCTCGTTCGCCTCCTGATCCTGATCCTGATTACTATAAAAATAAGTTACAGCATAAGTAACATGGAATAACACTGAACAGACTCAGTGATAATTCCTCAAGCTATAACAGAAGCAAAAACCTATTCACTAAGTAAAGATTCAGGATCATTATCATTTCATCAGGTCTTAGGAGAGCTGGATCAACAATCTCCCCCTAAATGATAATGATAAGACAACAGAGTAATTGTCTTAATCTAGAAGGGTTAGAAATAAATCTAAGTCTAGAACTAAACAGTAGGAAATAGAACTCATAAAGGTACATGTCCCATTTACTGTTTTGAGGGATCTTTTTCAGTACTATGATGGAATAAAGTACAATGCACAGAGTTGCATTTTCATTAATCTCAGTAAGGTTACAAGAGTAAGAAAAATACAAGAGTACATGAATAAAGTACTGAAAGAAAAGATTACAAAATATTCTAACTATCAGAGTCTTCGCTAATATATTCAGTCTTGACTTGTATTGGAACTGGAGTGTCACTGAATGCGAGTCTGTGATTGAGTATAGCTCTGACAGTGCGAATGATCTCTTTATTGTCTTGGTTTTCTTTATCCTTGTGTGCAGTGAAGAGGACTGAAACCAAGTGTTCATATGGTGCTTTGTGTAGCTCGCTGAAACGCTGAAAGCGTAGGATCTTTGAGTTGTCGCTTACACAAATACCATGAACAGGTTCTCTGATGACTTGTCCTTCAGAGAGAGAGAGACTCCTAAAGAGAGTGAAAGATCAAGCATCGAGAGATCCAGAGGCTTGACAACCACCCTGGGCATGCAGGGAGTTGGTCTTCTTGTTGAGGTGCCTGCAGATCTTCGAATAGGTTGCTGAGGTAGGACTGAAGAGTAGTGGAGCAGGTCATCAGGTATTTCCGTTGTCCTTCTGATGCGTGCAATAAGTCCTTCGATGACTTCTTCTACTTCAGCCCGATAGTTCTTGTTGGCTTTGGGAAGTAGGGATCTGATCTCGTTCCACTCTGACAAGTTGTAACGATCTAACTTGTCCAGAGTGTGTTGCACGTCCTTGACTCCTGAGCGTTTGACGGTGATCCATGTTTTTGCTCTTTTGCCGCGAGTTCGGCTGAGATGGATTCCAGAGATAGCAGCACCATGTTTTCTTAGGTGTAGACGATCTCTGCACCAGTCAAGCTCAGTGTTTACTTCTTCAGTCTGTTCCTCTGCATTTTTGTTGAAGACCTTCAGAGCAGCCTTCTGTGCAAGAATAGGATCTGCACTTATTTCAGCATCTTCATCCACAAAATCTGATGCAAGCCTTCGAGCGGCTTGAGCAGAGAGGAAGGCTTCCTTCTGCTTCTTATTATGCTCCTGAGCATTGTATTCCTCCTGCGATAGATAGGCGAACTCGGAGTCACAAGAGGTACGAAGAGGAATTTTTACTCTTGTACTCTCGAGTCGCTCTATCACGGCGTTTAAACGCCCATCCCAGTTGACAATAGCAGAGTTGTCAGGGTAATTCTCACCTTCAGATCTAGGGGAGTTAGAGGGAGGAGATCTGGGAGAAGAAGCAGGGGTAGAGAAGTCATCAGAGATGAATTCATCATCTGATGATAGGCAAATGGTTTCAGGAGGGGCTCTTATTTCAGGGGTTCTGGAAGAGGATGCTTCAGGGTTAAAGCGGGTTGGTTTAGAGGGAATGGATTCAGGGTTTAGAGGAGTTACTCTGAAAGTCATTCTGCTTAATTCGGCTCTTGTCTGTTCTGATGGACTATTCTCCATGAGGCGAATAATCTAACCATTTGTAGGTTGTTTATTGGAGAGTCTTCAGAGGAGGTGTCAAGGGTGATGGTTTCAGGTGCAGGTTTAGATTTAAGGAGAGAAGAGATTGGTTGGTTATCAGAGGATGAGGGAGAGGATGGTAATAGTAACGTACCAGGTGCACCGGGGTTCTCCCCCTGAGATTGTGCAGGCCCTGGGGTGGGCGTTGAGGTTGGAGCCTTCTCGACGAAGATATCGTCGTCTTCATCATCATCATCTTCATCGTCATCTTCATCCTCGTTCGTTCCCCCTTGTTCGTTGGTTCTCCAGTTGGTGGAGGGGGAGTAAACGAAATGGTCTCTCGGCTGTCTCTCCCCCTCAACAGGTGCCTGTATCAAGGCGGCTGTTGATAAGCTCCTTTGGAGGAGAGAGGCCATGTCGCTAAGGACTTTGCGCGAGATGAAGGAAGATGAGATCAGGGAATGCAAAACATCCCTGTCTGCAGTGGTGAATGATGGAGGCGGTGCAGGAGCAGAGGTGAGGGCGTTGACAGCAGTGGTGAGGCCAGTCACCTGCTCCTGGAGGGCGCGGAGGCCTGCTTCCTGAGCATCCAACCTCTGAACCACTGTTGATTGGAAAGTGGTGAGAGAGTTGGTGCTGTTGTTGATGGTGGTGGAGAGTGCAGGTAGAGCAGAGGCCTTCAGGTCATCAATAGATGCCTGAAGGTTGGTGGAGGAGGTGGCCACTTGTGAGACCTTGTCATGGATGTTATCCAGACAAGGAATCGAAAGAGTAACAGCCGTAGGTGGCGGAGTGGCGGCGGCGGCTTCAGCGGTACTGGCAGCGGCCTTTGCAGCGGCAAGCTCCAGTTCCGCCTGGAGGCGTGCCAGGTGCTCGTCCTCCTTCTGTTGGAGGGCTGTGCGGGCCTCCTGTAGTTGTCGTTCAGCGGATTGCCGACGTAGCTCAGCTGCGTTCAGCTGACGCTCGGCGTCCGTGAAGACGAAGTCATTGAAGGGGTCATCCTGATGAAGTTGGGGATGCCCTTCAGTGGCTGCTCCTAAAGAACCTGTAATCAGAGTAGCTAAGTGAGTGCTAGACGACTCAGTAGCTGTCACAGAAGAAGAAATGGCAATAGTATGCTTAATAGTATTACTTGAGGCTAGGAGGGTATCAGAGCGATTACCCTCCACATTCTCTGAGTGTTCGAGGTGAACAACCTCAGGTTCTTGTTGTACAGGAGCAGAGATAGAAGTATCTGCAGGTGAAGAAGTTTTAGATAAAGGAGATGGTTTATTAAAGAGTTGAGGCAGGGTAATATAGTATTTCTTACCAGCCGCCTGGTTCTTTTTCTTCTGCGCCCTAGACTTGGCGCGTTTTGGAGGAGGTGGAGGAGTGGCAGAAGAAGGTTGGGGGCGCTTCAGGAGCGCAGATGAAGTGGTTGCAGCTGGGGAAGTCAGTATGGGGTTAGCTACTGACATAGCATGCAGAGAAATAGAAGAATGGGGTTTGGAAGAGAAGAGAGAGTACATACCTTCAGTGGGAGAGGTGGAGTGCTCTTCATCCTCCTGAACTGGTTCAGGAACAACCAGAACAGTGGAGAGAGGGACGTCGTCAGGTTTTGGAGCAACCTGATCCAGGAACTTAGGCCCGAGGGCGTAGTTGTTGGAGTTCCCGATTTTGGGGTAGTTTGGCCCCATATGCAGTTCCAGGACTGCCGAGAAGAACCTGGTGAAGGCAACGTTGACGACCCGTTTCGTGTTCCTGACCTTCTTGACCATGTCCTCCCATATGCAGCGAGCATAGTCAAACTCGCGATTTTTGATCGCTGAGAAGACCATGTGCTGAATCACCGTGGGGAACTGCTCCGTGCTTCCTGTCTTGCCAGATAAGCACAGGCCAAACGTATTCCATATGTAATAGAATGTAGCGTTCAGGCCTGTCTTATGGACAGTAGCAGCAGTCTTTGGAAGCATGACGCCATCCTTCACAGGCCATCTGTAGCCAATGGCGTCCAGGAATTCGATGATTTCGTCGGAGGTAGGAGCAGGAGGGAAGCGTTTCTTCTTTGGGAAGTTGAGCACATTCCTCAAAGTTCCGAAGCCAAAGGAAATTATATTTTCCTTGATCTGGAACTTGATGACCTCCCGTAGGACACCCTTGGAGTTCCTTTCCTTGGCAACAGTGGCAGTAGACCACAGTTGTTGCAGCATAGGTTTGTTCGGCTTTGGGTCTATTGTGAAAGCCGTTCTCAGAGGGCTGCTCAGGAGGAAGTTCTTTGCAGGCAGTAGATATTCCTTGCCTTCTGGGATGTCAAACAGGCCAACGACGTTGTTCTGCTTGAACTGTACGTCGTGCTGCGGAATTATGATCGGCAGGCTTTCAGTGGCGGTTTGCAGTGGTGTAGCTTCAGAAGAGAGTTGGGCGTCCAAAGAGGAAGTAGTAGCAGCCATCCTGTTAAACACAAAAATAACATATGTGGATGATTAAAGATCCAAGATATGCATTTTTCTTCATTTTTCAATGAACACAGAATATGTTCATAAAAATGGTGAAATCCTTTATACTTGGAATGGATTGGATACCAAAATTCACAAAAAGAATGTGTTTTGGTATTAAAAAGAAACTTTTATTTTGATGAGAAGATATCAAAATAAGAGTTTATGATTTTTCTTAAAAGAAATAAGAAAATCATATAAAATGTTTTAACAAAAATCTCAGAAGATTTTGGGAAAACTAAGATCAAACGAAGTGATCTTAGGGTTTTTGGAAAAACGTATAACAAAATAAGTTGTTTAGTTGAAGAAAAACCAACTTACAATGTGGAAAGAACAAAGAACAAGAAAAAAGACACTTACGATGATCTTTGAGTAAAGGAAAGTGATGAGTGTTCTTAGTGTTCTTGAGAGAAAACTTGTTCTTGCTTTTTCTTGCTAGATTGCTTAGAGAGAATTTTGTGAGCGTAAAGAGTGTGAAGGATTACGAGTGAGGTTTTTATACCTCGTGGTAGGAGAGAGAAAATGGATGAGAGAGAAAAGAGCGGCTAAATTCAAACGTAATGATGAATAAAGGAGGTTCTACGCGCGTTCACGCGCCTGACACACGTAGTGGGGAACAGGAAACGTCCCATTACGTGTCAGTGCAGATGAAAAGTTTGTTTTATTTGAAAAATTAAAAACCGCCTTTTCAGGGGATGATTCCATTTTGGTGAAAGATATGTTTTATTGGAATCAGAGTACTTATCAGATAAGTACTGTTTTGGGAAAATCCTCTTATCACATTTAATGCGATAAGGTTTCAGGAGCAGAGGGAAGAAATACTTACCTGAGAATCATCAGTATTCGGATTTTGAACAAAGATTTTGTAAGTACTGAATAGAGTTACCTCCTGAAGAAGAGTTATTCAGGAGTTGTTAAAAAAAGGGTCCTGAGAAAATATATTCATAAGGACTTTAACAACTGTTTGTCCTGAGAACTTCTATTCTTCAGGATTTAACATCCCAAGTTCACTGATGAGCATATTAAAACGTGTCACATCCAGTGGTTTGGTAAAGAGGTCAGCAAGCTGATATTCAGTAGGGACAAAATGGAGTTCAATATCACCATTCATCACATGATCCCTGATGAAGTGATATCTCACTTCAATGTGCTTTGTCTTGGAGTGTAAGACAGGATTGTTGGCGATGGCTATCGCTGAAGTATTGTCACAGTAGATAGGAATTTTAGAAAGTTGTATGTCATAGTCCTGAAGTTGATTTCTCAGCCACAGGACTTGAGCACAACAGATTCCTGCTGCAACATATTCAGCTTCAGCAGTTGATGTGGACACAGAGTTCTGTTTTTTGCTAGTCCAACTCACCAACTTGCCACCTAGCAGGTGACAACCACCAGTGGTGCTTTTCCTGTCAATCTTACATCCTGCAAAGTCACTATCAGAATAAGCTGTTAGATCGAACCCTGAGTCCTTGGAGTACCAAAGACCCAGATTAGGAGTTCCCTTTAGATATCTGAAGATCCGCTTTACAGCGGTCAGATGGGATTCTTTGGGTTCAGCCTGATAACGAGCACAGAGACATGTGGAATACATGATATCAGGACGGCTAGCTGTGAGATACAGCAGAGAACCGATCATTCCTCTGTAGAGAGTCACATCGATAGATTTCCCTTTGGAATCCTTGTCAAGTGTCAGAGGAGGAGCCATTGGAGTCTTCATCGGTGTACAAGATGTGAGATCAAATTTCTTCAGCATCTCATGTACATATTTACCTTGATTGATGAAAATTCCCTTTTCAGATTGTTGGATCTGAAGTCCTAAAAAGAATGTTAGTTCACCCATCATAGACATTTTATATTCAGATTTCATGAGCAACTCAAACTTTTCGCAGAGTTTGGGATTTGTGGATCCAAAGATAATGTCATCGACATATATCTGGTCAAGAAGGATATGCTTAGGATATTTCTTTAGAAATAAAGTGCTATCGATCTTTCCACGCACAAAACCTTTAGAGAGAAGAAAGGTTGAGAGGGTATCATACCAGGCACGAGGAGCCTGTTTTAACCCATAGAGAGCCTTGTTTAACTTGTAGACGTGATCAGGGAACTTAGGATCTACAAAGCCAGGAGGCTGAGCCACATAGACTTCTTCATTAAGTTTTCCATTCAGAAAGGCATTTTTAATGTCCATCTGATAAACCTTGAAGTTCATATGTGCTGCAAAAGCTAGGAAGAGTCGAATTGCTTCGAGCCTAGCAACAGGAGCAAAGGTTTCATCGTAATCCATGCCCTCTTCCTGCCGGTATCCCTGTGCCACAAGGCGAGCCTTGTTTCGAATGATAGTACCAATCTCATCAAGTTTATTTTGAAAAATCCACTTGGAACCAATGATTGTACGTTTTCGAGGCCTAGGGACGAGAAGCCAGACATTGTTTCTGATGAATTCTGCTAGCTCTTCTTGCATGGCTGAGACCCAGGCAGGATCACGCAAGGCATCATCTATTTCTTTAGGTTCATTTTCAGAGATGAAATTAACATAAAGACAGATGTTACCAGATTGGCGTCGAGTTTTAATGCCAGAGGAGGGATTACCAAGAACTTGATCAATTGGATGATCCTTGGTCCATCGAAGAGCAGGTGGCTGATACACCTGTCCGGCTGTCCTGAAGTGGAAGCTTCATATATTGATGGATCAGGGAGTAGATTTGTAGGAGTAGGCTCACTAACAGTGGTTTGAGAAAAGTCTTCACTGTTAGTGGGTTGATCAGGTTCAGATGGTATGATTTGAGTGATTGGAGTGGCATTTATGAGAGGTGGAGTTGCTGAATCAGTGGGTGGTAAGGGATTTTCTTCAAAACCATCAGGAAGGTCTTAAGGAGATGGATCAGCAATAGGAGGTTCAGGGACTTGAAAGAAAGAGTCAGCCCACTGATTGATTTCAGAATTATCATTTGGGTGAGGGAAGGTAGGACCCGATTCATCAAATTTGACATGAATCGTTTCCTCTATGGATTGTCTTCGTTTGTTGAACACACGGTAAGTTTTAGAGATGGATGAGTATCCAAGGAAAATTCCATCATCAGATTTGGAATCAAACTTTCCAAGGTTATCTTTGTTGTTCAGGATGTAGCAGACACAACCAAAGATATGGAGATGTTCGATTGATGGCTTCCTGTTACGAAAGAGTTCGTAAGGAGTTCTTCTGAAGCGTTTGACTATCAGAGATCTGTTCTGAGTATAGCAAGCAGTATTTACAGCTTCTGCCCAGAACTGAGTGGCAAGGTTGGCTTCACTCAGCATAGATCACGCAGCTTCAATCAGCGTCCTGTTTCGTCTTTCAGCAACACCATTTTGCTGAGGAGTTCTTACAGAGGAGAAGTTTTGAGAGATACCTTTCTGCTCGAAGAAGGTTTCCAGGGTACTGTTTTTAAATTCAGTTCCGTGGTCACTCCTGATTGATCGAACAGTAAGGTTGTTGAGTCTTTCCATCTTCCTGACGAACAGGATGATTTCTTCAGGAGCATCACTCTTGGCACGAAGAAAAAATACCCAAGTGTATCTGGAATATTCATCAACAATTACCAGAGTGTATTTCTTTCCAGCAATGGATTGGACGTTGACTGGTCCAAAGAGATCCATGTGGAGAAGTTGTAGAGGAGAGCTGATGGAGGAAATCTGCTTGGACTTGAAACTAGCCCTGGTCTGTTTTCCTTTTTCACATGCTGAACAAAGAGACACCTTTGTGTAGCGAAAGTCAGGAAGACCAATGACCAGGTTGTTGATGCAGAGTTGATTCAGCGTCTTGAAGTTGAGATGAGAAAGACGCTTGTGCCAAAGCCAGTTTGTATCAGAGGAAGCACGAGATACAAAGCAGAAGTTGTCAGTGGAAGTATTCATGTTGATGATGTAGATATCAGCATGTCTCACTCTAGTGAGAATAACTTCCTTTCTTCTGTTTTTGACTTTGCACTTCTTCTTTGAGAAGGAGACTTTGTGATTCTTATCACACAGTTGACTGATGCTCAGAAGATTATGCATCAGGCCTTCAACATAAGCAACTCTTTTGAAAGTAGTTACTCCGTTGGTCAGTGTGCCATACCCTCGGGTTTGGCCTTTACCGTTTCCGCCAAAGGTCACAGCAGGACCTCTTTCTTCACGGTAGTTAGAGAGGACAGATTTCGAACCAGTCATATGTCGAGAGCATCCACTGTCCAGGTACCAGATGCCCTTATCCTGTAAAATTTAGAGTTTAAGTTTTCTTTGGTACCCATAGAACTATGGATCCAAGATTATCAGTAGGACTGGTTGAGTCAGTGTCAGCCTTTACTGAAGTATCAGTACAGGAGGCTGGAGTCTTGACTGAAGGAACAGTCTTGACAACCTTCTTTCCTTTGACTGATTTCTCAGTCTTGGGAATCTTCTTTACCTTAGCTGATTTTTCAGCTTTGGTAGCATCAGGACACTTACTCGCAATATGGTCATTTAATCCACAGTGATAACATTTGCGATATTGAAAGCGTTTAGTGTGGTCCAGGAAGTTTTTGAACTTCAAGTGAGCAGGACCAGCACCAAGTATGCCTTTAGCATTGGACATTGGAGGAATTGGTTTCTTCTCCTGAGTCTTTTGCTTCAGGTCAATCTTCAGTCTGGGAGCAGGATTTTGAGAGAAAGATTTTGATCCTGAGACTGAAGGACCACCACCCAGAGTTTTGTTCTTGGGTTTAGGATCCTTGGTCTTTGAAGGTGTTTTAGCTTTGGATTTATCCTTGGCTGAAATCTTTTTGCTCTTAGGAGCACCTTCAGAGTGTGTGTTAGAAGAAGAAGGAATGTTTTCAGAAGCATTAGGATTGGGAATAGAAGAAACAAATTTTCCAAATTTGAGCATGGAACTTTCATACTTAGTTTCTTCATACGTATATCTATGAGTGAATCCAAGACCTCTTTTGCTTTTGTCAGATCTCCCTGAAGCTAATATTTCATCAACTTTTTCAGAGGCGTCACTCCATCCTTTGATGGTGACTTTTTCAGCATTTAATTGAGCAAGGGCTTTTTCTTTGGCAGCAAGAGCCATTTCTCTTTCAATACAGAGAGTTTTATTTACAGTGACCTGGTCCTTATAATTTTCTTCCAAAATGGTAAGCTGTTTTATTTTTTCTTGACATTCTTTGAGTTGTCCTCTAAGATCAATATTCATTTTTTCAGCAGAGGTTTTACCATTAAGGGCTTTGTAAAGATCGAGAGTGACCAGATCCAACTGAGTTAAGCTTTCAAGAGGGATGAGAGGAATAGGTACCTGACTGGAAGAATCAGTCGCAGAGGTTGAAGCTTCAGGAGTTGTGGAAGAAGAAGCTTCAGGAACCTGAGTAGGAATCTCTTCAGGGACCTCTTCTATCTTAGCCATGAGTGCTAAGGTAGGTTCCTCAATAATGGCCATCAGTGCCACTTGAGTGTCTTCCTCATCAGATGAGTCATCAGAGGAGACATCATCCCAGTCGCAGTCTTCTGCGATTAAACCTTTGCCTTTGCGCTGAATTTTCATCTTTTTGTATTTTTCTTTCAGGCGCTGGTATTTGGGATTCTTGGAAGAAGATTTAGCAGACGAGGGAGCAAACTGACTTTTCCGGTACCTGCAATCATTAGCAAAGTGTCCTTTGCCCTGACAGTTGTAGCAGATAGCAGTAGCCTTATCAACAGGGTCTGATTTAGGCTTGTCAGTTAAAGAAAGAGGTTTCTTTTTATGGAAAGATCCCTTTTTGGCAAATCTTTTAAAGGATTTAGTTAAGAGAGCCAGGGATTCATTGAATTCAGAATCTTCTGATATTTCAGAGTCAGAGGATTCTATTTCAGTGATAGTTACAGAAGAGGAAGCAGCAGGAGGAACTGAATCAGAAACCAATGCAACAGATGTGCTTTTGGAATCTTTAGAATCTCTTATGAGATTCTTTTTCAGTTTCTTCTGTTGTTCACGGTTCAGAAGAATACCGTACAGCTCACTTAGTGTGAGTGTCTTTATGTCCTTTGACATAGTTAAGCAGGAGGTGTAAATTTCCCAATGTTCAGGAAGAGCTTCCATGAACTTGGTAACCACCTCATAGTTAGAGTAGGTAGTACCGATAGTCTTCAGATAAATCAGAAGACAGTTGAATCTCTGATGTAGTTGGGAGAGAGTTTCATCCTTTTGATGAATAAAGCTTTCGTACTGTCGAACCAAGAAAATCTTTCTTGATTCCATGAGTACAGCAGTACCTTCATATTGAACACACAGAGTGTCCCATATCTCCTTAGCAGAGCGAAGGTGATAGACAGAGTGGAATACATCGTCAGGGAGTGACATAGCGATGAGAGACCTAGCCTTGGTGTCAATGTTGACCAGGCGTCTGTCTTCATCATTCCAGTCAGTTACAGGCTTTACCAGTTGCCTTTCAGGTACAGCTGGTTGGCCAGCTGCAGCAGGAATGGGATGGACGGTTTGCGTAGGGATATGTGGTCCATTTTCCAGAAAGTAAGGAATTTGGGGATCAGAACCAGAGAGGAAAAGTTCCATCCTGGTTTTCCAAAGAGAGAAGTTGTCTTTGTTGAACCGAGGAGGCTTTCCAGCAGAGCCGGTATCAAAGTAGTTATCCTTAGCTTGAAGAGCCATAGAATAAGAAGAGAGGATCACAAGATTTTTCTAAGAAGAAAATGAGAGCTTGTATCTGCTCTGATACCACTTGTTGGTCCCAAGTAGGTGACCTTCAAGCTAGGATAGTGTTTGGGATTATAGAAGGGGGGGGGGTTGAATATAATCACACAATTTTTCACTTTTAAATTCTTGTTATATTAACAATATGAATTTACAGATTGTTGCGGAAATAGAAAAGACAAATAGTCTAAACTAAACAATCTAAGTTCTTTCACTATGCACTAAGTGAGAAGATAAGAAAGAAAGAAGATAGAGGGGAATAAGAAAGAAAGGACTTGAGTATTTTTGGATGCAGAAGAGGTATGGAGAACATCTTCTCCACGTCCAATTTATACTCCATGCATTAAATGCATGCAGACCTACTTTTGTGACGTGTCACACTGTAATTGGTCTGTTGTACTATTTACTATAAACAAATACTCTTTGCATGGTGTGCAAAAGGAGGATGTTTTTAAACAGTTGCCTTGAGGTCTGATAAGTACGGAGGGAACAGTAAAGAGACTGTCCTTATGTACTTTTGTGTCAGTAAAGGCGGATAATCCTTTTGTGCATTAGACTAAGACACTTTTCTAATCCTTCAGGATCAGGATACTGATCAGTGACTAGGGTCCTGATACTGATGAAGTTCAGGGTCACTTGTATCCTGTTGAGTCTTCAGGATGTCATACGATATTGAGCAGCCTGCTATCACTGAGTTCCGTCTTCAGATCACGAGCATGTTGTTCCTGTCATCAGCTATTTCTTCGACGTCGCTGATGGTTCTTTGTGTATGATCTTAATGTCTTCAGGAGGTCTTCACTTCAGTGGATAGGATCAGTAGACTGCAGAACAGACTCGTTCGTCTCCTAATCCTGATCCTGATTACTATAAAAATAAGTTACAGCATAAGTAACATGGAATAACACTGAACAAACTCAGTGATAATTCCTCAAGCTATAACAGAAGCAAAAACCTATTCACTAAGTAAAGATTCAGGATCATTATCATTTCATCAGGTCTTAGGAGAGCTGGATCAACACGTACCCAGTACCAATACTGGTACCTTATATGATTAATAGGTTTGGTATTCGGTACCACCTTTGGACCAAATTCGGGATTCGGGAATATCACTATCGGTACCGGTCCGGTACCATGCTCACCCCTAGTGGACGCGATCACGGATGATTGACGCGACTCATGGAGGGTAGATATGATTAAAGGAGGGTGACCCGGTCAAAGCCGGCCTTATTGATCGGATGAGTGGTTAAGAATCGTCATCGCGTTTTTTTTTAAAAAGTTATGTTTCTCGCATGAAATTTTCTCTCTTTCTCTCTCTATATATATAGGGTCAGGTATAAATGTGAACTCATCTTTCATTGTGAATGTGAGGACCACTAGTATCACGATACGAGACAACAATTGGTCTGAATATTCATGTATTAAACTGAATAAAAGCTCTATTCAATCTGAATAAATCTTAGGGCTTTTGTTTAGTAGTTTGGGAGTACCCATGTTTAGTGGTTAATTGTGTTTTTTATGCTTGATGCCACTTTGTTATGTGCAAATCATGTTATTATAAGCTTAATGCCACTTTGTTAGGTGCAAGGTTTCGGTTCTATAACTATTTGATATAAAGTCACACGGGAATCAACCAAGATTGTTGAAGTTTTGCCGGTTAAAATGATAAATAAACTTGATGTGAAATCATCCAGAGGGGTAACATAGTCATTTGTTGTCATTTAGAGTGTTCATTCAGAACAGTTACCAAATAACCATATTTCATTCTGCACTACATCATATAGAGCCTCTCAATCATTTTGCACCAAATCATCCACCAACAACCAAACAGCCCCTAATACAACAAAAATGGAAAACAAAAAGAAAAAGTAAATTGACAAAAATAACCTTAAACTAAGTAAGTTTTTTTAAACTAGACTTAGTCGGAGAGATCATAATTTAAAAAAAATCAAAAATACCATAATGACCAAAATTGTAAGTAGTTTCCGACCGACCGACCGTCGGGAAGAAGCAATGGAGAGAAAGCGGTGAAATAAGTCTTTCTTCTTGTTTGATAATGGATACAAACCTTAGGGACCAAAAAAGATATGGTCCGGTTCCAAGTATATATTTCCGACCGACCGACCGTCGGGAAGAAGCAATGGAGAGAAAGCGGTGAAATAAGTCTTTCTTCTTGTTTATAGAGAGAGCATATAAGCTAGTAAATATAAGGAAGAATTATTTGGATTGTTGCTTCGATATTTAGGTTGTGTTTGATAAAAAAAATGGTTAATTTATAAGCTAGTAAATGTTGGGTTGGACTATAAGCTAGCCTATTGAAACATTAGTTGGAGTAGTGTTTCAAGAATTTTTGTAGTTTTTTTCAATTATATCCCCATTAATATTAATTACTAGTGATTGCTATCACACGTTGTGCAGTAATCAAACTTCACCTTAAGAAATCGGTTTTAATAATTATTGTTATCTTTTTTGTATAAAATGACTATAATGCAAATTTATATTTAATATATTATAAAGATAAAACTAATGTATGCAAATTACTATAAAGATACATTTACATGTTCTTAGTGAATACAATATTTGATAGATAATACAAAATTCAACATGATGTTATTTTTCTTGTAAATAAAAGCAATTTATTATGTACAATCATCAAGACGGTTAAAAATGAATATATGGGAGAAACAACACTGAATAAAGCTTAGGAGCCGATTCACATTGCCACGTGGCGCAACTTTTTTCGTGCTCACGTTCACAATAAAAAATGAGTTCACATTTGGACTTTCCTCTATAGAGGAAAATTCAAATGTGAACTCAATTTAGGTTGTGAACATGAGGGCGAATCTCAGTCAATCATCCGGTCAATAAAGGCTCCTTTGACCGGGTCCCCTCGTTTAATAATCTTCACCCTCCCATGAATCGCATCAATCCTTCATGATCGCGTCCACCGTAACCGCAAATGTGTAGCTAAGATTCGTCCTCACGTTCACAACCAAAATTGAGTTCACATTTGAACCTCACCCTATATAGAAGAAAATTCAAATGTGAACTCAACTTTCATTATGAACTTAAGGACCACTAAAATTGCACCACATTGATGAAATCAACACCAAGGATCAATTTTTTTTTGAAGAAATCATGAATAAGAATTATCAAAACAAAGACCAAATGGAGTCATGTGAAACGGATGCACAAAAACGAAGAGCAAAAGGAGTCATGTGAAACAACTACAAAAACGAATACCAAGTGGAGTCATGTGAGAATACTAAACAAGAACGAAAACCAAGTGGATTCGTGTGAGAAGACTACACAAGAATGAAGACATAGTGAAGTTGTGTGATACTACTACACAAAGATTGAAGAACAAAGAACTAAGAATTATTGTTTTTGTCATTAGGGGGGATTGCTGGAAAATAATGACAAAACAGTAAATTAGTATTAGAGATGTTAGTTATGTTAGTTATCATTAGTTAGTTATAGGTAGTTATTAAATGAAGGGGTGTGATTGTTCACGAACCAACACCACCATAACCACCAATGGAGACCCCTCGTGATGGTTCAGATGGCATCGATTCGTTGTCTATATATATGTAAAAATATCTACAATTTCAAGGGTGTTGAATACTAGATTATATTTAAGATTTCTAAAGGGGGTTCAACCCACCTTTCTTGTTCTTTTCTCTATCCTTATTCTGTGAAAGATGTTGAATGTATGATGATCTATGAGATGGCTAAATTGAATGATCCTGGGAAGATCGAAACCTGTACCAATTTTTGAATAGTTATCTACAGATAAAAACATGGTCATGCAAAGTCCCCCAACAACTCCTCGAAAGAACATCTTTTCCTTCATTATTCAACTGGCGAAGAAATCAGAGTTGTGAACTCTTCCTGGTGCAGTAGTTTCCCTTCATGGTCGGTTTTATAACTTTTATCTAACATTTTATTGACATGATCGTAACTGATAACCTAATTAACAAGAAGGTCTCAAAACTTGAAGTCGTTGATTGAGTGTGTTTATTTTATAAATAGACAGACTCCGTTAGGTTAATCAGTCTCTCTTACCTTTCGATCCAGTGATGCGGAGAGTTGGAGTAAGTGGTCCGCTCTGACCGAGAGTAGATAGTAGGGTCCCACGACTTAGCATTGAATAGGGTGACTTTTACTAGACTGTCTGACAATCAGTCCCTGTAATTGGGACGGGATTCCAACATGGTTTATAGTCTCGGATTTGCATGCTAGGGTGCCTTTGGCTTAAATTTTTACAATAACCAACCTAACTAAGCCTTTCGATAGTTTAATGAATCATCCGCAAGTGAAACCTCCATAACCATAACAAGTATTGTTTTGTCTTTATTGATCTTAATTCAATTTTAGTTTAATCTTTTAATTTCTTTCTAGTATTTTTAGTTAATCAAAACCATTTTCATAAAAACCCCCTTTTTAGATTAATTGAGCTTAAAAAGACTTTGTTAAATAACTTGACCGTTCCCAGTGGTAAGAACGATACCTGCACTTTCCTACACTATATTACTCGCGATCAGGTACACTTACCTATGAATATGGTAATATCAGTTGGGCATTTTTAAGGGTTAAACTTGGTTACGTTTTTATATATATACATTTTACTGCATCAAGTTTTTGGCGCCGTTGTCGGGGAACGGTAGTTTGTTTAGTTTGAGTCTTTTAGTAGTTTAGTTGATCGATCCTTGTGAGAGATTTCTATCTCTTGCAAGTTTTTGCTTTTTAGTAGTTAAGTTTTTTTGTTTTTATCCCGCAAGTTGCCCGTGATCTTTTGGTTGTGGTTTTCAATGAATTCACACCAGGATTAGTGGAACCATTTGCGGAGCCGGAAAGAGTGATCAGAAAGAAAAACAAAAAGAAATCCAATGCAGGGAAAGTTCTACCGAGAACTTTGAATTTCAACATGGGAGACTGGTACGAAAGGCTTTTGCTACCCCCTTTTTCCCTATTATGGAATTTGGGAACAAAGGAAGGAGAGACAACTACCAAAAGACAACTACTGAGGCGAACTGTGAGATTCAACTGGAAAATAGAACCAGGCGCAAGTATACACCTTGAACTACTGTCGTCCCGTAACAAGTAATAATGGTAAGTAAATACCAGATATCGTTTCCACAGAGAAGGAATAATGCAAGAGTCTTTTCAGTTGTTGGTAAAGCAGTTAAGGAATGATTTCTAATCTCTTTGGCAGCTCCCTAACGCTCTAAACTTCAATAATAAAGAGAACCCGTCCAACAATATTGCATCAAGGGTGATGTTGAATTCGTTTATGTGGGTCAACAAATATAATTATAAGGGGTTAGGATCTTAGTTGGTAGAAATGGCGTTGTAATCCCTTAGACTTGGGTTGATTTTCCTGTTACCCGTTTCATACGCACGTCTAGCTTCTCGGTAGCTTTTTGGTTGGAATTAATTCTCATTGTTCAAACAAAAATATTCCATATTCCATGTTTTCCCTAATTTCTTAATTTGCATTTTGAGAAATCTAGTACATGAATCGTGAGTATTGGTGATTTTTGCAAAAGAAAACGTGCATAATATATATATATATATATATATTTGTTAAATAATGTATAGTGTAGGGTCTCCTTTGTAACTTTTGTATTATATATACTGCTGGGATGAATGCAATACACCCTTAACGGGTTTTCATATATCTTAACATGGGGCATCGAGCCTAACCTAAAACCCGAGTTTTTTTTCGGTGCCCTACCCATCGCCGTTTTCACTTCCGCTGCCCGTTGTGCCGTCAACGGTGGAAACCTATCGCCGTGCTCCTACGCTACCACTTCATTGGCTGTCGATCGCACCACCTTCCACCGTCGCACAACCTAATCGCCGTTGCTGCCACGAACCGCTGCCGCATCGCCCCGCTGCCACGCCCTACTGCCGCATCGCCCCACTGCCGCCTGCCGTTCCAGCCGCTGCCCTACACCGCAGCCCCTGCGGAACCCTAACGCCACCGCCAACGACCTCTAGGCCGTGAAACCTTAGCGCCACTAACGACCTCCAGGCCGTGAAACCCTAGCGCCGTCGCCTTCTGCCACAGCGCTATTGCCACCATCACCGCTGAGTTCTGTCGCCGCAGTGCTACTACCACCACCGCCGCCCTGTTCTATTGTTGCTGCGCTATTGCCACCATCGCAACCGCACTCTATAGCCTACGCCGCGTCACCACCACCTTCCTGCCCTTCGACAGCCGACCGCCGTCACCCCTCACTACCGCCGTCGACCTTCTCAATTGGTGGAAGCCTAACGCCGTTGGCCGTCCCTTCTCTTTGGGTATCTATTTCTCGTTCGACCGTTATTTATTAGTCATGGCCGACAAACCACCCAACCCCACAATTTCCCAACTTGTTTTTGCTATCGCTAATGTCTACCCTCAGTTCAGTTTCAAACTCACAACTGATGGGTCTCATTACAAATTGTGGCGTCGCATCTTTACTGATATGTGCAAAGGCGCCAAAGTTATGGGTCACATCACTGGCAAATCACAGCCTAAAGGTGATGATGATGAGGACTAGGAGGCTGATAACTCTAAAATTATACTTGTTTTAACCCCATTTTACCCCGTTTCTCGTACAATTTACTCTCGAAATCTTGTAAATCTGACTTTTGTAGGTTTTGGAGGCCCTTGAACGGAAAAGTAGGGGTAAGCATTAGGCCCGAACCGGCCCGAACCGGACCGAACCCGGTTTGGAACCGGAACCGGAACCGGAAATGAGAAATTTGAAGAACCGAAAACCGGACCGTATAGGTAATACTGGTTCCGGTGCCGGTCCCGGTCCCAGGTTTTCGGTTAAAAACCCGGTTGGAACTGATATTCATAGTTTAATACCAAATCATATTACATACTATTTTTGCATTTATGATTTATATATTATTGTTGAAATAAATAAAATTGTGGCTTGTGTTTATATATATATATATAATAGCATAATTGTTTTCAACTATTTGTATTATACGTTTAAAGTATATATATATAATATGAGATTTAGAATTATATGTAATGAAATTAAAGATTTTAACTATCATATATGTTTTGATTCAAAAACCGGTATTTCAATAATTTTAACAATTTATGTAGTGGTTGTCAAATAAAACTACAGAAAATCTTTGAAAAATTTGTAATTTTTCTAAAGATATAAAATATTTGTGTTTTAGTGATGTTTATTAAAATGTAAACTAAAAAGATATTGTGAATTGTGTGAATTAGCATTCATATATTTTATATATGAAATCATTTCATATAGATTATAAACTTCCGGTCCGGCTCCGGTTAATTACCCGAAAAAATGGGCCCGAACCCGGTTTGGAACCAAAACCGGAAATGAGAGATTTGAAGGACCGAAAAACGGACTGGTAACATTATACCGGTGCGGTTCCGGTCCCGGTCCCGGTTCGGTTCCGGTTCGGTCCGGTTTTTGCGGTTCCATTGCTCACCCCTACGGAAAAGTACAAAAAGTGGTGAAAAAGTGTGAAAAGTGAGCATAAAGTAAACAGAAGTACCTTAGCGAACGCGAAGGTGGATTATCGCCGCGAAGTGAGCCGGGTTCTAGAAGATTCAAGTTTTTCACTCGTTTTGCGTTGGAGTTCAATTGTTTCGCGTCGCGAAGTAGATGTTCACTCTCCTTGGAAGATTCCGTATTGAGCTAAAGAAGGAAAGAAAGGGTTTTATAAGTGTCTCACGCCGCGAAGATGCCTCTTCGCGATCGTGAGACAGGCCGGATTTCACCCTTACAAATACAGGCCTCCTCCCTTTGTTTTTAATGATCCAATAATCAATTTCATAGTTTAGTAGCTCAGAAAGTCAGTCTTGTGAGAGAGAGAGAGAGAGAGAGAGAGAGAGAGTTGTATGAGCCATCAGGGTGAGCCGATCCTCACCCAGAGTCGTTTAGCCGGTGTTCGATCATCTCCCGTTGCACGGTCCGCATAATGTCACTTTTTCTAGTTTTTATTTCTGTTTTCGTTATGTTTAGTGAGTAGATTAGTTTTGGTACTTATTATGGTTTGATTGATCTTGTCGGATGATTTGATTTTGGTATTAATTAATATTAGTTTGATTTGGTTTATTGAGTGTTTATCTGTGATTCCTATTTCAATGTTTAAACTGTGGCAACTTGAAGTCGTTGATTGAGTGTGTTTATTTTATAAATAGACAGACTCCGTTAGGTTAATCAGTCTCTCTTACCTTTCGATCCAGTGATGCGGAGAGTTGGAGTAAGTGGTCCGCTCTGACCGAGAGTAGATAGTAGGGTCCCACGACTTAGCATTGAATAGGGTGACTTTTACTAGACTGTCTGACAATCAGTCCCTGTAGTTGGGACGGGATTCCAACATGGTTTATAGTCTCGGATTTGCATGCTAGGGTGCCTTTGGCTTAAATTTTTACAATAACCAACCTAACTAAGCCTTTCGATAGTTTAATGAATCATCCGCAAGTGAAACCTCCATAACCATAACAAGTATTGTTTTGTCTTTATTGATCTTAATTCAATTTTAGTTTAATCTTTTAATTTCTTTCTAGTATTTTTAGTTAATCAAAACCATTTTCATAAAAACCCCCTTTTTAGATTAATTGAGCTTAAAAAGACTTTGTTAAATAACTTGACCGTTCCCAGTGGTAAGAACGATACCTGCACTTTCCTACACTATATTACTCGCGATCAGGTACACTTACCTATGAATATGGTAATATCAGTTGGGCATTTTTAAGGGTTAAACTTGGCTACGTTTTTATATATATACATTTGACTGCATCAAGTTTTTGGCGCCGTTGTCGGGGAACGGTAGTTTGTTTAGTTTGAGTCTTTTAGTAGTTTAGTTTATCGATCCTTGTGAGAGATTTCTATCTCTTGCAAGTTTTTGCTTTTTAGTAGTTAAGTTTATTTGTTTTTATCTCGCAAGTTGCCCGTGATCTTTTGGTTGTGGTTTTCAATGAATTCACACCAGGATTAGTGGAACCATTTGCGGAGCCGGAAAGAGTGATCAGAAAGAAAAACAAAAAGAAATCCAATGCAGGGAAAGTTCTACCGAGAACTTTATATTTCAACATGGGAGACTGGTACGAAAGGCTTTTGCTACCCCCTTTTTCCCTATTATGGAATTTGGGAACAAAGGAAGGAGAGACAACTACCAAAAGACAACTACTGAGGTGAACTGTGAGATTCAACTGGAAAATAGAACCAGGCGCAAGTATACACCTTGAACTACTGTCGTCGCGTAACAAGTAATAATGGTAAGTAAATACCAGATATCGTTTCCACAGAGAAGGAATAATGCAAGAGTCTTTTCAGTTGTTGGTAAAGCAGTTAAGGAATGATTTCAGATGGCGAATTCGAGGATTTTAACCGATGCTTGTTTTAGCAAATGGTGAGTGAGTGTGTTTGTAAAATCTATTGGAGAAAAAGAACCCAGGGTGCAGGTAGTAAAGAGATACAAAAGTAGCTGTTTGTAGTTTAAAGATGCTTCATAAAACTGTGAAACCACTGGCTAGACGGCCGACCACAGTACACACAGGTCAACATGCAATCAGGTGTGATATTAGTCACTTGCCCTAGCACAACCAGTGTTACCTTCATCACCAGATAAAAACCATATACAGACTTTACACATTACTACAGTTATTCTCCCGTTACCCTTAACTCTGAAAGTTAATGCATTTTCATAAGCTAGACTAATCCAACTTAATCTTCAATGAAACGTTTCAAATCCCTGTAATAAATAGTTTAGCACTGTAATATTGTTCTCACTTTACTGCATTTGTTTTAACGTAAACCTTAACTCTGGAAGTTAATGCATTTTCATAAGCCAGATTGGGCGTCAATCAACCTAACTTAATCTTCAATGAAACGCTTCAAACTCCTGCAATAAATAGTTAACACAATAATACAAAATTGTATCTAGAACAATTACAACTACATTGCATTCAATATTTCCCCACACCCCAAGCTCAAGCTTTTAACTCATAACTTGGAAATTTGAATACTGGAATCTGACCAGTTGGAATTGCTGGCAAGAAAAGTAAATAAGTGGTAATTACTTACACAATACGTTCTCTTCTAAGAGGGAAACAGAGTGTGAGTAATCCCAAAAGCAGTAAAATAAATTGCAGTAAATTAAAGTACTGGATTTGACCAGTAAGATTGCAGAAATGTAAACACTGGAGTGACCAGTAAAGACTGGATTGACCAGTAAGTTGCAGAAAAGTAACTGACAAGAAATTAAACACTGGATTTATGACCAGTAAAATTGCTGGAAAGTAAATTGGTAATTACTACACAATACGTTCTCTACTAGAAAGAAACAGAGTGTAGTAATTCCAAGAAGTTAGAGGATTAGCAGCAGTTAGTTAATTAGCAGGTAAAATAAATACTGATCAATTACTTGGAAACAAAGGCTTTCATGCAATCACTTTAGGGAACACAAAGTACTTGAAAGTACAACTAGGGGACAAAAGTACATAAAGTACTTACACATGTACTTGAAAGGACGAAAGCAATCCTAAGTTGTACCATTTACTTGGAACTTAAGCAACTATTTTTCTAACAGTTAAAATGCTAACAGGTATTTTGAAAACACTGATTTAGGTAGTTGAAACACAATACGTTCTTTACTAAGAAAGAATCAGAGTGTAAAACAACTCCAAGAAAACAAGAAGATTAAAAACTACAAACTTTGGATTTTTAAGAACAAGAACACTTTCAAGATTAAAAGTTGGAACTTTAACAACAAGAACACAACACAAGATGATTTTCCAAAAGATTACTTTGATTAAAACTACTAAGAACAACAACAACACTAGTTTAAATGCTTAAACCCGTATAGAGATTAAGACATAAACTAGGAAGATTCAAAAGCTTACACTACTAAATGTTTTGAAACTGGAACCTTAAGAACAGAAAATTAAATCTAAACAGCAGTTAAGAACTAAAGAGTAGTGACAAGAGAATCCAAATCACTAAAGAGTGAAATGGTTCAAGTGTAAGGATTAAAGGTTACAACTACATGGTATTTATAGCAAAATAAGAGGCTTGGAAGAGGGAGACAGCTGTATACAGGCTTGAACTTCTGACAAAAGCAACCCATGGGTCAAAAGTCGGGTCAGGTCCAAAAGCAACTCCTTGCAGCAAAAGTAATGAGCTGGCCCAGAAACCTTCCTTCAGCATTCCTGCAGCAGTCCGGTGGCATTCCTATAGCACTCCCAAAGGGCTGTCCTGCAACTTCTCCTTTCCAAAGCCTGAAAAACAAGGAAATAACATAAATTAACTACATATTTACACTAATAATCACATAAGTCATGAGAAATCAAATTATGGTAAAAACAGAAGTAAACTAGACTCAAATGCTAACTTTGGGCAAAATAAAGACTCAATTAGACATCAAAAAGACTTAATAAGTGGCAACATTTAGACACTTATCAGAGACGAGCAGCCTATGTGGAACGCCCGGAGGACAGCTCCCGCTGTTGCAACACGCCCAATCACAAAGCCAAATCTTGATAAGGAGATCAAAGGCCAATTCCTCCACATGATAAAAGAGTTGACTTAACCCCAATGGGGCAGCCTACCGGTTAAGGCTTGGTGTTGGGGAAAAACCCACCCAAGTTCGAATCCGGGGGTGAGCAACCAGGGGCCACTGAGTGTTAATCCCAGGGGAGCATGCTTTAGCTCTCGGTAAAAATTGCCAAGGATGTAGTCTGGCCAAAGTCCAGGTGAACCTTCCCAAAAAAAAAAAAAAGAGTTGACTTTTGACGAAAAAAGCGATAGCAATCCTATCGTACACGTGGAGAGCTTCATTGATATCTGTGATCTGTTCAAAACTGAAAATACCACAGACGATGTTATTCGTCTACGGTTATTTCCTTTCACTCTTGTTGGAGAAGCCAAGGCGTGGCTCCGATCACTTGAGCCGAGTTCAATAGCTACTTGGGAGGATTTACGCTCTAAGTTTATGTCCCGATTCTTCCTGCCATCAAAGATTGAGAAACTTCGTGCCGACATTCGCACTTTTCGGCAAGATGATGAGGAAACGATTTTCGAAGCATGGGAGAGATTCAAACATCTCTTGAATTCGTTCCCGAGTCACGGATTGAACAAAAGTGAGCAAGTCCAAACGTTCTATAACGGGCATAATTACTCTTCTCGTGGTACATTGGACTCATCCGCCGGTGGTGTGTTCATGTATAAAACTCCCACGCAAGGATATAACCTCCTTGAGGACATGTTGATCCATAACATCGATTAGAATTCAACAGAGTGTGATCTAGAATCTTGAAATGCAGGTTGGGTGAATCTCTCAAATTTTGAGCGGAAGAACACAAGGAGAACTTCCAACGCAAACACAAGTCAATCCCAAGGTGGATGCATTAAAGGCAGTGATGATGGTGGATGGAATAACAAAGGCAAAGTCGTGGACCGATATCTATAATAAAAAGTATGTGCCTTCCGATAGCGATAGTGTTTCAGACTACGCTACGGATTACGACTCAGACCTTCCGGAGGGCATTACTTTCACGTTTAATGACTTGACGCTTCGTGAGCTGATCTATTTGGATGATGAGGATGATGATGAGGATGGAAAGCAAGGAGGATACGCGGAATTCTTGATTCCGACACCAAACAAAGGAAAGGAGAAAGCGGATGAGGACACCTCCAAATTAACCTATGTCGCACCTATCAAACATGATCTGGGGAGTTACAGTTTGCCTATTTCTATTTTTGATAAATTTACTGGTTTTGCTTTAATTGATTCGGGTGCTGCACTTAACATGATGCCGGTCTCTAATTGTAGGAAAATCAGAGTGAAAAAACTAGCACCGACGGCATACCAATACCGTGGAATCAACGGTTACATGACAAAGCCTCTTGGGATAGTGGAGGCCATTCTGATACGCATCGGGAATTTCATATACCCCACGGACTTCATAATTGTGGACCTCCCAAAAGACACGGAAATTCCAATTATCTTTGGGAGAACTTTCTTACACACCGCGCAAATCAATATTGACATGCGTAATCAAGTGACAAGTTTGGGGTATGACGATAATCGTATATTCTTTGATCCCGATGGAAACCCGTTAACACATTTTTTGAGGCCGTATGTGGACCCATCCCAGTCTTTCAAAGAGAAAAGTGACTGTCCTCTACTTCCACATGAGCATCTCAAAAAGACGGAAGACTACCCTAATCCGATGAAACCGAATAAAGAATCATCAATTCCAAATGGAGGGAGGACTTTCAAGAAGGGGCATAGAAAGAACAAGGGCTCGTCAGCCCGCCGTGGAAAGAAATGAGCTAGAAGCGGAGTCGAATTCTAGACTCTGTCAAAAATGAAACGCTTCTCGGGAGGCAACTTGAGCTTTTCATTTCTTTTCGTTTCTTTTTCATATTTTTGATTTTCTTGTGTGATTTTTCTGATATTTTTATTTGTTATTGCCTAGACAACCATTCCGAGTGCTTAGAAGTCGAAAACGAGGAAATCCGACCGGAGACGAAAAAATTGAATTTTGGGAACAGAAGTATCTTTGCGAACGCGAAGTTTCAAGTTTCGCGTTGCAGAGTCTTTTTCGAGGGTTACCAGGTAAAATTTTTGAGTTTCGCGGCGCAAGGGTAGCAGTTCCGCGACGCGAAAGAGGAATTAGGGTATTTTTCATAAGGGATTACTGACTTCACGATCGCGAAGCCTAACACTTCGTGACGCGAAGTGAGTGCAGACGGGTTTTAAAAGGCCTTTTCTCTCAAATTTCAATTCACAAAACCCTAATACTCTCTCGGCGCCGCGAAGCCCTTTTCTCCCAACGCGAAATCTCGAATTTTTGAGCTTCAATTTCTTGATTCAATGGCACCCAAGGTATGTTTCCTACAATCTTTTAGTTGGATTTTGCTTCATCATTGGTAAATTGGTACATTGTTCTTGATCTTGCTTGCCCTATGCTAGAATTGCTAGATTATGTTTTGTACTTTGATTGATGATAGCATAAGGGTAATTCTAATTGTACTTTGATTGATGATAGATTGATGTTTGGATTGTACTTTGAATATGGATTTTGGATTTGGTAGATTAATTCTTTATGGTTGTACTTGCATGATAAGTGTGAGAATTTTTCCAAAATTCCCCATTCTTGTTTTTACCATATTAGGATTAAGTTTTGAATGTTTATGGCTTGACTAGAAATTCAAGTGTGGGGATTTTTCCCAATCCCCATTTGGGTATTCACATGTGCATATGTTTAAACTTGAATCTTTTGGTTATGCTAGCTTTGTCTCTTAGGATTGATTTAGCTATTAATCATGTCTTGATACTTGCTTGATGCATATTAGACTAAGACATAGCTTTTTGAATTTTGTAGAGATAAAGAATCGTATTCGCCTCTACCACCACTTACCGTGCACCCGATGGAAGCCATGCTTTTACCTACTTCATGAATGATTCACAATTGAATGCCGCAAAGAGGACCGAATTCCGGGATACCATGAACTGGATTGCTAGTCGCCAATTTGTCATCCCGAGGAGGGCCGATTGGAATCTCCTCCATACTTTAGGAGTTGACAATCGTGTTAAGGTGATTCTTGAGAAGCATGCACTCGGGAAGAACGGAATGGAGTACTACATTTGCAAAGCCTGGGAGAAAGTGTTTGAGATCAACGAATCACTTTATCGGGAACTCATTCTCGAGTTCGTGGCTACATTCGTTTTTTATGCTACCAAGGCTACCGTGCCGTGAGCAATGTATGACATTTCGAACCGGCGAAATTTGGAGATCTCTTTCTTTGGCCGACTTTGGTGTGGCCTTGGGCATCTACACTCAAGCCGAGATTGACAATCCCAGTTTTGATGAGTACATGGTGGCTACGGAAAAGAGACCCGATGGTTTCAACCCACACGATTCTTGGGCTATTCTTGGAGATGGCGATTATAGTTTTAACATCAAAGTCAAGGGGTTGCTTTCCCCCATTGACCGACTTCTCCACCGACTTCTCCTCTTGTGAAGAAAAGATCCCTACTTATGATCTTTGGCTTCTCGACCGACTCACCACGGATGACCATTATCCGAATGCTCCCTATATCATCGCTGCTCAACTTGCAAAGGCGAGTGGTTATTGGGAGGGAAGCAAGATGCTCGGGGGCCAATACAACACTCGTCTAGCCAAGCATTTTAATGTTCTAACCGCGGGTGTGTTGGCTTCTTTGACGGATTTGCGAGAGATGGGAATGATTGATACGGATCAACTTAGAGGAATGGGGGTGGTTAAGCCGATTCAAACGAGCTATGGAGTTCGGTATAGGTGGGAGGAGCATCCGCAAACCCAAGGACCGAGGGGTGCGTCGGAAAGAACGTCTAAGCATGGTGGTACTTCAAGTGGGGTGGAGCATACGGAAAAACCGGACGATTGGAATGCGTACACGAGTTATCAAAGGCTTAGTCAACAACTTCCGGGCATGTCCTTGTCTTATGGCTGTCATCAACAACGGATGGAGTATAACTCCACGGAGACGCTTCGCCAAACGAATTGGCAAAGTGGGATGCTTAACCAAATGAGCGGATCCCGCTTACGCTCCGTCTCCTTTGAGGCCGTTTTCCGAGCAGAGTCCACCCGGTTTTCCATCTTTCGAGGATTGGCGCAATCATCCCCTCGGCGCCTTTTGATCATTGATCTTTTATCTCTTTAGCATTCGATTGGGTTGTTTAGACAATTTTATTTTTCTTGTCTGTGTGGTTGTGTTTGCTTTAGACTTCTTTAATTGTTTGCTTTAGGATTATAATTGCTTGCTTAGGATTTTTAATGTTTGGTTGTTTGGTTTTATTTCTATTTTCCTTTTTACAATTTTTGTTTTTGTTTTTGGTAATAGTTGCAGCCCGTGATGATCCTGCACCGCTTACGGTTTCAGATACTTTCACTGATGGACATAAGTCTCATAACCCAGGAAGTTTCTCTTTTTCCCAATCCTCCTTATCTATGATAACTGTTGCATTGAGGACACTGCAAATTTTAAGTGTGGGGAGGGGGTTAAGTAGACTTAACTGTTTTAATTGTTGGGTAAACTTATGCTTTTGATCTGTCGTTTTTCAAATTTTTGAAAGCTTTGAAATTTGACCCCAATTTTTTCAAACTTTGAGATTGTTTGTGGATACTTAGATGCTTGTATTGGATAACACTAAATAAGGTTATTTGAGTAGAGTAATGCCTTGGAATGCCGATTACCATGAGTGCCTCACCCATTTCCTTGAGAGCTTGAGCCTTAATTATTGTCGAGACCACAAAAAGAGAAGTATTTATCACCATTGCACTGATAGAGGCCTTCGTTTCAACCCTTGTTAGCCTTTGTCAGATAGTCTCATCATAAGATTATCTGATTTGCCTAGCCTAATTTGAAAAAGTGTTCATCTTTAACACTATACCCCTTGAAACCCTTTTTGAGCCTTAGTCTTTCATTTCTTTACCCATTATCACTATATCCTTTAGCCTATTCATTTTTATCTATCTTTTGGCCGTAACTCAAATTTGAGAGCTTGAGATGCTTTGATTCATATTTTTCAAATATGGCAAATAAATAGAAAGGAATTGAGAAAGAGCATGAAAAGAAAAGAAGTAGAAAAAAAAGAGAAAAATACTTGTGACTCAAATAGAAAAGAAAATATCAAAAGAGTCAGAAAAAAAAGAAATAGAAAGAAAAAGAAAAAGAATGTGAGCCCCAAATAAGCAATATGCTTAGGCCGATTCTAAAGAAAAAGAAAGAAAAGAAAATGCTCATCCCGAGAAAAGTTCATAAAGTTCAAAGTCGGATACTCTCAATGTTTGGATCGTTACTGATTAAGTTTCTCAAGTTTTTGTTACCACCCTTAGTCACTCAAAATATCCTTTTTCCTACCCTTACCCGAAGCCTAACATTACAACCCCAAAGTCCTTTTGACGGTTGACAACTTCTCAGTGATGGAGATTAGATTCAGTAACAAGCTTATGCATGCGGGAATTAGTCGAGTATTTGTGTGATCACTCTATATATACACTTTTACCCCCAAGAGATACCCTTGTTATACATTTTGTGAGGATAAAAGGTTGAACTTGGCATTCGATTACTCATTGTACCTTATAGTTTGTTTGAATGTGCTTGTTATCTCTGTGTTCTTTAATGATCTTGGATGGAGATAATTTTGGTGTTATTTATCTTATCTTTCAGTCTTTTGATTAAGGACAATCAAAGTTTAAGTGTAGGAATTTGATAACTCCAAAATTATACATGTTTTGGTCGTTCTGGTTTATATGTTTTAACCCCATTTTAGCCCGTTTCTCGTACAATTTACTCTCGAAATCTTGTGAATCTGAGTTTTGTAGGTTTTGGAGGCCCTTGAACGGAAAAGTACAAAAAGTGGTGAAAAAGTGTGAAAAGTGAGCATAAAGTAAACAGAAGTACCTTAGCGAACGAGAAGATGGATTCTCACGCCGCGAAGTGAGTCGGGTTCTAGAAGATTCATGCTTTTCACAGGCCGGATTTCACCCTTATAAATACAAGCTCCTCCCTTTGTTTTTAATGATCCAATAATCAATTTCATAGTTTAGTACCTCAAAAAGTCAGTCTTGTGAGAGAGAGAGAGAGAGAGAGAGTTGTATGAGCCATTAGCGTGAGTCGATCCTCACCCGGAGTCGTTTAGCCGGTGTTCGATCATCTCCCGTTGCACGGTCCGCATAATGTCTCTTTTTCTAGTTTTTATTTCTGTTTTCGTTATGTTTAGTGGGTAGATTAGTTTTGGTACTTATTATGGTTTGCTTGATCTTGTAGGATGATTTGATTTTGTTATTAATTAATATTAGTTTGGTTTGGTTTATTGAGTGTTTATCTGTGATTCCTATTTCAATGTTTAAACTGTGGCAACTTGAAGTCGTTGATTGAGTGTGTTTATTTTATAAATAGACAGACTCCGTTAGGTTAATCAATCTCTCTTACCTTTCGATCCAGTGACGCGGAGAGTTGGGGTAAGTGGTCCGCTCTAACCGAGAGTAGACTAGATTGTAGGGTCCCATGACTTAGCATTGAATAGGGTGACTTTTACTAGACTGTCTGACAATCAGTCCCTGTAATTGGGCCGGGATTCCAACCTGGTTTATAGTCTCTGATTTGCATGCTAGGGTGCCTTTGGCTTAAATTCTTACAATAACCAACATAACTAAGTCTTTCAATAGTTTAATGAATCATCCGCAAGTGAAATCTCCATAACCATAATAAGTATTGTTTTGTCTTTATTGATCTTAATTCAGTTTTAGTTTAATCTTTTATTTTCTTTCTAGTATTTTTAGTTAATCAAAACCATTTTCATAAGAACCCCCTTTTTAGATTAATTGAGCTTAAAAAGACTTTGTTAAATAACTTGACCGTTCCTAGTGGTAAGAACAATACCTGGACTTTCCTACACTATATTACTCACAATCAGGTACGCTTGCCTGTGAATGTGGTAATATCAGTTGGGTATTTTTAAGTGTTAAACTTGGTTACGTTTTTATATATACATTTGACCGCATCAGAGGCCATTGACTCTTGGATTAAGTCCTAGTTCTATTCTACTTGTGAACCAAATCTTTTGAATATTATCACAAAAGACAATTGCATTGCAAAAGATTTATGGGATGCCCTAGATTCCTATTTCTTGAATAATAAATTGTCTCGTAGCCTTCAACTTCAAATTGCCTTTTGTAACACAAAAAAAGGTGCTTTGTCAATCACTGATTACTGTCACACCCTAAAAGATATTTCAGACTCTTTGGCTGATGTTGACACTAAATATTCTAACATGATCTTGGCTTACAAATCCTGCAGCACCTTCCACCTTCTTACCAAACTCTTGTTGATGTCATCACCCATACCAAGCCCTTTTCCTCCTTCCTTGAGACCAAAAACATGTTGCTCTTGCATGAGTCTCGTGAAGACCAACCTGACCCTACCACTGACACCCACTTGTCCCCCAGTTCTGCTCTCTACTCAACCTCAGCCCCTAATAATAATGGAAAAACGAGATCTAAAAATAACCGGGGAAATAAAAACACGGGACGGGTTGCCTCTAAAGGTACTACTAGGGGAGGGGGCACTTCTTCCTCAAATACTACTGGTTTTTCTGGTGATGCAAGTACCCCTGGTGGTCATCCTCCTTTCAATGCTCAACTGCTATAATTACTTCAGAATGCTATGCATCAACAGCAGACTCAAAATAGTCAGCTCAGTGGACCTCGCCGATTAACAGCCTCATCTGCGCCTACTCATGGGGGGTTCCCTGCGCCATCTGCACTTTATGTTGCGCCACCCTCGGCTCCCACGTTAGTCCGGCTCCACCACAGTTCACGGATTTAGCCTCATTCTCAGCTCCATGTTTGTCCAACAACCCTCACCAACTCCAGATAACAACTACTACATGGACACTGGTGCAAGCTCTCACATGACTTACAACCAAGGTAACTTACTTTCTCTAAAACTTTGTGGCAAGTCAAAAGTAATCATGGTTGGTAATGGTGCTTTACTCCCGGTTTCCTGTATTGGTGACACATTTTTACTATTATCACACACACCTTTGGTACTTAAAAATATTCTTGTGTCTGATCAAATGGTCAAAAATCTTATTTATGTGTGTCGGTTTACTATTGATAATTGGGTTACTGTTGAATTTGACCCATTTGGTTTTTCTATAAAGGATCTTAAAATAAGTCATCTCCTTCATCATTCTGCAACGTTGGTGATCTCTATCCAGTTCTTCAGTCTCCTCAACCATCCGTCCCATCTGCTACTGCTTTTGTTGTTGTGTCTCCCCTCGTGTGGCATCGTCGCTTGGGTCATCCGGGGGTCACTACTTTTAGTTTTTTTAAAGTCTCGTAATTTTATTCTTGTTCAAATACTTTGTTACCTACATGTCATGCGTGTCAACTGGGTAAACACTGTCGTTTGTCTTTTTCGCATTCTGTAAGTAAAACTTCTAAGGTTTTTGAACTTGTTCATTCCGATTTATGGACATTCCCCATCCCTAGTTTGAGTGGTTATAAATATTATATCTTGTTTTTGGATGACTACTCTCATTTCTCATGGGTATTTCATTTGCGTGTGAAATCTCATGTGTTTCATGTTTTTAGCACTTTTCACGCTTATGTTGTTAATTAGTTTAAAACCGACATTCAATCTTTTCAATGTGACAACGGTCGCGAATTTCCAACTTACTAACTCTTTTTCAAAAACATTGGATTAAAACTCGCTTTTCTTGCCCGTATACGTCACAACAAAATGGTAAAGCTGAACGTGCGATTCACACAATTAACAATATCATGCGCACTCTTTTGTTCCAAGCCTCCCTTCCTCCCAACTTTTGGGCTGAAGCCCTCAACATGACTATTCACATCATCAATCTTCTTTCCACAACCACGCTCTCCTTTAAATCTCCTTGCGAGATCCTTTACGGTACCTTTCCTACCTTTATGTAACACCCGTAATTTCGGTGTAATAACGACTCTTGGATAAATTATGGGATTTAGAATCTTGAATCAAATCATGCATTTTATGGTCTAATATGTTAGGAAATTCAATTACGAGTCCAACGGTTCTTTCGGAATCAAAATCGGAGCTATAACGAAGAAGTTATGGCCGAAACAAAATCGCACCGAAAACACACAGGTGCTAGCGATCGCTAGCTATCACCCTAGCGATCGCTAGCCAAAAATACCAAGTTTCTGTTGGAGCTCGCTACCGCACTCACGATCGCGAAGACCAAGCTAGCGATCGCTAGCCATGACACCTAGCGATCGCTAGGTGTCTGCACATTGGAGAAAATCGGGTTTAAAACCCTTCCTCACTTCATTTGGTCATAACTCCTTCATTCCTTGTCCGATTTTGCTGATTCTTCTTCCTACTCTCTCTATTTTCAAAGCTCTTCAAGATCTTGAAGTTGGATTCACCTATAGAGCTAGCTAGGTTGGAAACCATCTCTCACCCACTTCATCTTCTCCACCTCTCAAAACCCCAAACCTCCATTGTTGGATCTTGGTGCTTCTCCATTCTAGGGTTTGTTCAAGATTTGGCTAGGTAAGCTTATCTAAACCATTCTTAGGTTGGTTAATCTACATGTAGGAGTTATGAAACTAACCTAGAGTTCGATTTACTTGATTCTAGGTTTGTGCTCGTTATTTGACCTAAATCTTGGATTTGGGGGTTTTTGTCACAAAACCCTAAGGTGAGTTGTTAAAACTATTTTGTTAAAACTGAGAGCACATCATCTTGATGATTATACCTTCCTTGCTTGATTTTGTGGATGAACGTGATTATAACATGAAATGCTTATTTTGTCTAGTTCAAGGAATTCCCCATGAAACGCATGATGAACTATGCTTATATGAACTACTTAAATTGGACGGTTGTATACTTGAATAGGATTATTGTGTACTACAATGGTACGTGTTGAATCCATGAGATTGTGGAATGAATGTATGTATGCGAAATACGTGGAATTATCGATGTTATGGAATTATGTGAAAGGGATTTGATGTCCGTGCGAGTGGCACGTATGAAATGAGCAAAGGGCTCGAGACCCTCGATTTATGCCTATGAGAGGTGGAAACAAATGTATGAGTCTTTTGAGACAGTACGTATATGCCTCTGATGGTGTCATGGTAGATATGACATCGGGGTTGTTTGTAACTAAATAACATGGACGAACCAACGCAGTATTTCCTCACCGAACAGTCTTGGGAGGTTCTGAAATAGGAATGCCCCTATGTCGCCGGCCCTCGGGTTGCTCCTTGGTGCTCAGGCCTCTGATGGTGTCATGATAGATATGGCATCGAGGTGTTCGGAAGTAACGAATGATGGGGTACTGGTTGGGGGAAATGGGTCGCTCCCATTGTTTCCGAAGATAATAATAAACCGGTTTAATATGTTAATTGTATTGCTAATATAATCCTGTATATCTCGCATGTCTTATACACTCTACGCGCATGATATTATTTGTACAACTCACTAGGCTCCTTTAGCCTAACACTTGTTTGGTGTCGATGTGTCTCTCAGGTACTAGGGACGCCGCTCCCAAGTAGGCTTCGGACTTTGAGTGAGCATGGGGGAACGATGAGAGACCGGTCCTTTAGGCCGCGAGATTTATGGTTGACGATAACCTTTTTGTAGTCTTCTTCCTAGACGGAACTAGACTAGTTTGGCTATTGTATTTCTTCATTTGATTACAAACATTGTAATTATACATTACTTATACCCCATTTTGGGAAGAGCTCACGCCATGGCGTTACAAATTGTATACCACTTTTGTGCAAATGAAAGTTTTTGTTCGCCCTGAATTTTAGGGTGTTACACTTTACGCACTTGTGCGTTTTTGGTTGTTTATGCTACCCCAATCTATCTTCTACGGCTCCTCACAAACTCTCGCTGCTCTCTACGACTTATGTCTATTAGGGACTGTCAGCTAATCATCGAGGTCATCACTACTATGATCTTATCTCTCATCGCATCATTATCTCTCGACATTTGGTCTTTGATGAGGATCATTTTCCCTATGCCTCGTTCAATGCTTCACCACCTGTGTCGGCATATGATGATCTTGTTGATGACAGCTACTCCTCTACCTTAGTGTTTGTCGTCACACCGACTCAGTCGACTTTTCTTGATTCTTCGCAAACCTCTCAGGTTGCACCGACCACTCCAGGTAGCGCCATCCCTACGGCCACCACATCCATTCCGTTTGACGCCCCTTCCACCAGTGAAGCACCACCGGCAGCCAATGCCACAGCCGGTGATGATGTCACGCCGGGTCCCTCTTTCTCACATGCGATTTCCTCTACTCATCCCATGACCACTCGGTCTCGTACTGAGAACCTCAAACCTCGGCAGCATCTTAATCTTTCAACGGTTGACTCTATATCTTGTATCCCTACCTCCACTGCTCAGGCGGTTTGCGACCCATGTTGGAGAGAGGCCATGAACTCTGAAATATCGGCCTTACTTTCCAACCACACATGGGATCTTGTTCTTCCTCCAGCCTCTGTTAACCTTATTGGCTCACGTTGGTTGTATCATCACAAGTTTGACAGTCAGTGTCATCTTGCTCGTTACAAAGCTCGCCTAGTTGCTCAAAGTTTTCTCAGCAGCCTGGGCTTGATTACGACGAGACCCTCAGTTCGGTTGTCAAACCTGCTACTATTTGGAAAGTTCTCAGCATTTCTGTTTCTCTGAACTAGCCCATTCATCAGCTCGATGTCAAGAACGCCTTTCTTAATGGTGATCTGATAGAAGAAGTCTATATGAAACAGCCTCCCGGCTATGTGCACCCTTTCCTACCCGAATCATGTATGTCGGCTACGCAAGGCGCTCTATGGTCTTAAGCAAGCCCCGCATGCGTGGTTTCAACGGTTTGCTATCTTCATTACTTCGTTAGGCTTCTCTTCGAGTAAATCTGATAGCTCTCTTTTTGTCTATCACCATGGTCGTGATACCATATACTTATTGCTACATGTTGATGACATCATCTTGATTGATTCTTCCCCTGACTTGGTCACTCGTGTCATCTCTCGCCTTTCATCTAAGTTCAAGATGACTGACCTCGGTGCTCTTTTTTTCTGGGAGTTGCTGCCACCCGTTCTTCCTCGGGCCTTTTTCTGTCTCAATCAGTTTTTGCTCAGGAAATCATCTCTCGTGATGGCATGAATACTTGTCATCCTTGCTCCACACCGTCGGAGACAAAGTCGAAACTACCCTCCTCTGGTGCACCAGTCTCTGATCCGACTCTTTATCGGAGTCTCGCTGGCGCCCTTCAGTACCTCACGTTCACTAGACCGGACATCTTCTATGTCGTTCAGCAGATCTACCTGTTCATGCATGATCCTTGTGAACCGCATTTTAATGCCCTCAAGCGCATTCTGCGCTATCTCCAAGGTACTTTTTCGATGGGTCTGTTTCTTCGTCCCTCCTTTATTGATCGTTTGGTGTCTTATACTGATGCTGATTGGGTCGGCTGCCCTGATACTCGCCGGTCCACATCCAGGTTCTGCGTTTTCTTGGGCGACAATCTTGTTTCCTAGTCATCTAAACGATAACATGTGGTTTCTCGCTCTAGTGCTGAAGCTGAATACCATGGCATCGCTAATGCAGTTGCTGAATCGGCCCGGGTTCATAATCTTCTAATCAAGTTACGTCTTCCTCTATCGTGCCATGGTTGTTTTTTTGTGATAATGTAAGTGTCATTTACTTAGCTAATAACCCGGTTCAGCACCAACGTACCAAACATGTGGAAATTGACTTACACTTTGTAAGAGAACGTGTTGCCGTGGGACATGTACGGGTGTTGCACGTCCCCTCATCTCATCAGTTTGCAGATATTTTTACCAAGGGGTTGCCTACACTAGGGGTGTAAACGAGCCGAGCCGAGTCGAGTAGTGGGTTAATCGAGCCGAGCTCAAAAAATAATGTTGGGGCTCGAGCTCGGCTCGAGCTCGATTAACTTTTACAATTTGGGCTCGAGCTCGAGCTCGAATATTTTTTGAGTTATCGGGCTCGAGCTCGAAGCTCGTTTATGGGTTCGAACTCGCGATCGATTAACTCGTTTATCTACTTGAGCTCGATAAATTTTATATATTAATACTATTATTAATAAATATATATGAACATGTGTGGCTCGAAAAAAAGGTATTCTCGAATGGCTCGGCTCGACTCGGCTCGCCTCGAAAAATTTAATCAAGTTTTCGAACGAGTCGAGTCGAACATTGGTATTATAAAGCTCGGCTCGTTAATTTAAATGAACACGACTATATGTTCGAGATCGACTCGAGCTCGAGTATTATTAAGCTCGAGCTCGAGATAAACGAGCTCGAGCTCGAGTAGCTCGTTAAAAGCTCGACTCGCTTACACCCCTAGCCTACACAGTTGTTTCTAGATTTTAGATCCAGTCTTAGCATTAGGTCTCCTCCTGCTACGACTGCGGGGGATGTGTTAAATAATGTATAGTATAGGGTCTCCTTTGTAACTTTTTGTATTATATAATATATATATATATATATATATTGCTGAGATGAATGCAATACACACTCAATGGGTTTTCCACATATCTTAACAATATTAACCCATACACAACTCTAATTTTTGCATAACCCTAAATCCTAAAAAAATGTTTTTACAAACTCTTATGAGTTTTGCAATGATATATTAACATAACACAAGGACCTATGTGCAAAATATATATATATATATATATATATATATGAAATCATTTTGTCCCATGCATATATATATATATATATCTCTTATATATTGTTTCGTCCTTAATATGCATTCTATTTCTTAAACGGTTTTGGTATAAAGTCTTCAATGATGCCTTACATAATAAAATGATGAAAGATATAAAACCCTCGTAATCTTGCATATTGTATCTTGTAATGCCCAGATTGTTAACTCTTGGGTAGACAAAAGGACTTATGTGTAAAAGGTAACGAATTTCTAGTATATCCAAACAATTGTCGGTGATTTGTGATCTTTTTTTTTTTTTTTTTTTTTGAACGGCACCTGACAGACGTACCTGCTAAACCTACTCCTACATCTACACCAACGTCCACGAAGGGACTCGAACCCACTCCCACAAGGGAGGGGGCAACTTATCAAACACCAAATACCACTGGACTACAAGCCCTTTGGTCGGTAATTTGTGATCTGTAAAGATATATACTAACTAAAAGATTAAATTACCGAAAGTATAATTATAATCGATACATGAAAGGACCAAGAGAGAAGCTGCCACAGAAGATGCAATAATGTTGTCCCAATGTGTTTGGCAAAGATTATTAGTCATGTCGCTATTGATCAATTGATGATTGCCAAAGTGTTCAATTCACAACTATAAGGGCATTATGCATATGAACTTTTCTCATTGCAATGTCCTTTGGAACCCCCAGTGGACCTAAAATCCATAAAGAAACAAGTGATAACAGAAGGATTCACAAGTGGAATTTAGCTATATATGGACCCCGAAAATTGCGATACATTACAAAAATATCAAAAGCTTCTTTTTTGACATTGTGAAAGCGCCGTGACACCGGTAAATGAGATCTCTGTCTACCATCTATTATTGTGCGTACTTACTGTATGATAACGAAATACAGTTAAATACAGTTCTTTTAATTTTCTGCATATCGATCTTGAGGTGTGGTAAGAAACTAGGGTTGATGTCTCATGTTTTTTCACTTTACATTCATGAAATTGGACTAGGTTTATTCCTTCTCGATCGTCAACTTTTACTATTGTTTGATGAAATCGGTTGAGCTAATCTTCATGGTATGAATCATGAGAAAATGCAAGAATGCAGAGGTACAAGCCTATAGAACAGAATGATGTTTAAGTAAGGTCGTAAATGCAAGACGATTTCAAAAAATTCATAAATATTAAATGTTTAAACATGCTTTTGCCATTTAAAAAAAATGCAAGAAGGTTTCAAGAAATTCATAAATATTAAATGGTTAAACATGTTTTTGACTTTTATTTGTTTAAATTGTGATGGCTTTTTTCTTTGAATTTCAAGAAAGTCTATGGGGGGATCAAGAAATTAAGTCACTCAAATGGTCAAATTTTTTGTTAAGTTGACTTCATTTTCTTGCTTTGAATATTAAGATTTGTAGTGGTATATGTTTGGCTAGAAAGTTAAAATCATTAAACTGGTAGAATTCTTTCTCTTTCTTTTACTTGTAGTTGATCTCATGATTTTAAAGGTCAAAATCATATCCTATATTTTTGACTGCTGGGTTGACTTTGCTTTTACCTTTGGATTTATATTTTTTTTTTCATTCGGGCATATTTCAAGAAGTTTATAAACATTATTTTCATGGTTTGAGTTAGAAATTAAGGGAGAGATCTACACAATCTACGATCAACAAAATTAATGGTGGTCAAATACTTTTGAGTTCTATTAATTTGATGAACTCACTCGAATTGAAGTTGGTTATGTTCATCAAAGTTGCGAACATTAAGATGGTCAATCACTAAATCTTCATAATCTTTTATGACTGAATCAATTGATTCATTATAAAAGTTATAAACGTAAAGAACTTGTACTTAAAAGTACGGTTGTATATCCGTTCTCACTTTTCGTAATAGTGTATAATATGTTAATAGTAAATCAGAAAAACTATGCATTTTGGTAATAATGAAATACATTGAGGGTGTTTAATTGGGGGAATGTTTTTTTATGAAATGGAATTTGTTAAATGAATTTTTGTTTTGATGGAATTTAAATGGAGTGCTGTCAAGTTTGATCACTTTTTTATATTGACATAATTGAATTGAATCTTTTAAATGCATTGTAATCTATTTGTTTGGTTCATAAAATGTAACTTTGAAACTGAAATGAAATTTTGATAAATAAACAACATACCCTTTTTGATAATTTTAATTGTTTTAAACAAAAAAAAATGGTGTAGTCAAGTAACCATTAAATACTTGATTTTTATCTAAAAATACTTTAACCTATAATCTTAAGAGAATAAAAAATCACAACTCAAATATTAACATAAACCAAATGAGTTACTAGATCAATAAAAATTGTTCCAAAAACCATTGAACATGTTCAAAATACTTACATGCCACCATAATCAAATAATCCTAGTTCAAATACATTTTCCAAAAGCCATTACATACATGTTCAAAATACGTGCATGCCACTAAATTAGAAAAGCATATTTATCAAAATAAAAATAAAATAAGGATTTAAACCATCAATAATGGAGCACAATCATTCTTGCAACATATACCTAACAAACTCTTTTTGAGTTTCTTCTTAAAGCAGTATATTGAAGCAGTCATAATCATTCTGAATCAAAGTCTAGAAAATCGAACTAAAGCAAGCATAGAAATATTATGTTCCATGAATGTATCTATGATTTTCTGGAGTAAGTCTGTAAATAGATCAAACATTGGTATCTGATTAACACCTTTTGGATATTTCTATTAATATAACTTTTGTTATAACTAAATCAACAGAAAAGAATTGTACAATATGAGCATGCATGTGGTGACCAAACCTCGCAACTGATGGAGAAATCGAAACGGTAAATCGAGAAATCGAAAAGTAGGAAATCAAAATGTAGGAAGTAGAATGGCAATGGATAAAACAAAAGGCAGTAAATTGAACAGCAATGGAGAAATCGAAAAGTAGTAAATCGAATAGCATTGGAGAAATTGAGATTACTTCCCTAAAAAGAATGAACCACACAAATGAATTGAATCTCGTTAAAGAATTTAAAATTTACAATTCCATCATATTCCATTAGAATTTGCCAACCAAATGCTACCATGATTAGAAAAAATTTAAGTGCATTTGGTCCATTAATTGTTAAAATCAATGGCGTCACACGTTATACTATACAAGTCATTAAAAAATAACACAAGTCAACTAGGATAAGAAAAGTAATAAGAACTGAATAGAATGATACATATAATAAATAAGTCAATCAATAAGGCAATTCACATAAGATTATGTCGAGTTGTAGACGGGGTCTATATCATTTAATTCGTTAGCTGGATAGATTGGAGCACTTGGGAGTGGGACTTGATAACACTTTATGCACGTTTTGTAGGATTGAGGTCAAAACAACTCACCATACTCTTTTCACATGTTCTTGGGTGTAAGTGATTTGGAAAAAGGTTCAAATATGGTGGAACTTTCGGTTCTCATATTTCAATTCTACGGAAACGGTTTTGGATGGTATTAATACTTCCTGTCTTTCCAAGGAAATTCAAAATCCATAACCAAAGCTTAAATCAAGCTTAAATCCTTGAAAGAAGACTCTAAAAGAGAGAGAAAAATATAATGAAAGCTTGGAACATAAACGTAGTACTCAATCTAAAAAAACTTCAAAACCCATGTCTTCATAATCACCAAAGCTACAATTCGAAATTAGAAACCACATCATTCGACCTTCCAAAACCATATGTTTAGGACCCAGTTACTCAAAAACCTAGATCTCGATCTTCAAAAACTATGAACGTCTGCTTAAAGAACATAGAACTTAAGTGGGCAAGATGGCAGTATGGGGGTGGGAAAAATGAATTAGAGAATTCATAAAGGACCTGGTTGTGGGTTTCATAGTCTTTCGAAGGTCGCTAAATCATAGTCACAGATTTGAGTTACATCCCACCTGTTTGTGGAGACTGATTTGTTTTTTCATGTGAGAGACACATATTCGTTGGAGGGAGATGGAAGCAGAGGCCAAATTGGTGTCGGTAGAGGCGAGGAGATAGATGGGTGTTGTTTATATGAGCATGATGAGGAATGAGATGGTCGGAGAAGAAGATGGGATTGCCGAAAATGGAGGCGGGGATTGCCGTGAGATGGAGAGAAAATATTATTTGGTTTCATAAAGATGTAGGGTAGAAAAAGAAAAGTCAACAACTACGTCACTTTAAAGAGTTTTATTTTTAATAGATTTTTAAATAATAAAATATTATACATATTTTTAATTACAAAAAATAAATAAAATGACTAAAATATCCTTTGACTTAACCTACTTAACATAAGAATTTTAACAATGTTAGGACATGGGGACCTAAGGAGTGTGAAATTATAAACCACAAGGACTAAATCCATAATTATTTCAAAATGGGGACCAACGGTGCAATTAAGTATAAACCATAGGAACCAAATATGTAATTTACTCTTAGGGGGTGTTTGGTAGAGAGAATTGAGAGGAGAGAAATGGAAATGTACTCTAATTCTCTTGTTTGGTAGGGTGGAGAAAAAAGGACACGGAGAGTTGTCAATTCTCAGGAATTGACTCCTTTGTATTTTCATTTCTCTACTTTTTGTAGAGAAATGGTGAGAAATGAAACACACACACACAAAAAACAAACAGCTCGATCCTTGTCTCTCTCTGTATCAAAGCTCTGGCAAGGTTCCACCGTCGATCAACATCCGGCAGGGTTCCACCACCGCCGATCGACCTCCGTCGGGGTTCCACCACCGCCGATCGACCTCCGGCGGAGTTCCACCACAGCCGATCGACCTCCGGCAGGGTTCCACCACCGTCGATCGACATCCGGCAGGGTTCCACCACCGTCGATCGACCTCCGGCAGGGTTCCACCACCGCCTATCGCACTCTCTCTCTCTCTCTGTCGTGAATCTTTCCCTTGATCTCTCTCTCTGTCCCGATCTGTTTCTCTAGATCGACTCTTTCCCTCGATCTCTCTCACACCCGTCGAAAGGGCGGTAAGGGGCTGGGCACAGGCGGAGCAAAACGTCACCAGAAACCGAGTATGCTCGCCGGAAAACCGTGGCCGCCATGGATGTGGTTTATTCTCTGAAGAGACACTGATCGTCGTTACAAACTAAGAAAACCCATGAACAGTATGAAGTCAAAAGCTTTAGAAAAACAAGAAATTAAAATAGAGGAATCAAGATTGAATTAAAAAAATGACAACCCAGATCTAGAAATTTTTCCATTGAAGAAAAAGAGGGTTTATAATCTGATTGATTGAAGACATTTTGAAGAGAGACTTCGTTTGAAGAGAGATTTCTTTTTACATTTCTCTGTTGAATTCTCTGTGCTACCAAACAGAGGAGTCAATTCCTATTCTCTAGGCCAATTCTCTTTCTCTGCAATTCCATTCTCTGTTTCATTTATCTGCAATTCCATTCTCTGTACCAAACGCCCCCTTATTTAAGTTAAAACAACAAATTTGACAATTGTAGGATTTGAACCTAGTCATTTTATATAGGAGTTTTCTGTCCATACCCCTTTATAAGGGATATGGATAGGTGCATGTGAGTGAGCAAGCGGGATAAAGTAGATGAGGTACAAAATAATGTGAATGAGAAAGGGAGGAGAAGCGTAGGGATAACTTCATCCTTTGTATATTTAAAAGTTTTAAAAACTATCTAGTGCAATCCAAAAAACCAATACGATGACAGCGTTTAGAAACGTAATTTTTTTTCTTATCATAAAAATGAAATGTGGCCCACGCTACTGTATCTATCATTGTGGGTCCGATCCATTTTTATGGGTCAAGCCATCACGTTCTATAAACCAAACATGATTATATTTTTACAAATGGGGTCTACGAATTTCACCTTCTATAAATTGAATCACGTTCCAAACATCATTTACTTCATGAGGGGGGTCAAGGTGTATAACTTGGTGCATGATTTAAATTGTTGTCTAATCTCAACTTTTCTTTTTTATCACTTTCGACATGATCAAACAGCAATTTAAAGGTTTATATTTTTTATGTTTATTAAAAGGGAAAAATAAAGTTAGCTTTTGACTCAAAGTCGATTTCAATAACTAATTGAATTAAATTATACATGCTTAACTTTAATCCAACAAATCAAGAAAACACATTGGACCCTTTTAACTAATTAAAGCACATCAAGCATCAAGCCAATAATTCACAATTCTATTACTTTGTAACTTCTCTTTATTTTACTTTGTGTTAATAAATTTGTACAAAAATTGTGATTTTCATTATAAAAAATCATAAAGCAATTTTGTAAATTCAAAATCAAGTGTAGAATTTAATAGTTGATGTTGGTAATTAAAACTAAAGTTAAAATTTTCATGTTTAAAATCCTTGGCAAGTTACTCTTTGTATATTGCTTATATTTTCTTAATGTAACTGTAAACAAGACTTCTTTTATATAAAAAGAAAATTATCAACTTTTGGGTTTCTTTAAAGCAATCAAATTTCTTATCTTTATTAATCAAATTTATTAATTATTAAAAAAAGCAAGCATAATTATTTAAAGTTCTCCCATCACTCTACAGCAAATAAAGTAGATTTCAGATCTAACAAATAAGATTAATCAAGTGATTAAACAGCACAATAAAAACAAAACATTCCAGCTGGTGTTTCCAAGTGCTACCCTGTAAAACAAGATTGTTTTCTTGTTTCTAATATATATATATATATATATATATATATATATGTAAAATAGTTGATGAAACCCTTATTTAATGTACAGAATAACCTACCATCCACAATCGAAACATCAAAGCCATTGGCAAGGGCTTGTTGCCAATTGACAAACCCGGTAACACCGCCGTGGTTGATTGGCATGGAGAGAAATTGGCATGCCCTTCCCGACTTGTTAGACACTAGGCCCCACCTCACCCACCCTCTCTCTCCTTTCTCTCTATGACTCTATCTCTCTCTTCTTTTCTTTTTTTTTTTTTTTTTTTCCTTTTTTGTTAATTATTTAGATTGGCATGGGTGTTGTTGAATTTGTAAGGTTTTGGTAAGATAGTAGAAAAGTTGATGTGTCGACTTATACCATTAGCAAAGACCATCTACCATTGTAGATGGTCTACATCAATTTTGCAATTTGTTTTTGACATTTTCAATGCACAGAATAACTTGATTCTAACATTCATAGACATTCAAAGAGCTGCAAATAACAATACCACCTTATTTAAATATTTTTACATATCCTTACGTATCTTATTTTTGAACTTATACGAGATAATTAGCAAATTAATATAGAGAGCATTGATCGAAACTTGAGTGGCCAAATAAATACTAGAGGATTATATGTAAGTTACAATGTCGAGAAGATGGATGAATACATTGTATATGTTTTATCTATTCTCGAATCGCAAATTTTATAGAAGAACCAAGGTAGGTAGGAGCTACAAGTACAATTTACAAGCAATCACTGAATGATAGGATGTGCAGAAAATCAACTGATCCAATTAAAACCGACCACCCAATTATTCATCCAATCATCATCCAATTGCCCATCCAATTATCCATCAAGTCATAACTTTTTATTTTGAATGGCAAGAACGAGAAGACTAGAATCCAGTCATAACTAATATAATAATCCATTGGATGTCGGATAAATTAAATCCGATCCAATTCAATTAAAATTGGTTGGATCTAATCCGATCCAACGGATATCCAATAAGAACATCCAACGGGTATCCAATAAGAAAATCCAATGGATGCAGCCGAACCGGTCGAATCATCCATTGAATCGAAAAAAATCCTAAATCCAATAGATAATTTGATCGGTTCATACCGTTTGCCAACAGCCGCGATTCAAACTAGGTATTTAGCGGCTTATTTTTTGATTTACTATACGAGCTCGTTTGGTAGTTCCCTGAACTGCCTTGATTGGTGATGTAACCTTGACTCAATGTAATATGTTGTTTTTCGTGTTTTAGTTTCTTGCTAGCCCGCTTAATCTAATTATCGTTTCAAACAAAAAATGGATCGGTATGGTTGGAAAAATCCAACATCCAATTGATAATTGGATCGGTTCGGTTCGGTTCCCCTCACATCTATTGGATGTCAACCAATGAACACCCCCTAATCACCTGGTTCTTATACAACTAATTAGGGCTGTCAAAAAATGACCCAACCCGCCAACCCAACCCGAACCCAACCCAATAGTAGCAGGTTGGGTTGAGATTTTCAACCCGTTTAAGTTAATTGGGTCAACCCGCCTAACCCAATTATTTATTGGGTCTGGGTTGGGTTGAGATTTCCAACCTGTTTACAACCCGAACCCAACCCATTTACAACCCGATTTTAACCCATTTACAACCTGATGTCAACCCATTAGTAACCTGTTCTCAACCCATTTCTAACCTGTTTGTAACCCATTTAACATATTATTTAGTTTTATTTTATATTTTAACATAAAATTTGATGGACAGTCGGTAGACTTCGCCTTCGCCACTGGCAACTATTACCAAGCATCGACCATGAAATAGTAAGTTACTGAAATCGATTTCACAGTCTATATCATAGGTATAAATTTCAAATTGTTGAACGGGGTTTTGAGAGAATTTAAAGTTTAAATTAAATGGGTCAACCCAGGTTCAACCCGCTACCAACCCATTAACCCATAAACAGGTCAACCCGCTACCAACCCATCAACCCATCAGGTTGGGTTGAAAATCTCAACCCATTTAATTAAATGGGTTGGGTTGGGTTGAGATTTTTAACCCAATTAATAAATGGGTTGAACCCGAACCCAACCCAACCCGACCTATTTACACCCCTAACTCTAACCTAAGCCCATTTTTTATTCTGCTCCTAATCCAGAAAAAAGTCTGATCAATGTATATGTTTATCATTTACGTTGCAATCAAATAATGTTAAAAAATTCACTTTAATATAACGTTTTTTACACCCTCTTTTCATTAAAAAAAATGTTATTCAGCATGTCGAAAGATTAATCAACTAGGAAATAGCAAACCAGAAGTGCCAAAAGAAAACTCAAGTCCATGTTTGACCCGAAAGAAAACAAACCAATTTGTGACACTATCTTGAGAGCATCTCCAACAGATTCTTTAAAATGGAGAAAAAGGTGAAAAATAGAGATTTTTGTCTAAAATGAGCTCCAACAGCTTCTCCAAATCTTTCTCCAAAATGGAGAAGGTAGGAGAGAGAATGACTTTTTCTCCAAATATGGAGATAACTCCAAAAATCATTACCATTTGAAATAGCCAATAGGAAAGCCTTGAAAATAAGAATTTGGAGAAAGAAATTGTTCTTTAATAGATGACTTGAATATTTTAATATTAAAATTGATGTATAAATCTCCAAAATAGGGAATCTCTTGGAGATGAAAGCAATATTTTTTAAAGATTTTGACTTTTACTTCTCCATTTTGGAGAAAATATGGGGAAACTCTTGGAGATGCTCTGATCAACATTGATTGATAAAGAATGATTTTTTTGTAACAATGCTTTGCAATTATATCATATGTAATTAACCCATAAATGAATTAATTGCCATGTGAACCATCCAATAGTCTAAATAGGCTTGAACAAGTACCATTTAAAAAGAAAATCTCTAAGGCATATCAATTAAGTCACTTCAATTCATAGCATTTGGACAATGAAAAATTAAAGCTGTTTTATCGGCCTAAATGTGAACTCAATGTTGGTTGTGAACATGAAAACGAATCTCAGTCCCTTGTCCGGTGAATAAAAGCATCTTTGACCGGATCTTCTCCTTTAATAATCTCCACCCTCCCATGAATTGCGTCAATCCTCCGTGATCGCGTACACCGTAACCGAAGATGTGTGGCGGAGATTTGTCCTCACGTTCACAACCAAAATTGAGTTCACATTTGAACCTGACCCTATATATATATATACATATAGAGAGAGAGACGGGGACAATCAAAAACCATTCATTTTTTGAATATTCATCAATAATTATCGATTTTATGCATTAACTTTACATGTAATACATAGTATTTAAATGCATATATTAATGAAATGCATATAAATGTGAATGGGATTATCACTGTACATGGAGTAACATGTGATATTTATATACATGAAATTCATGCTTTGCATAGTGATATTAATTCGCTTATAAAATCTAAATTCTCAATTCATTTCTTCATTGCCTCTTGATCTCACTGTTGAGATGTGAGAACACAAAGCCTAGCTACACAAACTAACAAAAACATCCAAAAATGAAATAAAATACATTAACATAAGAGTACAGCCTTTCCTAACTTGATAAAAAGCAACAATCCAAATGGGAAACACTGGTTGATAGTCCCAACTGCCAAATGATGTACTTGTACATGAAATATTATTAAGACTTTTCAGGAACCTTTTTCAACCCCAATTATATATTATTTCATATGGCCTTCATATATCTATAATGAATCACACAAGAAACATCAAAAGAAATAGCATCAGCCAAAATATTAAGTTAAAAGATTTGATATCAATAGATCTAGACAAGTATATATACAGTTGTTTTTTTGGACAAACACTACCCCCACCCATTACCAACTAATGAGCTAGGCATCATTGGCAGTATATATACAAATGTGATCAGTATTATATATACATTCCAACTAATTCACAAAAATGGGATTGTATTAACTAAGTGTTTATAAGTTGTTGAAGGTGTTCCATCATACATGAGAAAAAGAAGATGCATACCATGTGGTCCAACTACATTCTAGTTGGGTACCCTCCTATCAACCCAATGTTGGCTTCTACATTCAGGATTCATAGATATGTTCAATATAGAACAACAAAGCAAGTACTCAATACACACACACACAATTAATATATCCATATCCATATATGTGAAAAAAAGATAATCATACACTTTTTATAGTGAATTATCTTTTTTTTTTAACAAAGTTTCAATAAAAGTGCAAAAATAATTGTAATCAAATATTTGAAAAATCAGTTGCAACCCCAAAATATTTACAATTTAACTATGACTTCCTCAAGATACATGTGAATATAAAAGTTTGTAAAAAACATATATTGAAAAGGGAGCAAAACTTTATAATCATAAAGTTTAAAAACTAGATATACATAATATGTCATGTAAAGATTTCAAATTTAATAGGTTTTCTTGATACAAAATTAAAAAAGATTTATGTGTATATATTCTATAATAAAAAAACACATAACAAGAACAAATGGATTGTATGCATATATATCAATCTAATTAATTAATTAACCACAACTTATAGATAGAACCAAAAGATATATGGCAATAAAAAACACAAAGATGAGGGAAATATACCATGAAAAGAGAAGGATTTAGATCAGATCTGATTCAGATTTCAGACACTGATAGTTTTATTTAAGCATTTTTCTGTGTTGATCTTTTCTCTGTCTTCCCACAGCTTTATTGAACTGCAAAGATTGAATTCATATAAAGCAAGATCTGAAAGATCAATACCCATATGCAGTTCAAGAAAGCTGTGGAAGAACAGAAAAAGCAACAGTCTTCTTTCACATCTTGGATCTCATCTTACTCCATAAAACCCTAATTAGGGTTCTTGAAGGAACACATATAAGAGAGAGAGAAAGAGAACTATTGAGATTGGTGGATTTAAGATGAAGGGGGAAGGGCTTATTTATAGAGGAATAGACGGTCTTTTGCCACCAATCCCGAGAGAATATTGGGCATAAAAAACTGATCATATAAGCCACCTTCTACCTTCCCCTTAATTAAATTTACTTTTGGTTTTCTATATAATAGAGTGAATTACATTATTGGTCCTTTGTTATGTCTCCACTTTGGGTTTGTTTCCTCTTAAGGTGTATTAGTTATATTAGTGGCCTTGTTTTTATCTTTTTTTAACAAATTGGTCCAAGTAATTAACATTGTTAGCTAGAATCTCTAATTTGGTTGTGTTTTGTTAACGAATTGGGTCCCTTACATGAAAGACAACTTCGACGTCTTATCTTACCTTCTAGTTGCATTTACAATGATAATCGTACGATCAATCGTTTATATAGTATATAAAATAATTTTTTATATATATACATACGCACGTACATACATACATGAATGGTGAAAACTTTTCCCTCACAATCATCAGCCACGTTCCTTTCTTCAACGAACCCCTCCCGACCCCATCCCTTTTGTTTTGACTCCCCTCCCCTTTCTTCGACGAACCCTTCTCACTACCTCCTTTTGTTCCTACTCCCGATCCCTTCTAAATGGATTTAAGTTCCCAGTTTCTAGTTTCATAAATTTAAATTGTTTTCTCTTGCTTTTCTAAATCGCCCCTTGTAAAAAAGGTTTGACTTTTTCGTATCCATCGGTGAATCAATGGCGTATAAAACCATTGCTGATGTCCATTGTTGAAACCTATTTTTTAGTAGTACTACTTACCTGATAAATCAGGCAAAAAATGGTTTCTGAAAGATATAGAGTATGACAGTAGAATAAGACTTCTAGAGAGAAAAAACAGTTGCAACTAATGGGGTTGTTCATTCAATGATGGATGTTGATCGAAGATGGAACTTTACAAACCATTTGTAGTGTATCTCATAGAAAAATGTATATATGGTTGGGCTTTAAAGGGGGTGCAAACGTCAAAAAAGACCATAGAGATGGTAGGGGAACCATTCATTGGAAACGGTAATATATAATGTTCTTTTTTAAACGGCAATAGATTAAAGCACACCTAGGACTAGCAAGAAACTAGACCGAGGAAAGTGAAACAAATCGTGAGGCTTACAACACCAATCATACCAATTGAGCACCCTATCGATCAAACTCCTACTACGAATCCAGGCGTAAACAACCGATTGTATGTCATTAGCGATAACAATTGGAAAGCTTTCTTGGAAAAAATCAACTCAATTTTATCCTCCCATACCTTCCAAGTATAAGCTTGCATTACCACACCTTAGGGTAATATATAATGTGATACAATTTGGGGGGATAGGGGGTTTCGCTCATTAGGTTTGCAGAAGAAAGGTAAGGGTAGAGAGGGTTTCGTTGGAGAAACATGGAGAAGGCAGGAGTTTGTTAAACATTGATATATATATATATATATTGAAAATTTTATATAAAATACAGAAGTATGATACGTAGAAATAAATATGGATTAATTTACCCATAATGACCGGATTCGGTCTTGAAGTTAACCGTGTTAATTGCGAGGCTCATCTTTTATAGAAAACAAGTAATTATTGATATACATGTTTTTAAAAACAAATCAAAATTGAGACATAACATAATAACCTATTCAATCTAAATATCAATTATTTCTTTTTCTAGCTTATTGTTTAAATAAAGAAATTAATAATCATTGCTATCATATTATTGTCAACGTTTTAAAATGGGATGACCATATCTAGAAAAAAAAAGAGAGAGAGAGACTAAAATATAGAAAAGCATCAATAGACCATCCAACTAAGAAATATAAAAGGAGACCAACCAATTTACATATTTGATTTGTATATAATTATGTAATAATAACTAAAATATCTCTTATTAAAAATTTTGATAAGCAAACATAAAAGACTTTATTTTAAAAAACAGATATGAGGGAGTCGGGGGTAAGGGTTGTTGTTGTCGACTTCTTTGCTCAGTTATAAGGGGTGTGCAAAACCCGAATGTTATGAAATTAAACCTTAAAAAAAATGATGTTTGTATAAAACTCAAGATGCTCCAAAATCCAAAAATACAAAACCCAACTTTGGGGGTATTTGGGCCAACTAACAGGTTTGATATTGTGCCATCCAAGCCGACCAAAAACTCGAAATATATATATATATATATATATATATATACACACGTATATACTTTAAATAATATACAACTATATTTATTTATCTAACTATTTTATATCTATGTGCGATGCGGTACAAATTTTCTTAAATATGAAGTTGAGAACTTGAAACAGTAATTTTGTTTCATCTTCAATTTTATCCTACTCATATGATGCTAATTTTATGATTTTATATGCTTTTAAGTTATAACAAATATATATTCAATATTAGGTTCATTTTAAAGGTATTGATGATACAATTATAATAATATAAATTGTTAAAAAAAAGTTAACTTCAATTCATAATATACAATTATTGAGGTTATATGATAAATGTGTAAAATAAAAAAAATGATAAAGTAAAGGATTAAAAGTAAAATAAATAATTAATAATATGGATGCTAACTAAAAGGTAGGAAATTAAAAAATATATATAACTAAAAAACAGGGGATAAAATAAGGGGACAAACAAATAATGTAAAGTGCGTTCAGATATATACATATTTAGGAGGAAAAATGTTGAAATCGACTCATAAGAAGACGACACGTGTCATGCTAGTTACTTATTTATTGTATATACATTACATGTTGATAATCTTCTAATATCTAACTCTACGAGTTTTTGACAAAATATGTGTTTTTAAAAATCATATTTACCAAATGGGTGTTGTTTTAAATATATTTACCATTTAGGTGTAGTTTTCTATTTAATGGAATTTTAATGCCTAAACATATTTACCATTTAGGTGTAGTTTTCTATTTAATGGACTTTTAATGCTTTTTTCCTATTTTTCTTTACTTTTTTTTATTATTTTTTTGTTGCTGAATTTTTAATGTTTTTTAAAAATCATATAAATAAAAAATAAAAAGCTTATGTACGGTTAAGTAAAAAAATATATAAAACAATAATACGATTCTGAAAAAAATCATATAAAAACAAACCCGTCCGAAAACCTAAATATTAAAAATGGTATAAAAATGGTGAGGAGTTTGGGTTGGCATTTTCAGAACCAAACCTACCGAAAAACCCGAACATTTTAGATATTTTTTTTATTAATGTGAGTATTAATATATACTATTAATATGTTTCGAAAAAATTATATTGAAAAAAAATCTCAAGTACGGTTAAGTTTTTATTGAAAAACCAACAATAAAACTCAAGTACGGTTAATGTTTTTATTAAAGTTTAAGTACGATTCAGGTTTTTGGTTAATGTTTTCGGGGTGAGCAAAACCCGTCCAACCCAAACTACCCGTTTAAAACCTGAATCATACTTAAACTTTAAAACCAAGACCCGAAAACCTGATTTAATTGAGTTTTATAAAAACATTAACCGTACTTGAAAACATTAACCGAAAACCTGAATCGTACTTAAACCTGAACTGTACTTGAGTTTTATTGTTGTTTTTTCAATAAAAACTTAACCGTACTTGAGATTTTTTTTTTCAATATATTTTTTTCGGAACATAATAATAGCATATATTAATACTCACATTAATAAAAATATACTTAAAATGTTCGGGTGTTTCGGTAGGTTTGGTTCTGAAAATGCCAACCCAAACTCCTCACCATTTTTATACCATTTTTAGTGTTCGAATTTTCGGACGGGTTTGTTTTTATATGATTTTTTTCAAAACCGTATTATTTTATATATTTTTTTACTTAACCGTACATAAGCTTTTTATTTATATGATCTTTAAAAAACATTAAATAAATCAGCAACAAAAAAATAATAAAAAATAATAAAAAAAAGTAGGAAAAAGGCATTAAAAGCCATTAAATAAAAAACTACACCTAAATGGTAAATATGTTTAGGCATTAAAAGTCCATTAAGTAGAAAACTAGACCTAAATGGTAAATATGTTTAAAACAACACCCATTTGGTAAATATGTTTTTTTAAAACACCCATTTGGTCAAAAACTCTAACTCTACTTCTTCTTCTTTTTGAAATGGCAGCATTTAATATCTAACTCTACTATTGATTACCATCCTCTCAATTGATTGAATGCATCCAAAATCGAGAGATACACAAAATCGATTGAAAATGTATAACTTTAAATAATAACTATATTGAACCTGAGCGAACTTAACTCAAAACCCGAAACCCCATCCGAAATCCCGAAATCAAAAATTCAAGGCCTCGTTTTCATATCCGAAATTTGATAGTGTTTTTTGTTTGCACCCTCGATCCTGCTAGACGCACATCCCTATGCTGAGCCTTGGGCCGGTTTAAGGAAGGTGGTGACGATTGTGGATGGTGATGATGGGAAGGGGGCAACTGAGTTTCATTGTTTGTGGGTGATAATAGGTGTGAGAAGATGTGTAAATTAAGATTAATCTCCAAATAAACATTTGAAAGAGAGAAAATTTTAACATATCTTGAAATTAAGATTAATCTCCAAATAAATCGATGTGAAATTATAACAACCTCTCCTTACAAGTGGGGCCAAACGAACACAAATTGTCTAAAATGTGGAAAAACATATATGTATGTGCGTATATAGTTGCAGAACCTGGTTTTAATTGAGGAGGTGGTATACATTTTTTCGAACACCATATAAATTTATATGGAACGACATTCCTTACGAATTCCTTGATAATATAATATATAATAGATTTTCCAATATATATTGCAAAATAATGTTTCAAACTTATGTAGTAAAAGTTTTTAATACATTATTTCATACCTAGCTAAAATTCAACAATAAATTTTAATCACGTTCTCAAATTTTGCAAAAACTAGCATAGGTTTCATTTTAATTTCTTAAAGAGTTTGTAGATTTTAAAATTGAAATCAAAGGTTAAATATATACTTTTGGCTAGTCAAATTCTAATAAATTTTTGGGTCATAAAGCTACTAATAATTTTGACTACAAGTCTATAACAAACAAAATTTCGGAGGTAAAAAAATAGGCTATGTTTTTTATTAAATTTTATGAGTAAATTATGGATTTGGTCTTTGTAATTTAATGGTTTTTACGGATTTAGTCCCTAAACTTGAATAATTACAGATTTGATCCTTATGGTTTGCAAATTCTATTGAATTTGATCCCTGATGGTGCAAGTAGGCGGGGACCAAACCCAATAGAATTTGCAAATCACAATGACCAAATCTGTAATTACTGAAGTTTATGAACCAAATCCATAAAAACCATCAAACCACAAGGACCAAATTCGTAATTTACTCTAATTTTATTTATATAGGGTTATGTTCACGTGAGATGAACTGTTTTCGTAAGACCGATAAAACCAATAAATTTTACATGAAACTTTATAGGACAATACTGTGAAAGTAAATAAATATCGAACATTCATAATAAAAAACACTATAAATATTTTTTTAGAAACAGCAGCAAAGGATTATATACCACCAAACCAAAAACAATACAAATTGTCCAACAAAAGCAAAAACCAAACGAACCCACATCCAAGTGGGGAAACAGACAACAAAACAAGGGGTAGAAAACCCCAAAAAACAGAAGCGAACTAGCTTATGAGATAGAAGCCAATCTAAAGTTACAAGAAACCACCAACTAAGCTACACGACGACTCGTCCACCACAGAATTTCGAAAGAATACCAACCCGATTGCAACCAGTCTCGATGTCCGACAGCAGCCTCTTCCACACAGATACTACAAGTTAACCGGTTCCGACAGCCACACTTTCCAATCTGTCCGCATAGTTTTACTCCGCTGCGATAACCATTCGTAAACTCTCCTCTGAAATTCAGCCAATTTGTCACTAATATCACCACTTGATCGCTTGAAAACCAATTTATTCCTGTCAGACCAAATCAAATAAGCAAAACACCGAATGGTAGCTTCCCAACAATCTTTAATCTTAGTGTTAGAACCACTTCGAGCCGCTAGCGACAAAAGTTCACCGAGTGAGGTGGTGGTCGAGACATCAAAATTCCACCACCTCCCCACAAGCGACCATAAGTTTTTTACCATTCCGCAAGAGAACAATGCATGAGGGACCGATTCTACCTCACTATTACAACGCGGACAAAGAGTAGAGTCCAAATCAACTCCATACTTGTCCAACAAGACCCGGCACGGGAGCCTTTCAAGCATAGCTCTCCAAAAGAACACATTAATCTTTGACGGGATCTCCTTTACCCACTTCGTAGGTTCACAACTCCGGACTTCCGCTCTCCCCCCGATCTCTTCTCACCTAGAACGGTTCTAAGGACCTTAACCGAAAATCCTCCCTCCGGATCCAACATCCAATCCACCTTATCCTCCCCACAACCAACGGGTTTAAAATTATCGATCAACCTACACATCTCCACTAACTCACTCTCCTCCCTCCCTAACGGCGGTCTCCTCCAACTCCAATTCCACCCCCAAATGTCCCCAACGAAACATCCTCTATCCGCCACTAGCACCTCCTTACATGATTCTAGGTTGTAGAGTCTTCTAAACCTCTCCTTTAGAATTTCCCCTCCCGCCCATCTATCCTCCCAAAATTTTGTAGTTCGCCCATTCACCACGACCTTCCCGAACGACCCCGAAAAATTGCATCCTATACCATCAATGACCCTTCCCAAATTTATGATGGACCTCCACACCGAACTTCCTCGATTCTCACTACCGACTCCCCGCTCAAGACCACCACTCTCACCATATATACTTTGAATAACCTTCCTCCAAAGTGCATCCCTTTCAAGTAGAAACCGCCACCACCACTTTCCGACCAAGCTCCAATTCATCTCTCTAAGACCACCTATATTAAGACCTCCCCGCTCAAACTAATCTAGTACCTTCTCCCACTTAACCCACGCATGCCCTTTCTTTAGATGCTCACTACCACCCGAACACCCCCCACCCCCCAAAAGAAATCTCTTCTCACACTTTCCAAAGACTTTATAACACTCACCGGGGCATGAAACAAAGAAAAATAATATAGAGGCAAGCTACTAATAACCGACTTTACCAAGGATAACCGACCTCCGAAGGACAACCACTTTGCTTTGCACTTCGTAATTACCTTTTCCCAATGAGAAATTCTTTTCATCGAGACACCCACCGGTAGACCAAGGTAAGTGAACGGGAACGAACCGCTACCACATCCAACTAGCCTTGCCCAACCTCGAACTTCTTCCTCCGGTACGCCTATGCCAAAGATGTTGCATTTGTTAAGGTTGACTTTAAGACCGGAAACCTCATAGAAGCACCTCAATAATTTTACGAGGTTGACAATATTCTCCGCTCCCCATTCTTCAAAGGTTAAATATATACTTTTGGCTAGTCAAATTCTAATAAACTTTTGGGTCATAAAGCTACTAATAATTTTGACTACAAGTCTACAACAAACAAAATTTCGGAGGTAAAAAAATAGGCTATGTTTTTTATTAAATTTTATGAGTAAATTATGGATTTGGTCTTTGTAATTTAATGGTTTTTACGGATTTAGTCCCTAAACTTGAATAATTACAGATTTGATCCTTATGGTTTGCAAATTCTATTGAATTTGATCCCTGATGGTGCAAGTAGGCGGGGACCAAACCCAATAGAATTTGCAAATCACAATGACCAAATATGTAATTACTGAAGTTTATGGACCAAATCCATAAAAACCATCAAACCACAAGGACCAAATTCGTAATTTACTTTAATTTTATTTATATAGGGTTATGTTCACGTGAGATGAACTGTTTCCGTAAGACCGATAAAACCAACAAATTTTACATGAAACTTTATAGGACAATACTGTGAAAGTAAATAAATATCGAACATTCATAATAAAAAACACTATAAATATTACATTCACAGTTTTTTATGTAAAGGTTCAGTTTTCTTTTACCTGCACAACATTTTTATTGTGAATGTTTCATTTTTTTTACCTTGTTTTGGATCTTTTTTTATCCCGATAGTGTTTTTTAATATTTAAGTATTCGAGTTTTATTAACCTTCACGGTGTTGTTTTGTTGTAAAACTTCATACGTAAAGTTTTGGTCTCACACGGTGTCATGAAAAACAGTTTGGTGTCAACAGTAAACTTAAATTTTATTTATACATATATTTAATATTTTAACAAAAATAATATTTGAAAGTTATAGAAAAGAACAAACATACATAGGAATAAATCCAAAGGAAATGGGTCGGGGTGGGTGCAAGCATCCGGATCGGACGGTGGCGGTAACCCTAGTACGGTGGCACACCCTGTCAGAGACCCGACCCCTTAATCTTTTTTGGATTTTGGAACCCCCACTCGCTTTTGTTGGCGCGTATGCTTCACCTCCTTACATTTTTGTTTGTGAATCTTGAAAATGCTCACTTTTTGTTTTTTGCTCCCAAATTCCTATGCTCTTCTTCTCTTCTTCACACTTTCTCTAAAAATTTGTGCAAACTACTTGCTTTTCTTTTAAGTTTTATAATACATCAAATTCATATTATATATATGTGTGTGACAAATTCTAGGGAAGTATAATGTAGAGTATAGAGTATATTACATTGTTGGTCCTTTTTCTTCCTTTTTTATGCTTTAAAAATTACAACTAGGTTATGTGATGGTTTGTAAAAACATTTGGAAACATTATGATAGTGCTATGCGGGCAACCACAAGGGCTAAACCTTCTCTATTGGAGAATCTTCGGATTCATACATCATATAGTATTCATTCAGAAGAAAATCATTTCCAAAAAACAAGATGTCCGAGTCATAAAAGTAGTTAAATTCAAATTATGTTACGAACTTGAAATCCAAATTAGAGATGCCTCAATCCCGAAACTGGTCAAATCTGAATCAAATTAAACCTAAATCGAGAAACTGATCGAATACAAATTAAATAAACCATTAGATCCTAAACTCGTCAAATCACAACATCAAACAGATCTACAACCCTAAACTCCAATTATGTAGACTGAGACTTGATGTGCTCATTGCGAGGTGCTAGTTGCGGGGTGCGGATCGAAAATGACATTTTCGACGAAACTTCTTGTTGATCAACTTTTGGCCCAAAATGTTGATTTAGACGGATTTTCAAATTCCATAGGAAATCTGTTTAGAAGTCGTCGATAATTTTCGACAACATTTTCATCAAAATTTTCTTTTGAAGAGACCCAGTTTTCTAGTAGTGAGAAGAAGAATATAATATCGGTCGTGTTTGTTCAGGAAGAGAGAATTCGTTGGAGTAGATGGTGTTGATAATGTTCATCATGGAATGAGAGGTGCAGAGGCGACAAGAAAATGTTAATGAGATAGTTGAGAGCAATGACAATAAGACAATATTGGAATGGATCGATCAAAGATTGGGAGTGAGGTGGGTTGCTTAGATGGTTGCATAATGGATTGAGGTTGGGTGTTCTATGCAAAACAAGTAATACACACACACACACACACACACATATATATATATAAGAAGGGTTCATTTGCAAACCACTATCAGAATACAAACCGTTCAAGCTGTCGATTTTGATCGTTATTTTAATGAATTTTTTTCATGAAATTGTTTAATTAGTTTGATGAAATGACTCATATAGTTTATTTTGTTGATAAAATTGTTTCATATATTTGTGTTTTTTATGTAAAAACAAAAATGTTTCATTAAAATAAGAAAAATGCATGAAAAAATTTCATCAGAATGTAAAATTACATGATTTTTTTTTCATTTTTACATAAATATATCAAAATATGAAACAATTTCGTCAAAAAAAAAATTATATAATATAATTTCATAATATTAAACAATATCATGAACCAGTTTCATTAATTTAATTAAGGAAGTCGACGGTTCACACTGTTTGTATTCTAAGAATGGTTCGTATTTGATCATTCCCCTATATAAATATGTGTGTGTGTGTGTAGAGAGAGGGGGGGGGGGGGGAGGGAGGTTCATACAAGAACCACCCCAATTTGTCGGAATAGATGATGTAAATCTGAACCACATTTAAACGATGAAGACTATTTCTTTATTTTACATTTTTCTTAATAATTTTCATTTGAACCTTTTCATTACATGTGTGTGTGTGTGTGTGTTTGTGTGTATGTGTGTAAAGAATATGGAAACTGACTAAAACATCTCTACTTAAGGAAATGTCTAATATGGTTGGAAGAAGGAACATGTTTTAAGTGCTTCTACGAAGATGACTAAATTGTTGCTTTTAAATTGGAGGGACTAGAAGTGGAAAAGCATAAAAACACAAGAACTAAATATGTAATTTACTTTAGAGTGAACTACAACTTTAGGAATTTCTTTTGTGAACCATAACTTTGATGTAAACTTGTGAACCGAAGCTAAAAAGACGATTTCACTGGTTAAATAAATGTAATTGGTTCATGAAATTGTTTCATATTTTGGTTTTTTACGTAAAACATCAAAACTTTTCCTTTCTTATGAAATTGTTTTATATATTTTTTTGAACATTTAAAAGAGTTAATTACATGTTGGTCCCTTGACTTTTGATGATTTATGCAAAAATAACAAAAACAAAAAACAATTGCAAAAAGAGAGATAAAACAATTTCGGACAAAAATCCCCCTAGGACTAACGATTGAAATATACGAAGTTAGTGGTCAGATCCCACTTTTAAAACAAAATCCAAACCTGAAGGACTAATTTTAGAATTATGAAATTTAAGTCCCACATTCAAAGAAATCAATAACCCTCAAGGACCAAACTTGTATTGATCAAATTGTATTGATCAAATTCTATGCAAGTAATCTGATTTTAATAGATGTTTAAAATAATAATTAAAAAAATTGAATGCTAATCCTTTGTTTTCCTTTTTAAGAATTGGAGAAATTATAAAAGAGATAAAGTTTTTTAAATTCAGGAGACTCTAAAATTAAATGTCAAATAGTAAAATATTCAAAACAAATGACGTTGAATATATTATTGTTTAATATATTAACTAAAAATTTATTATATAAAAATTATTAAATATTTTAATAATTAATACCAAATTTTAAAATAAACTACTGTTTAGGAATTGAAAACGGTACTTATTTTTTGGGATTTTAGGTACTTTTAAATCTATCCATCATCGTAAACAAAATTATAGATAATATATTTAAATATTTAAACTTTTTATCATTCATTTATTAACTTGTTTTATGGAGTTTAAAAAATTTAAGATTATATCTAGAGCAAGGTTCAAACGAGAAGGATGTCAATTTAAGAAAAAGTAAGGAGCAATTTCAGTTACTCATCTCGCAGTTACGGTGGACATGATCACGGAGAATTAACGCGATTCATGGGAGGTAGAGATTATTAAAGGGGGAGACCAGTCAAAGCCGCATTTGTTAATCGAGATGAGTGGTTGAGATTGCTTCTCACATTTTCTTAAAAAGTTATATTTTCGTATGAACCTCCTCTATATATATATATATATATATATATATATATATGAGAGAGAGAGAGAGAGGAAAGTTCAAATGTGAACCACTTTTTGATTGTGAACGTGAGGACAGCCGAGAGCGCGACACGTGGCGACTTTGAGTGTGGTCCCCCTCTTTAATTCAATGCCCTCCCATGAATCGCGCCTAGTCACCCGCCGTGGACCTGACATGGCGCCTAGTCATCCGCCACATGTCGCGCTCTCGGCTGTCCTCACGTTCACAACCAAAAAGTGGTTCACATTTGAACCCACCCCTATATATATATATATATATATAGAATTAGGTTCAAACAAGAATAAAGCCAATTTGCAAGAATGAAGAAAAACAAACAAAATCACGTGTGATTTTGTGCATAGATGCCCACTCGCGGCTCACCCACTCGTCTTGTTGGAGAGTGGCCTACACACGCTTTTTCCATCGCAGCACAAAATCACATGTGATTTCCTTGGTTCCTTTGTTCTTGCAAATTGGATTGTTCTTGTATGAACCCCCCTCTCTATATATATGTATATATATAGGGTTAAGTTCCGTTGTTAACCACAAATAGTGTGTTAACTTGTTAACCCATCACAACCCTTAATAATTTAAATCTAGGGTCAAGATTAAATCCTTAAAATTATGGAATTTTTAATAATTCATAATTAAAAAATACAGCAAACACACGTGCACAGGGGTATTTTGGGAAAGCCACCTCCATCCTCCTCCACTCGGTGAACACACGTGCATAGCCACCACCATCATAGCTACCACCACCCCATTACCACACCCACCACCCGGTGAACACATGTGCACAGCCACTACCATCACAGCTACCACCACCATCATCACCATCACCATCACCACACCTACCACCCGACGAACACATGTGCACATCCACCACCATCATAGCTACCACCACCACCATCACCACACCCATCACCCGGTGAACACATGTGCACAACCACCACCATCACAGCTACCACCACCACCATCACCACCACCACCATCACCACACCCACCATCCGGTGAACACATGTGCACAGCCACAACCATCACCACACCCACTACCCAGTGAACACATGTGCACAACCACCACCATCACAGCTACCACCAACACCATGACCACACCCATCACCCGGTGAACACATGTGCACATCCACCACCATCACCACACCCACCATCCGGTGAACACATGTGCACAACCACCACCATCACAGCTACCACCACCACCATTACCACACCCTCCACCACTATCACAGCTACCACCACCACCACCACACCCACCACCTCCAAACCACCAACACACCTACCACCACTTGTCCACCACCACCACCACCACACCCACCATCTCCAACCACTACCACACCCACCGGGTGGACAGTTGTGCACAGATTTGGTGGTGGTGGAAGGAAGCAGATCCGTCGACGGTGGTGGTAGAGGCCGTAGATCCGACGACGATGGTGGTGGTGGAAAACCGTAGATCCGGCGGCATTTATGGTGGAAAGAAGCAGATCCAGCGGCGGTGGTGGAGGCGATAGATCCGACAGCACTGGTGGAAGGCGACATCTCTGAGGTGGTGGTAGTGGAAAGCAACAAATTTGACGGTGGTGGTGGTGGAAGGCTACAGATCCGGCGGTAGTGGTGGAAGGCGGTGGCTCAGGTGGTGGTGGAGGGCGGAGGTTGGGAGGTAGACGAGGGTTGGGGTGATGGTGGAGGAGGGTGATGGTGGTGGTGGAAGGCGAAGGTTGGGAGGTAGATGAGGGTAGGGGTTGGGGTGGTGGTGGAGGAGGAGGAGGGTGGTGGTGGTGATGGTTGTGAGAGAGATGGAAGGTAGGTTTGCATTTGGGGAAGGGTTATGATTTGGAAGAGACCAGTTACGAATTGGAAGGGTTATCTTGTTTAATTTAATAAAAAAACTAATAAATAAATATTCAATTACGAAAATACCCTTGCATAATTAATGAATTTGATTGGTGGAGGTGAGTTAACAAAGTTAACACACTATTTGTAGTTAACAACGGAACTCCCTCTCTCTATATGTATATAGAGGTAACATCTAGAGAAAACAATTTTATTAGTGAAGACTTAAGGACTGATCTAAGTCTTTGATCTAAAAAGGGCATGATCGTCATTTGGTAATGCAAAAAAAATCGCAGTTTGTTCATTATATTAATATTTATATTTCATATTCATCTTATGATTTTTAAGATTCACTAGATGAATATTCATATTCATCTTATGACTTTGAAAATTCACCAAAAGAAACAGCAGTCGGCGTTTGAGACTTTGCGGCAGAAGTTGTGTGAGGCGCCGGTATTGACGCTACCTGAAGGGGTGGAGGACATGACGGTCTACTGTGATGCTTCACGGGCTAGGCTGTGTTCTCATGCAGCGTGGCAAGGTAATTTCCTATGCGTCACGTCAGTTAAAGACGCATGAGGTAAATTACCCGACTCATGATTTGGAGTTAGCTGCAGTTGTATTTGCGCTTAAGTTGTGGAGACACTACTTGTACGGTGTGAAGTGCACGATTTACACCGATCATAAGAGTCTCCGTTACTTTTTAGACCAGCCGAATTTGAACATGCGACAGAGGAGATGGTTGGATGTGGTGAAGGATTATGATTGTGAAATCCTTTATCATCCGGGGAAGGCGAACGTGGTAGCAGACGCATTGAGTAGAAAGACTCGTCACGTGCTATTGCGAGTACCGTTGATGAGGCTAACCGTGACGACTCCTCTCTTTGATTTGATTCGGCAATCTCAAGCCGACGCAATCAAGGAAGAGAATCAAAAGAAGGAACGGATCAAGGGCCAGCTACCGCAGTTGGTAACAGATAGTCGAGGGTTGTTGACTCGTTTTGGGCGGGTCTGGGTACCAGTATCAGGCGAGGCGAGGCAGACCTTGCTAGATGAAGCACATAAGTCTAAGTTCTCGATACATCCAGGTGCCACAAAGATGTATAGAGACTTAAAGACTGATTACTGGTGGCCAGGATTGAAGCGGGACGTAGCTCGTTATGTTGAGAAGTGCTTAACCTGTTTGAGGGTTAAAGCTGAGCATCAACGACCGCATGGGAAGTTGCAGTCGTTAGATATTCCGGTATGGAAGTGGGAGCACATCACGATGGACCTGATTACCAAATTGCCTCGAACGTCTCGAAGTTACGACGCAATTTGGGTTATCGTGGACCGTTTGACAAAGAGTGCTCACTTTATAGCCATCCGGGAGAGTTCATCCGCTGAAGCATTGGCGGACATCTATGTCAAGGAGATCGTGGCTAGACACGGCATTCCGGTTACCATCATTTGTGACCGGGATGTTCGGTTTACGTCACAATTTTGGGGAAAGTTTCATGAGGATTTGGGCACGAGGTTGCAGTTCAGTACGGCTTTTCATCCGTAGACAGATGGCCAAAGCGAGAGAACCATTCAGACTCTCGAAGACATGTTATGTGCCTGTGTTTTAGATTTTGGAGGCAGTTGGGACAACTATTTGCCGTTGGCGGAATTCTCTTATAACAATAGTTTTCACGCTAGTATCGGCATGCCCCCGTATGAAATGTTGTACGAGAGAAGGTGTCGAACCCCTATCTGTTGGGGAGAAGTTGGACAGCGAGAGCTAGGTAGCACCAAGATAGTACAAAAGACGACCGAGAGCATTGAGATGATACGTGAGCGGCTGCGAACCGCTCAGAGTCATCAGAAAAAACTATGCAGATCGGAGAAGATCAGATTTAGAGTTTCAAGTGGGTGATAATGTGTTGCTGAAAGTGTCACCTTGGAAGGGGGTGATCCGGTTCCGAAAGAGAGGCAAGTTAGGCCCCCATTCATTGGACCTTTCAAGGTGATAGCTAGAGTTGGAAAGGTGGCCTATAGACTTGAACTACCACCAGAACTGAATCAGATTCATGATACGTTCCATGTCTCCCAGTTGAGGAAATGTTTGGCCGATGAGACAGCTCATGTGCCGATTGATGACATTCAAGTTGACGAACGACTGAACTACATCGAGAGGCTAATAGCTATCTTGGAGCGAAAGACAAAATCTTTACGTAACAAGAAAATTGGTCTGGTAAAAGTTCAGTGGGAGCATCGAAAGGGGTCAGAGTGGACATGGGAGCCGGAAGCGGAGATGAGATCCAATTATCCGGAGCTGTTCCAAGACTAAGCGATTTCGGGGACGAAATCTTGGTAAGTGGGGGAGAGTTGTAACACCCCGTTCCCATTCAGTTAAGTTTTAACCTTTCTTCCGTTAAGTTAGTAAGGTTTGGTGTCATTTATGTAATTTCAGGTAGGGGGACTTGCTTGTAAATGTAGAAAGTGGAGGATGTTATGTGTAAGTGTATATATATAGGGGATTGGATGATCAAACCCTTCTCTTTTGATCATTTGACAATCTTGAGAGAAAAGAAAGGGTTTGGAGGCTTCAAAGGGATTTGGTGTTTGGGAAGAAATCGTGTGTTCGTGGTGCAATCAATCGTTGCTTTATCGTTAGAACTAAGTTCCTAACTTCAGGTAATCATCAATTTCCCTTTGTCATTGTCAAATATCAAGTTTGGATCAAAGTTAGGGTTTTTGGTTGAATGTTATGATAATTGGTGATCTTTGGATCACCAATTGAGTATCTTGTGTTATATTGGTATTAGAATGATTGTAGTAGTCTTGTAGAGCCTGGAAATACGAAACCATGGCTTTTTGAATCGTTCGAATCGGACTTCGGATGTGAAAGTTATGCCAAAAAGAAGAATTTGCGTTTTTGGCTTCATGTGCTGATTTTTATGCCTAGCGACCGCTAGGGGAAAAGGCTAGCGACCGCTAGCCTCCCTGAAAGCCTTCTAGCGACCATTAGGTGATCGTGAGCTCGGACAGAAAGTTTGGGAAGGGCAGCTAGCGACCGCTAGCTATCAGCCTAGCGATCGCTAGCTCCTGTTTTGTGTAGGAAACTGTTTTGGCCATAACTTTTGCATCTTAACTCCGATTTTGATTCCGAAAGGACCGTTGGGTTCGTAATTGAATTACCTACCCTTTTAGAAGGTCTAAATCAGTTCTAGACTAAGAGTTATGGTTATGAGTCTTGAGATGTTATTTATGTGTGCCACGATGATGTGATGTATAGGCATTTGATACCCCGTCGTGTGTGGTGATTGACTGTATTATTTGTGAAGCGAATTAAGGTGAGTACATTAACCTGCGTTCAAGATTGTTATGCTTGTGATCATGTTATATATATGTGGTTAATGTATGAACTGGCATGTAATTTTCACGATAGTACCTAAGGTGGTATTACTACCCCTAGGGAAGTTGGGTTCAGAGGCCTGGTACCAGTGTCAGTAAGATGCTTTTGGTGAATACACCTTGAGTAAGGTTCATGATACATGTCCAGTTATTCAGTTATATGATTATGATTATTTACATGCATGCATAGAACCTAGGTTTGTGCTCACTAAGCTTTATGCTTAACCCCTTATGGTTTTATGTGGTTCAGTGGCAGGTACCTCATCCAAAGATAAAGGGAAGGCACCTGCTTGATGCTCGGGAGGACTCAGTTCAGGATATGTTTTAAGAGATTTTGGAAATAATGGATGTTGAACTACTATTGAAATGTTTTGGTTGCAAACTGGATTTATTGAGACTTATTATTACTTTTAAATATTGTTAACTTTGGACCCGTTTTGGGAAAAACATATTACTTTTTAATTATTAAAGAGTTTCCGCTATGTTTGGTTACTATTTCTGTTAAATAATGTAGAAAATGAAACTGGTTGTTACATCTCCCATGAGAAAAATCATAAGGACAATCACCAGTTATCAATTTCCATGAACTAGATCTAAGGTTATAAACATGAACAAACATACTTTTACGTGGAATCAGATAGTGATTATGAAAGTAAGAAACTGTAACAACCTTATAATCATCGGTCACCAAATCGAACGCTAATCCGTACACAATTTCAATTTCCGACCGATTGCTTAACAAATCCTAACCGGATTCCGGCAATTGCACGATGTCTCTGGTGGTAGGGTTTAGAACGACGAGCGAATGACCGCCATCGAAGTTATGAGCGAATACCAAAACAAGGCCGTTGCAGCAGCCATGGAAGGTGAAGCCGACGTGATGCGAATCGAATCAGAGCTTTTTCGGTTTTAGAACTATTGGATCTGATTGAACCGACAAAGTGATCTACAAATGAACGCTTAGAAAACAGATCTCGAGAGGCGGAGAACGTTATGGCGGCGTGCGGCGGAGCGGTGGTGGTTGTCGCTGCTTTTGTTCATCGAAGAAAGGAGGAAGATGTTCATGGCTTCGCCGGAATAGATCTAGAAGTGAGGGTTTTGCTGTCTTCAGGTAGCGACGACGAGTAGATTATGGTGCGTGGTGTTGTGGGCTGCTTGTGGCGGCGGTGGCGCCGGCGATGGTGGTGGAACTGCTGTTTCTCAAATATGAAATGGGTTAGGGTTTGGGTAGGATTGAGATCAGATTTCTAAAAGGTCTAAAATACCCTTTTGGGTTATAATCAAGTGTGGCATTATCAAAAATTAAAGAGTTGTTATCACGATCTTCTTTTATTAATAGCCCTTGATTTATAATATCTAATGGCTTAGATTGTTCTTCAAGTTCACACAAATAAAAGGTTTTCATTTAATTATTCCTATATATATAGGTAGGTTCATCCAGAAACTCTAATTTAGAGGAATGATTGTTAGTGAAAGAAACTAAACCCACACAAAATTTAAAACTAATATATTAAAATGAACTATGTATATCTAGTATTTCATAGTAATCTTTTGAATAACTAAAGGTTTTATAATAAAATCCTATACATTTTTATAATCCTATGTAGAGGTAATTTAAAAAAAATCATATTAGAAAACTAACTATTTTAATATTTTAAAACCCAAAATGCAACAAAATTATGGTTTTCAACATAATGATTTGACGAAAGTCGCCCACTCCGGATAAATACCGTTGACGAGATAGTATCCGTGTTTGTAGTGTGTGCCATTCACAACAAACGAACTATCGGATGCTTTATCTTCGAATAGATCGTTGAAAATTCGCGATTGATTTACAACGATTATGTCGTTCGTGGCACCCGGAACCCCGAAGAATGCGTGCCAGATCCATTGATCATGTGATGCGACCGCCTCTAGAATTACTGATGATACAGAATGATCACCTATATGGTATTGATCCGTCCATGTGAGGGGATAATTTTTCCAATACCAGTGCATACAATCTATGCTACCAAGCATGCTGGGTAAACCATGTTTTTCTTCATGCAACGCGTATATAGCCTGAATATCGTTAGTAGTAGGCTTTCGTAAATATTTTCGCCTATAAAGGTGAATAATACCTTCACAAAAATTCTATCGGCATTCCCTTGATGTCGTTTCGCCCATCTTTAAGTACTCGTCGCTAGAATCTGCAGCAGACCCGTACGCCAATTGTCGGATAGCGGACGTACACTTTTGTAGCGAAGAAAACCCCTTAACGTCTCTTGCATCCTACTGCTGATTGAAATAATCACTCTCTCTCAAGATTGGCAACTATCCTAACGTATAGTCGTCGGGTCATACGAAACCGCCGTTTGAAGTCGCCGTCGTTGTATATCGGGTTATCAAAAAAGTAGTTAGCGATTAGTTTATCGTGTCCCTCTTGCCGACATTTATTTTCATTCGGCCCTCTCGGTCGGCGATTCGACGTTTCTATTATCTCGTTTTCGATAACTAGACGGGCCGCTTCCATGGCAACAACACCGAACAAATGAAAGTGTGTATCAACGCGGCCTTCATCTGATTTGTCAGAAGACGATGCCATTTTTTTGAATAGATGGTGAGAAAATAAAAGGTTTAGGAAATAAGAGGTTGAGGTTGAAAAGAAGATTGAGATTAGATATTGAGATTGAGAGGTATATATATATATATATATATAGATAATAGTTAAAAGAACAAAAGAATTTAAAAAACAAACTAGCCGTTGAAGAAAAACTAGCCGTTTGGGTAGGGGTGGGGGTGGGGTAGGGTGGTCTTCGAAACCAGCATGCCCGTAGCGTTTTTCAATCGGTGTCGGTCACCCTCGGTGGTGTTACCGGGGGTACCGACCGGTACCGATGCCCATGCCGCCTCCCTAACTGGTGCAATGTGGATTGTCTAATAACTAAAGTTACAATAAAAGATTATCGAAAAGATAGCTTACATAAATCATCGTCAAATCACAGTAAAAGATTATCCAGAACATAGTTAATAAAATTCATCGTCAAATTATCCTACTCCCAAGTTCTTGAAGATGAGCTACAAAACCCATAAATTTTCACCGATTAACTGAGAGAAGCGATGTATTACAACCAAAACGCCAATTTTATTGCCGGAAAAAAGAGACAACTATCATCAAATAAATAGATAAAGATGAGAATGTAAGGAATATATAGAGAGATTGAGATAAAAATGGCTTCATAGTAAAGAGATAGAGAAAGAGATAGTTTGTTATATTTTAATAACTAATAGTATTGAGATAGAAATAGTTTGTTATACTTAATAGCTAATTTTGAATTAATTGTGTAGAAATTATTATTAAAATGAAAATTATACGTGGCATGACATGTGTCAGCAAATGACACGTAAGCATAAATGAATTAACAACGAAAAAACTTCCAGGTACATGTTTAGGCAAGAAAAAACCAAAAATCGGTTCACCAGAACACGACATATAACATCCAGTTACTCTTTTATTATATACGGAAGATAAGTTTAATTTTGTTTTTTTGGATGTATAATTTGAATGAGATCCTAGTGGCTGAGTGGGCTGCACCAGACCTAGCCGTCCCACACCGTGGTCCAGTTAGTTACACACGCAACACGCATTGGAAACTTTGTTCAGTTTGTTGGATCTCAAAGTCCATATCCAATATAGTTTTATGTTTACCTCCTAAATCCATATTTATTATTATTATCTTTTTTTTCATCTATCAAAACAAACCAAACCCCAAATTCAATAGTCCAAATTGAATTCAATTTCTTGGGTTCAAAGCCCAATCTTCTCTCTCCTCTTTCTCTCTCTCTCTCTCTCATCGAAGAAACGCTCTCTGGATCTCGAATTCTCCCGATTACAAACTCCGATTTAGATCGGTCGATTGTGTTCTAGCAGCTGTTCTTCTGGTATATACATACAACTCTCTGTATCTATCTCTTCTCTGCTTTTTGTGTTTTTTTGTGTGTGTGTTTTCAACTGTTCATCTGTTATCTGTATCTATTGTTGATGATGATTGTTTACTTGTTGTTCTTCTGCTTGTTTGTTTGTTTGTTTGCTTGTTTGCCTAATTTGTTATGTTTTTGATGTTTATATGTAAGTTTTGTTGTGTTTTTCTGGGCTTGAATTGAATATTTTTGTGATTTTTGATGGCTATTGGCTGTTTGATGTGATGTTCATCTGAAATTTTGGAGATCTGTTTGCATTTTCTGGGCTTGAATATTTTTGTGCCTTTTGTTTGAAGCCCAAATATTGAAAGATGAAAAGAGAAGAAAAAGAAACCCTAGATCTGGATTTTGGGGTAAAGTAAAGGAGCTGTTTCAGTTCAGCCCATGGGCGTTCAAATTGTTAAGTTTGACCAAGGGCTTATTACCCTTTGACTTTTTGACTTTTGTGTACTGAGAAACCTACCGAGTTTGTTTGATTAATTAATTATCTGGTGATATTGGACTTCAGAGTTTTGGCCCAAGTGGCCTAAAACTTTGAGAATAAAATATTTAAGCAGTCATTTTTAGAAAGAAAAAAAAAATTGTCACATATTTAAGGGTTATTTTTTTTTATTTTTTTGTCACTTGATGGGCTTTTGAGACTTTTTGGTCCTTATTAAGGGTTCAGCCATGTATGTGGGTGTGAAACTGTGAATTAAGTTCTTTATATATTTATCCTAAATAAATATTATAATATTAAAAAAATTGTATTCTTGTATCTTTTGATTTAAGTTCTTTATTGTAATTTTAATTGAATTAATATGATTTATCATATGATAGTTTAGTTGATTAACATGCTTTTGTCAAAATAAAAGATTACATTTTTTTTATCACACAAGGGTCATTTATGTACCTGATTTGGAAAAGAAATTATAAGGGGCTTTTGGTGGGGATTGTTAAGGGATAAGGAATGAGAATGATAATAAAAATGCGGTTTGATTAATATATTTCAATCTTTTTATTGTTGGTAATTTTTTTGACACTTTATTCATTACAAGTTATTTAGTTTTATTTTGATTATTTTTACCCATTGATTTTTATTTATTATCCTTTTTGATAATAAAAGGAAGTAAATGGAGGTTAAACTAGCCAAGTTAAAGGAATCAGCTTAATAAAGGAACAATAGTAAACTACAATGAATGAGTAATAAATGGTTTAATATGATCAAATATCTGATTTTAATGGATGGATAACAAAGGTTTGTAAGTTATAGTTGTCACTGAGTATGCATATGTGCTTATTTAGCTTCTTTTTTACATGTTATAGCTTATATCGAAGTCGAAAAACTGACGAAATTCGGTAGAAATTATAATAGCAATTGGACCTGGTAATCCCAATATGGCTTCAACCAAATGTTATCAAAATCGCAATCTTGATCGTAGGATCTTCCGGTTATCAAAATCTTTCTGCAAAACTTGAAACCCTAGACCTCCAAGGAGGTTGGGATCTACCGGTAATCCAAATACCGCTATGCCAATGACCCTTAATTTCCGTGTATTTGGCAGGTTGCTCTATTCACTTCAAAATGGAGATGACTCCTACTGAGAACAACATGCTGGTTAACATGGAGATGCAACTGGAACCGGTGTATCTCAGCATGGAAACGAACAACACAGAGACACCACCGAGCAAGCGTAGGAAGAAGAAATCAATGGTTTGGGAACACTTCACCATCGAGACTGTCGGCGTGGGGTGCAGAAGAGCCTGCTGTAAGCAATGCAAGCAATCGTTTGCATACAGCACGGGCTCGAAGGTCGCCGGCACCAGCCACCTCAAACGCCACATTGCCAAGGGAAGCTGCCCTGTCGTGCTTCGAAACCAGCAGCAGGACCTGCTGTCCCCGTTCAGCGCACCTTCCAAAGTGGGCAGCGGCGGTGACTCCGCCCCTCCAACCACTGAAACGCCTAAACGCCGCTACCGGACCGCCAGCGTCCCGTACGTCGCGTTTGACTCCGACCGGTGCCGCCAGGAGATAGCGCAGATGATCATCATGCATGACTACCCGCTTCACATCGTTGAGCACCCGGGGTTTTTGTCTTTTATACGCAACCTTCAGCCGAGTTTCGAGATGGTGAATTTTAGCACGGTTCAAGGTGATTGTGTGGCAACTTATCTTCGTGAAAAACAGAGCGTTCAGAGTTTGATTGAAGGGATGCCGGGACGGATTTGCCTCACGCTCGACCTCTGGAATTCATGCCAAACGACGGGTTACGTTTTTGTAACGGGTCAGTTTGTGGACAGCGAGTGGAAGATACACCGGAAGTTACTAAATGTTGTGATGGAGCCATATCCGGAGTCTGATTCTGCTTTCAGCCATGCGGTGTCTGCTTGCCTCTCTGATTGGAACATCGAGGGTCGGTTGTTCTCGCTCACGATAAACCAGCCGTTGAGTGAAGTCGGGATCGATGGTCTCAGAAATTTGCTTTCTGAGAAGAACCCAAATATCCTCGGTGGTCAATTGCTGCTCGATCACTGCCTGGCGCGTTCTCTAAGCGGAATCGCCGAGGAGGTGCTCACGGTCTGTCAAGAAACGGTGAAGAAGGTCCGAGACTGTGTGAAGTATGTGAAAACCTCGGAGCTTCTGGAAGAGAAATTTCTCGAACTCAAGCAACAACTTCAAGTACCGAGCATGAAAACACTAGCGCTCGATGATCAGACTCGGTGGAACACGACTTATGAGATGTTACTAGCGGCCTCCGAGTTGAAAGAAGTTTTTTCATGCTTGGATACCTCCGACCCCGATTACAGTAAAGGACCGACCATCGAAGAGTGGAAGCTGGTCGAGCACATGTGCACGTATCTGAAGCTGCTATTCGACACCGCGAATCTGCTGACGTCGTCATCGTCAACCGTGCCCACAACGAACAACTTCTTTCACGAGGCGTGGAAGATCCAGCTCGAGCTGGCGCGTGCCGCCACGAGCGAAGACTCCGCCATCGCCACCATCGCAAAACCGATGCAGGCGAGTTTCGATCGCTACTGGAAAAGCTGTTGCCTGATGCTGGCGATTGCGGTGGTCATGGACCCACGGTTCAAGATGAAGCTCGTCGAGTTTAGCTTCACCAAGATTTACGGAGACGAGGCTGCGACGTACATCAACTTGGTCGATGAAGGATCCACCAGCTGTTTCTGGAGTACGTGGCGCTTCCTCTGCCGCCAAACGGTGGCGGGTTCGAGGGAAACGTGAAGCAGGAAGAGGACGAAGGGATGGGGCTGACGGACTTCGATATGTATATTATGGAGACGACGAGCCAGCAGTCGAAGTCGGAGCTGGATCAGTATTTGGAGGAGTCGCTTTTGCCGAGGGTTCACGAGTTTGACGTTGTGGGGTGGTGGAAGCTGAATAAGGTGAAGTACCCGACGCTTTCGAAGATGGCGCGTGATATATTGACGGTTCCGGTGTGTAGCGTGGGGCCGGAGTCGGTTTTCGAGACGGGGAGGAAGGAGATGGATCGGTATCGGTGTTCGTTGAGGGCGGAAACGGTGGAGGCGTTGGTGTGTGCTAAGGACTGGCTTGGAGGGGGAGGGGGTGGGGGTGGGGGAAAGGTTAGGGGAGGGGGGGATTCAGGGGAGATGATGAAGGCTTTGGTGAAGATGGAATTTCCTATTTGATTTGATAGATGTATGATTTTGTGTATTGGTGGTGATTTAGTTGTAACTCTTGAATTTGTATGTTAGGCCTACTCTTGGGATATATGCTTATTTTGGAATTTGACTTTACTTCTTTTCTTCGTGGTAAGTAATTGGTTTATATGTTTTAGAAAGCGTAAATAATTGATTATTAATGATCTACACAATATACAAAATAGGACAGAATAATAATACTGGAGAAGACAAGAGAGTATGACATGACTAGACGGAACAAGAAGTCTTCCTAAAAAATTATATGATGATTTTATATATTACGTGAGTAGTTATAATTAACACAAATAAAGGAAGCTATATAATTTATAAAAAAATTACACAATTTTTATAAACATAAACTAAACACACACATGTGTATAGAGGAAAGTTCAAATGAAAACTCATTTTTCATTGTGAACGTGAGTACCACTAAAATAGCGCCGCATGACATTATTTACTCTGAATATCATGCATTATTCAGAGTGAATAAAAGCGCATAAGCTTCATTCACTTTGAATGATGCATGATATTCAGAGTGAATATTGCCACATGACTTATTTTAGTGGTCCTCACGTTTACAACCAAAATGGAGTTCACATTTGAACCTAACCTTATGTGTGTGTGTGTGTATTACTAGTAGTGATGATGATGGTGGTGGTGGTGGTGGTGGTGCCTAGTGGGGATGATTAAGGACTGTCACTATCAATCAAAAGCCAGTAGACATTTACTTTTCTCTTTGACTCGGCTGAGTTCTTATTAGGGATTAACTACATGTATGGAAGAGGGGCTCCGTGCATCCGCTCGATCTCGTAGGGAGAAAAAGGCGCACCCGCTTCAGTTTTGGGGGTGCTTCAGAACATACGAGGAAATTGAGGGTTAAAAGGTGCAATTTCTTTAAAAAGGTTTCAGCTTCCTCTATTTAAAAAGCCTCACACTAGGGACCCATCCATGCCTTTTGCAAATGGTACCAGTCACTACATCAACTTTTCACTATCTTATCAAAACCTTACCAATCCTTACCAATTCAACCATACCTATACCAATCTAAATAATTAATAAAAAAAGGAAAAGAAGAGGGAGATAGGAGAGAAAGGAGAGAGGCAAGCCCATGCCCTTTTCACTCCTTGCCAATCAACCACGCCAGTGTTGCCGGCCTTGCCGATCGGCAAAGGAGCCTTGCCGATGCCTCATTGCGGATGATTTTAGTGTAATTCTGTAAATTAAAAAAAGACAAAAAACAAAAATCAAACTTTAAAGAAATAGATGCCGCCTTTTGAAAAAAATTCTAAGGGGCCAAAGCTATTATGGTCACCTTCTCCGGCTAGTAGTCAGTCTCCTATTAAAACCTAACCTAAACTTAAATTTTGCCCTAAATTTGATAGTAATCATTTCAATAAATCATAATTAGTTTTGAATGTATATACTGTTATACAATTATGAATCATGTTTACTTGATTTATTTGTAGTCATTTGCCCTAGACTTTGATATTAGTCTTTGCCCTAAATTAATGAGTTTTAATGTTATATAATTATGCTTAAAGATTTCATTCACTTGTTTACATGGTTTACTTGTTTGTTTTGAGTTTTTATATTAGTAATTCTTACAAGAAAAAAACGAAAAATTCTCTAGAAGCAACTAAAAAATTCAAAAATTTCTCTCAAAATCAACAAAAAGATATTAACACCTCCCTCCTTGAAATCAACCAAAAGCTTAAAAAGTTCGTCGGAAGCGGAATGTGGCTAAAAACACACCGAGCGACTTTGCGGGCATTCGATCCACTAAGAGTGCACCTGCTCGGCAAAAGTCCTGCGTGCGCCACTGGTTTTTAGCTGACTCAACTCGGACTGAGTCGCATAAAAAATGCGAGTCATGTACCGAGTCAGTGTGCATAATGAATCATCTTACCAGTCGCCTCATTTATAGTGTAATCTGACTCGACTCGTACGAGTTTAACAACTATGGACGTACCTACTTCATTTCGACATGTTTTTATTGATATTTAGTTTATTATATGATTTTTGTTGATTTAGGGATTATGCATCAATTTGGGTTAAATATTCTTGTATTTATTATGAGCAAGAGAGAATTTGTAATCTTGTAGGATTTGGTTGAAACTTGAAAGGTTTTTAATGGGTTTTGGGTTTGGTTTGAGGATGAAGGGGTTGTGCATCAGAGGGAGAGAAAAGGCTAGATTGAGGATCCTATCTAGAAATCTGAAAGGGGAAACCAGAGAAGATTTTGATAAATCAATTGCTAATTTGTAGAAAAAAAGATCGAGAATGGGCTATGTCTCGACTTATTAATAAATATTCGAGAGGTAAATCATCATAATACCCCTTTTTTTAAACTTCGACTCTATTTACATCTTCCTGTAGCAGACTAGCAGTGTTATGAAACTCGGCCACAGGTGGCTGAGTACTTGCTACTCGGGCCTTAGCTGAGGCAAGTTGGGATAAATCGGCCAATTACTCGGTACTCGGTCAAACCCAGGCAAATTGGCAATTACTCGGTGAAACTTGATAAAAAATTATGTTGGTGTTTTAAACATATATATTGGGTGCTATTGCTATGAACAATTATTTTTATATTTGATTATTTATGATTTATGAACATGCTATATGTATGATTTTCAAATTTATACAAAAACATCCTAATCCGAGTACTCCTCGCCTAATCCGAGTACTCGCTACAAAGGGGTCGGCCGCTCGAGTACCCCCTAGCGATTTTTGCAACATTGTGCGGTAGCCATCTCTCCTAACAACTTCCAACTAGCTTCCCTCCGGACCAACATCACTTAACCACCTATGTTTATTGATTGTTTACTAAAACATCCCCTGTCCTTCTAACTCCTATCATTAACTCTTAGTCTTTGTAGTGTACATAAATCTAATTGCAAGCTTATCAATACCATCCCCAAAACCACCTTCTCCTCAAGGTGGAAATTTAAACATTGAGCATTCAACATGTCATACTCATCTCTTGATGCCTCGAACATGGTACATGGTAACCCCTTCCACTTAACCGATATTTCCACGGCTCACATTGGTCCATTCTTCCGAGGACACACTTGGAGAATAGATTCTGGTTCTACTACGTTTCGAATTCCTCATTTACTTGCAATGGTAATTATTAAACACCAAGATGGGTTGTCGTATCAAGTGGCAACTTCGAACAATTGGCCACTTTCCATACCTTCTTTGAGATTCACAAGGGTCCATAATATCAGGATGCTAACTTATGATAATTGTGACTGACCAAGGGCTTATTCTCCAACCTAATACTCCAACCAAAGGGCTTTTGGCCTAGCGGTATTAAGTAACCCAACCTTCTTAGAGGTCAAGGGTTCAAGCTTTGTCAATTATGCATCATTTACGCATCAAGTCTCTAACGTCACTTTTCATGCCCACCTTATACACTCAACCGAGCCTTCCACTCGTAGCTACGTTCTTCTCTAGAATTCCCCTTGATGGGCCACCCATAAACTTCTTCAAATAATAATGGAATCAATCCAGGTCGATCATCAATCATGAGTCAAGACAATTGACCTCCTTAGATGCGATATGGACAAGTATAGGGAGCGAAGCAGGGATTTACGCGTGGTGTTCATAGACATGGTGGACTTAGAGAATTTGGGATATCAATTGCTATGTCATCCTTTCTAAAAACATCTTTAAGGGGAATATCAAACGGATAACGTCATGTATATATGATATCAGGGAAGCTTGCACCGCTTCTTTTCGACTACAATGATCTCTCTAAATGTCCCACCATATTTTCGACTACACTAAACCAGTTCTTTGTAAGACTCTACAAATTGTATTCACCACCATCCCAATAGTGGTCGTAAGAAAATCATCGCAACAACACCTAGACAGTACTGAACCAGTTGTCGATATAAGAAGCGTAGCCTATTCAATGAATTCCTTAACAAGTTATTTAGAATCCTGGCTAAACCCAACAAAGTAGTTGAATATGTGTTTATGCTTGTTATAAACTCCAAGACACCAATCAATGTGAAAATATATTTCCCAAAATATTATTTGAGTAAACTTAGGTACATTTACATGCAACTTGCCTTCACAATAATCCAACTTATCATCATGATTTCTTTGTACATATAACTGGCCCAATGTTGACCCCTCATTCCTTCTGTAACATGCTGAATGTGAGACAAAGAGTTGTACCTTTGATCTCTGTCATCTGTTCCTTATCTCACATTGACCATTCAATTCATATTCATGTTTACCACCCTTCAGTGTTCTTAAATTTCATTCCGTTAATCTTCACCGTTATACCAACTACATTATACTTGTCTCGAGTTTGATCTATTTTTGTAACATCCAATGAGTACATGGGCGGACCCATGTTGGTGCCTACGGTGGCACGTGCTACCGTTTCATTCCCCCATCGTAGTGTAAAAAAATACAGGGTTGTGAAAGGTGCCACCGTATAAATCTGTTCTGTGCCACCATATATATTTTAAAACTGCGCAATAAAAACACAAAATTCTCTTGGTAAAGTTGGTTTCCTAGATTTTGGCTTTTAATGATTTATTGTGTTTCAAAAATGTTATTAATTGCTTGTAACAGGATTCGAACTTGAGACTTCATATATGAAAATCAATGGACCAAACACCAAACCAACATAGATTTTATGAAAATCAATGGACCAATCTACATAAGTTTCTTATAGTTAAATAGTGTTGCCGTTTGAAAAAAATTCTAAGTCCACCCCTGAACGAGTAATACTATATAAACCCATAAATAAAAATCTAACACTATAAAACATGAATGTTGTATACAACTTTTAATACCAAAATGTACATACTGCCCCAAAAGTAATAACAAATGCATATCATGTTAATGTTTAAAAACCAAAAGTAACTCTTAAACATTATTATTTAACCTTATGTAAATTAAAAAAAAAGCAAATGATGGTCAGCTTAGTTGGTCTGATGATGCATTACCATATGGTGAAGGTCAGTGTTAGGGTTAAAAATATAGTTGTATTCAAGTTTGGGTTTAGATTGGTAATTGTTGTAAAGTTGAGGGGAGCTGAGTGTAAATACCCTAGGGGTATAAAAGCTTTTGTGTTAGTTGTAGAAGTTAGAGAGAGAAGTTAGAGAGAATTGAGAGAATTGAGAGTTACGTATTGTCAGATCTGGTGATTGATAGAGGAGAGAGAAAGTTGAGAGTTTGTATTGTGTTCATATTGTTCATATCAATAAAAGTGAGATTTGTGATTGAAATTGAAGCTTCTTAATCATGGTGGATTGATATTCAGATCTATCAAGTGGTATCAGAGCTATTCAGATCTAATAAGTGGTATCAGAGCAGGAGATCAGTGAAATTGTTGAAGATTTGAAGGTAAGTGATGGATTTTTTAAGATTGGAGCAAAAATGGTGAAATTTTGATTTGAAGCTTGAAGATCTTGAAGATTTGAAGATTTGGATGTAGTTTGATGTTATTTTGTTGTTAGATTTGAGTTTTTAGTGTTTAATTGTGAAGATTTGATGAATTTTGAGCCTAAAATGAAGGTTTTTCGGGTTTTTGTTCGAAGTTCATCAATGGAGGTTCGTCAATGGAGGTTTGGAGAAGAAGTTGTTATGTCTCGAGTGTATTTTTGAATTTTTCGGGTCTTAGTTTGCTATCTCGAGCATATTTTTCAAATTTTTGCTGTTTCGAGTCATATCTCGTGTCTGACGCGTGTACTTTTACTATTTCGAGTCATGTCTCGAGTATTTTTGTGTCATCTCGAGTGTACTTGTGTATTAAATAGGAGAGAGAAAAAGTCATCTCGTGTGTCAGTAAGAAAAAGCGCGTCAGGTAGCTATCATCTAGAGCTATCTCGAGTCATCTCGTGAGTGTGTCAGAAAAACGCTAAAGGACAAATACGTCAGCTGTCTCGAGTGACGTGAGTATCAGATAGTCAACGAGTCAACTCGAGACAAGTTTAAAAGTTTAAAAGATGCAAGTTTAAAGTTATCTCGAGTCACGTGCAAGGAGTGAAGCGTGTCTTGGCATCTCGAGTCACGTGAGACTCGTCAGGGTCAGTTCGGTCAACGTCAGAAAAGCATCTCGAGTCAGAAAAGCAGCGCGTGGGAGACAAGAATTGAAGGCGTGTCAATCCTGGTCAACATCTCGAGTCATCTCAGTTGGCGCGTGCAGGTCCCATCATGTGTAAGCGCGTGGCAGATCTCGAGAGTGGGAGACAGGTCTCAGGTGCGTGTCAGGCGCGTCAGCAGTAAGCCTAGCGCGTGTCAGCGCGTGGAACGTATCTCGAGGCGCGTCTAGAGTCATTTCGAGCGCGTAAGAACGCGTGTTTTTGTATCTCGAGCGCGTGGAACGTCATTTCGAGTGTTGTGAAGAGTATCTCGAGTGTATTTCGAGTGGTAGTGTCTTTTGAACGTATTTTGGGCGTATTTTGACGCGTTAATACCGTATTTCGAGCTATTTTTTTTAGTATTTCGAATCTTGGGCTTAAATTTTTGAATATTTTTCAAATATCTCGAGTCTAGTGTTCTTTTTGCGTATTTTTCAGTATGTCTCGAACCATTTTATTTTTCGAGTGAAATTTGACTTTTATACTTCGAGACATATTATTTTTTAGTCTTTGAGTATTTTGAGTCATTTTATTGTTTGTGTGAGGTTTATTTTGGCTTGATTGTTTTTCATTTTATTTTTACTAAGTCTCGAGTTCTTATGAATTTTGGAGAGCAAATTTTTCTAATTGTTCCGAATTTACATTTTTGGATTTTCTGACTATACTCTGCGTTACTAACTATCAGTTGTTTTAGTGTTTCAGAGTATTTGATTTTGCTTCAGGTTTTTCAAGGAAAATCGTTTGGTGAATTTTTCAACAATTTCAGATTTAATCATCTACTGATCAAAAGATCCGTTCAGTTCATCATGACGACGAGAGAAGTTTCAGATTCGGATTCAGAGGAAATGAACCAGACAATGATAAAAATGGCTTCTCGATTCTCGAAGTTAAATGATTCATATAATCAACAGGTTGTTCTCACCAAGAAATTAAAAAGGGAGACACAGAGTTTTGAAAATCAAAGAAAATTATTTGAAGAACAGATTGCTAAATTGTCACTGAAGATAGATGAGTTAAACACTACTTTATTTGTTTCACAGCATGAAAAAGCTGAACTTCTTATTAAAGTTACTGATCTTGAAGATTCTCTTGCAAAAGAAAGAAGTCTAATTACAAGTTTGAAACAGGATTTGCAAAATGAGCATGATCAAATGTTGAAGCATTCTTTTGGAAATGCTCAAAATTTAAAACTTGTAACTTCTTTGAGAACAGAAAATGAATATTTGCAAAAGAAATTTCTTGAACTTGATGAAGATAAGAGGGTTTTCGAAAACAAGTTTATCTCATCTCAATCAAAAGTGACGGCACTTTCCAAGCAACTAACTGAATTTGAACAAATTGTGATCGTTGAGAGAAGCAATTTTGAGAAAGAGAGAAAATTCTTTGAAGAAGAAAGAAAGGTTTTTGAGAATGAGAGAAAATCTTTTGAATTACATAGTGTTAAACTTTCAAAGAAGATTTCTGATTTAGAGAATCAAATTGTGTGTGAGAGGAAAGATTTTGAGAAAACGAAAAGTGTTTTTGAGAGTAAGAAGAATTCTTTGAAGAAGCCGAGTCTTCGTGTTGGAAAGTATCAGAATATGATGCATGATTTTGAAGAAGAGATCCACGTTGTTAAATCCGAGAGGAAATTTGATGAAAAGAAGAGTGTTGAGCTTCAAAAGCAGATTGTTGTCTTACAAAATCAGTTATCTGATGTAAGAAATCAATTTAAACAAAAAGAGAAGGTTCTTCGACATGAAAAGACTGTTTTGGAACAGATAATTGCTGAACCTAAGAAGCTAAGTCTTGTGGAAAAAGATTTTGAGGATCAAAAGAAAGCTTTTCAGAATGAAATAAAGAAACTTACGAGCAAGTTAGCTGGATTATCAACAGATATCATGAATGAGCAACGAATGCGCTTGGTTCAACAGAAGAAGCTTGATGATCTTCTTGTCGAGAGGAACAAACTTTCTTCTAAAGTAAAGGCACTTGAAGAGATAATCTCTAAAGCTCATGGTTCTATTCATACATATGTTCCTACTCACGGTAAAATCAAATCAAGTGGACAGATTCGTTCTACAAATCTATTCTATGATAGTCGTGTTGATCATTCAGGTATTCATCTATGTTCTAAATGCAAGTTTGTTTGGCAAGTTAAAGGGTCGAATGCAAATGTCGATCATACAAAATCTTTTGTTTCAGAATCTAACGTTCTAAAGAACAAATCTTTTCAAGATACTTCTTTTGGTAAGTCTCGGTTAGTTTATTCTAGAAATAAACTTCTTAGTCTTTCCAAAAGAACTTCATATGGTTCTTACTTTCACAGAAATGATTTTGTGTGTGAAGATTATATCGATGAACGTTTTGGGATTTACAAGATTTATTCGTATAAATCTTTTGCACCTAACAACAGAGGATCCACATCCACGTGGATACCAAAATCTTGTTTCTCTTGATTTTGCAGGTGTATGGCTCCTGAATAACTCAGTTCAGGACCCGGTCTTCAATGTCTGAATGGCTCTTGAATAAGTCAGTTCAAGACCCGTTCTTCAATGTCTAATGGCTCTTGAATAAGTCAGTTCAAGACCCGTTCTTCAATGTCTAATGGCTCTTGAATAAATCAGTTCAAGACCCGAGCATCAATGTGTTATATGAGCGTTATTGTAAGTATCCTTCTAAACCCTTAGTATAGAACTTGCGCTTATCTGTCTTTAACCGTGGTATTCATCATAAGGAACTTCCTTGTGTTAGTTTCTTTCAGATTCTAAATCGTTTCACGAATTACCACGTGTTATAAAGTGTGTTTCTTTGTTTGAGGGGGAGTCAATAAATAAATAAAACAAAAAGAGGTCATTCCAGTTTTGGTACAAGATATTTTTGAGGGGGAGCTACTAACTACAGATGATTCATTTTTCAATGAATACCAAATTCTATTATCTGTTTTGTAGGTAATTCATATTTCGAGGGGGAGCTTATATGTATATATATAGTTTGGCATAAACACATGTTTGAAAGATGAACAACTTTCAAGTATGAAAACTGTTTTTTATAATTGTTCAAATCCCTTCTCTATTCTCCAAGTTTTTCATGAATCTAGAAGTGAATTTTAAATGTTTTCATATTGAGGAATTGACGCATGTTTTTCTAAACCGTGTGTTTCCAAAGATTGATACTTGTGTATTATCTTTTCTTATACTGTTTAAGTATTCATACACACCGGTTTATGTTCTTCTTGTTTAGTTATTACCATGTCTCTAAAATGATCCAATTTTTCGATGGTAATACACTCGTTTGCAATTCCAATTTGCGTCTAAGCGTTCGTTTGATAAGTCCGATACACCTTGTTTCATGAAGATATGTCTATATATCGTTCATATAGATATTTTCCTATCTTTCTGAACCATTCCTTTTTGATCATACCATCTGATGAAACAGTTTTATCAAACAATTCTTTGTTTTTCATGTGCATTCAATATATATAAGAGTTTGGAGATATTTTTTTGCTCATGTATTGTTTCTATATATCTTTTGAGCAAATTTTATCAAAGGCTATATGATTCAACCGATGAATCATCGATTTTGCATGTTTAGGAAACATATTTCACGGGGAGTGAGGTTATTAAACTTCTATGGACTGCCAGCGCCGGTAGCCCTACCCAAGAAGTTATCCTTGAGAGAAATGAGGGGTGAAGGGTCTCAATCAAAGAGTGGGGGAGATAACTCATCCGGTTGAGTTATTCTCATAGTGTTCGAGCGGAAAAATGGAATACGAGAGCTTGGTTAGCAGTGAGGATGATTAAAAGAATTGGAGGGTGTGAGAACAGAGTTAAAAGAAAATTAAAACTCTGCACCAACCATTTCTAAGCCGGGCAACCACATAATCTATCGGTTCACGTTCTTTGGTGACTGATATTGAATCAAGGCAAAGCCCAATGCCGACTCTCGATTACACCCCACCAGCTACTCATTTTCTTCTCAACAAGAAAATGTTTCATTTCAGCACGGGGACGCAGCATATCATCTATCAGATTTTCATTCGGAAAGTCGATATTGAAAAAGAAGGAAGCTGCCCTGCCTTCGAACTTCATTTCTTGCACATCGAGTCAGTGAATATGTTTTTCACTATTTTGAGCCTTTTAAAGCATTTTATGCTATTTCTTTCAACACTTTGCACACAAGGAATTTGTTTCTTTGTCAGAACATTCATAGAAGTACACCGGTATTTCAATGATTGAATGGAAGTCCTGGAGGGTGAACGTCAATAAAGCCCTTTCTACAGTACATCCGTTGTACTAAGTGGCTTTGTGCTACTTACAGGCATTTTAACTGTTTCATATGTTGATTCAGGGTTACCACTCTATGTCTGAATTTGAAAAGATTCGGATAATTTTTGGAATTGACGGATGGTTTACTTTTTTGGATGGTGGTTCGGGAGGAAAAGGATGGTGACTGATCACAACATTTCTAAAGAATTGATTGCTATGTGGATTCGCAGATTAATCATTTCTACATTGTGATTTGATGATAAAATCATTTTTTCATCAAATAGGGGGAGAAAGAAAGCGAAATGATAAAGTTTTGATATGATAGAGAAAGAAAGCGAAATGGGGAGAAAGAAAGAGAAATGATTATTTGATCAATACATGTGATATTTGTATATGGTGAAATGCTTGAGAAATGTTCAAAGTTGGTGAAAGATGATTCTTCAACGTACTTGAAGATATTTGTTTAAAATTCAAGTTGAGTTCTGAAGAGATTTTGTGCTTAAGTGGAAGATCAAGATGAAAAGTTTTATCAAGATGATCATGTTGTCAAAGTTTTGATTATTTGAAGACATTGGAAGTTGTCAAGTGAAGATTGAAGATTTCAAAGATGCTGTTTCTGGATGATGAGATAAGAGTTTGAAGTTTATAAAGAAAAAGAGTTGGTTTATTTTCTGAAGGTTGATTGGATGAAAATATCTGGAGATTGATACTTAGGTGGTTATCAGTTGGTGAATTCTGATTCAAGATGAGCTTATTGAAAGTTGATAATTCAAAGAAGATAATTCGATTTTGCGGATAAAGGGGAGATTGTTTACTTTGAAAAAGGTTGAGAAATTTTCTGAAGACTGTGGAAGATCTTTAAAGTCAAGAGATTCTCAAGTTAAATTCATTTGAGAAGTTTTGAAGTTGGTTATCTGTATTTCATGAAGATTTCTGATGCTGAAAAGTTGTGTTCGTTGATGATTATGATAAAGTGAAGATTGAGAAGATTGTATATGTTTAAAAGTTTTGTGTTAGTTGGTTATTTCCAACTTGAATACAAAGGGGGAGATTGTTAGGGTTAAAAATATAGTTGTATTCAAGTTTGGGTTTAGATTGGTAATTGTTGTAAAGTTGAGGGGAGCTGAGTGTAAATACCCTAGGGGTATAAAAGCTTTTGTGTTAGTTGTAGAAGTTAGAGAGAGAAGTTAGAGAGAATTGAGAGAATTGAGAGTTACGTATTGTCAGATCTGGTGATTGATAGAGGAGAGAGAAAGTTGAGAGTTTGTATTGTGTTCATATTGTTCATATCAATAAAAGTGAGATTTGTGATTGAAATTGAAGCTTCTTAATCATGGTGGATTGATATTCAGATCTATCAAGTGGTATCAGAGCTATTCAGATCTAATAGTCAGGAGTTCAACTCCTACCGGAGTCCCTTTTGGGGGATTTTCCTTGAACGGGTTCGAATCCTAGCTGATGCCTTGAAGCCCTCAAAATGGAAACTGGATGGCTAGGCTGGGGGGGGGGGTGGTTATTCTCCATGGAGAGGTTTTGAACTCGGGTCATTGTGACTTGGTGCCATAGTGGCACGATGATACTCCGTTGCAACAACATGCCGTTTAAAAAATATATAAATTCAAAAAAAAATACCATTATTATTATTATTATCTTTAAGGTATCTCATGTATCATGGTGATGGGTGAAAAAGAAGATAAGAAGATGAGATGATTTGTTGATATATATATACACCAAGGTAAAATGCACCACAAGTTTTTAGGGGAATCATGACAAACAAAACTCATGTGCACTTCTATTACTTTGGTCCCTCAACCCACTCCCATAATATTGATAATTTTTATTTGACATTTAGTATATATATATTTATTGATTTTTAACAGACAATTATATTATACGACAAATATCTACATTCAAACCAATTAATTGGTGCACAATGTACAAGTTCATAAAACATAATTGGTTTGGGTTCAGAAACTTTAGTTATGGGAAATAGGCGTTATCTTTATTATCTGTATTTTTTTAACTTCTATATGGGGTGCTTGTGACGCTCTAAAAGGCATTAATTTCTTATACTATTATTGATTTTTGTAATCATCGTATCCAATGTCTCTCTATCGCTCTCTTTCTCACTCACACACGTATTAAGGTTTATTAAGAACACAAGTTTTACGTAAAAGTGAGAACATCTTTGGTGTTTTTATGTTTTCGTAAAATAAAGGTGTTTGTTTGAAATATCCCGTGTATGTTTGCGTTTGTATAGAGTGGAGTTAATGGGAAAACCCTCGAAAAAACCCCCGATGAAAACCTCAATAACTATTCATTGATGCAGTATACACATGTGAATAGTTGAAAATGTTTCTAGATAAATTATTTGTATGTAATAGAAAGTTTACTTGTATACACAGATGAATAGTGATTAGGGTGTTTATCAGGTTTTTCATTTTCTTACGGTATTCCCTTTAACTTATATATATATATATATATATATATATATAGAGAGAGAGAGAGAGAGAGAGAGATCTGATAAGTTTTTCTCATTAAAAAAAGACACAACAAAAGAAATCTGATCAGTTTTTCTCATTAAAAAAAGTTATGGACCTGGATCCGCAATTTACGAATCCAGATAAAAGTAATATTTTTAAGGAAAATTGACCAGGTTGTTTTTTTTGTATCTTTTAGCTAGAGCATCCACAATGGTGGAACTTCCAAGAACCTTAATTGCCATATTTGCTCATGCCACATCATTGACACCTCAACCAAAGAAGAACCTCAAGAAACTCCATTATGGAGGTTCTTACAAAAACCTTACTTTCTATATTTTGAATTTATAAAATGGTTAAAAAATAACAAAAATAATAAATGAAATAATAACACAATAGGAAAGCATATACAAGAACCTGAGTTCTTGTTCAAGCACTTGGGTTCCAATAAGAACATGTGACTGGACAAGAACCTCTATCCCACAGTGGAGGTTCCTGCAAAAACCTCAAGAAGAACCCCAAGAGAAACCTTCATATGGATGCTCTTAGGTCCACAAATTACGGACGTAGAAATTCCGATGTAGTGATATTTTTGAGAAAGTAAAAAAGAAATAACTTAAAGACAAATTTAAATATATAAAATAGCTCTTTGAGTCAAATTCTATTCTAAATTGAATGTCAAACTAAACATTAGTTATAGTGGTTGTTGTATAGTTTGTATTTGGATGATGCAATATTATATAAAATCCCAAATTTATACTTTATATTAAATTAAACTAATATGTATTTGTATGATCTAATTCTCTATAAAATATTATAGAAGCTTTGTCGACAAAAAATGCGTTGATAATCGTTAGAAAAAGACATCAAGGGCAGAGAAAATATGGCCGGGGATCGTGATTACAATATGTCATGGTCTTGTACTGTAAATTGTATGCATTATGGAAAATTCAACAAAAACAATCACTACAAATTATTTGATCTACACATCTTTTTGAACATTTTTCAAACTTTACTATAAATGTATAGAATAATATAATTATAAAGTACAATATTTACTCTTGTAGAAAGTAATGTGTTATATATGAAGATTTGCTTCTAAATTAAATCTTTATGTTTGTCAAGGAACTTGCTAAATATCCAACTTTCTACATGTAAGAATTTTATCTAACTTTCGTATTTTTAAATGTTACAATTTCTATATATTTTTCTACATTTTTAATTTTATGGACCTTCTTAAAAATAATACTATATTTGAGACATTTATTAACTGGAATGAAAAAAATACAAACCTCTTATAACATGTAAACATAAACGTTTACTATCTAATTAGTCTAAGAGTACTCTTATTTGAAGTGGGAGTGGGAGAAGGGACATCAAAGAGGGGCGGAAAAATTACAATTGGATGCTCTTCAACATATATGTGTTAGCATGTCCCTTGTCGACGACAAGGATAGTTGGTCGTGGAGCCTCAACACTGACGATCACTGCGAAGGGTAATCGGTGATTTGAGCGGGGGTGGGGGGGGGGGGGGGTAGAGGGGAGGGGTACACCCATGATTGGGAAAAAAGTTTGTCCCCACTAAAGTACGCTTTCATATAATTTGGAGTGTAAGTTTAGTTTTGGCAGGAAAATGATGGAGGTCAAGGAAGTCATCAACAAGTGGTGGAAAGTTTTTCCCACTACGAGATGCCGGCTTGAGGATCTGTGTCATCTCCCTTCTGTTGCTTCCAGACCCCGTAACATGGAAGTTATTTGCAAGGTGTTGACGATGGCTTTCACTTAGGCTAAGGTAGAAATAAGGTAGTCTTTAAAGGTGGCATGATGACATGAAGGTATGAATTGTTAGTGGTACTCATGGTCTAAGGTCGTGTACATGTCAGTAAAAAAAGGTATAATGACCAATTATTTGTCTTTGAAAACCTTTTAACTTTAAGTTAATTTGACAAACTAACGAACTTTTAAATTAATAATTCAGGCATTTATTAAATTGAAGTAGTTATTTTCGATGTACTAAAAGGCTCGTCATGACAACTTTCATGGCTCACTGTGGAACAATGTTTGTCTTTAACGACGCGTAAGCCTGTGGCAAGCCTTGACGTGATGCTCGACTTTCTAAACCATTATTTGTGTCTTCAGCATTTTCAATGCCTTATTTTTTTTATTTTTTTTGGTATACAATGCAATTTATATTGTTCAACATTAGTCACTCAATGTTTGTATATAGTATACATGGTATACCAATTTATCGTATACCACATGTCATAAGGCTATGCGTTCCGTCGCTTGGGGGTGGGCGGGCTGGCGGTACGAACCTAGTAGGCTCTGCAGGCTCTGGGCGCATCGATGTGGCCAAACCGACCAACCCGACTCTCTCCCTTTCACATACCATTTTTTTAATTGAAATATATATATATATATATATATATGTATTGGGTATTTGGTTTGGTGGGTTGTGGTGCTATATAACCAGAGAGGGCTTTAGAAAACTTATAGTAGGTTTATGGTAAAGCTGATGTGACACTGATGTGTCAGAGTACGTTTGGAGACTCAGAGGATTGCGCTACTATCTAATAGCTTAAGGCTTAAGGTTTGACCTCGATATACATCGCATCTGACACCTGGCTAGAATCTTGTTTCTCATCAATACTATTTTGACCATATGTTTCTTTTAACTTCATCTCAGAAAATATTTTGTTTGGAACCTCTTTTTGTTAATATAATAGTTGTCCTTTCTTTAGAAACCTGTTATTTACCTGACATGAACATGACATGCATACATCATATGGTACAAGTGGACATGCAGTGAATACTTGTACCTTTGCATGTTTTTATTCTTTACGTACTGTAGCTGCAACTTCAACATTATGGGTCATTCTAAAATCAAGAATACATATATGTATATTAATCAAATACTTTTTTATTAAACTTTATGATAAATAAAACTTAACGTAAAAGTAAAAGTAACAGAATTATTAATGAAAGATTTACTGAACATTAACTATAAATTAAACAGATATGAAGCAATAACCATCTTTAGAAGGTTGCTCCTTGACAAATTAAAGGGAATTGAAGACTAATAATAGTTTCCATAAACAACTTAACTAACTCCAAGTTTACAAGAGATTGATCCGAATAGACATCCTCTCCTGGATGATAGATTTCATCGATGCCTCCTGCAAATTAAATTCATGAATATATATAAGCACTTGAGAATTTAAACTTGTGCAAATTTGAGTTGTACAATTTTATTACATAATTAAATGGTACTATAATCATTCCACTAATCAATTCACCCCAACGAATTTAAGGTCGGGTTCATGTGAGACCAAACTGTTTCCGTGGTAAGACCAAGACTTTACACATGAAACTTCATCGCAAAATACTGTGAAGGTAAACAAAATTCGAACCTGCATAGTGAAAACACTGTAAATGTTACGTTCACGGTGTTTTTCACTATATGGAGGTTCGATTTTTTTACCTTGATAGCATTTTCATTGTGAAGGTTCGGATTTTTTTTTACATTTTTAGTGTTTTTCTGTGAAAGTTTGTATATTTTTTTTACAATGACAGTGTTTTTCACTATGAATGTTCGATTTTTTTGTCTCTACGTGAGTGCTTTGCTGTGAATTTTCATGTCTAAAGTCTTGGTATCATCGATCTTACGGAAACAACTTTTCTCACGTGAAACTAAGTATATATATAGGGTTTTGATTAATTACATGTAAAAAAGTTGAAATTCAAGAATTAGGGTTAGGGTTTTGCAAGAATAATGTATATATATATATGTGTGTGTGTGTGTGTGTGTGTGTGTGTAAATCAAAATTGAAGAATTACCTGAAAAGGGAGCTTCTTAACTTAGATAGAGCAAGTGTAGCCGGGAGGAGGGGACTTGCCACAAGTAACAAGCAGCTGAAGAGCAATTGGTAGAGAAATATTGAGGTTCAACAAGTTGACCTTTAGGGTTGTGCACAAGCAAACAGCAGCTTCTAGCTCCGCTAGCCCGGATAGAACCGCACAACATTTGTTTTCGGAAGGGTCACCCAAACCAATGTGGACTAACCCTCCTAGAAGGTCCACACAGGATCCGAGCTTTAGGATGTCAATTGGGCATGTTTCCGATGGGGATGGGGCGGGCGTTGGTGTAGTTGGCGTGGACGTCGGTGGCGGGCAGGGTTTCTCCTCTGGTGGGGTCACAACTGGTGGGGTCTCGACGGGAGGTTTGACAATTGGTGGAACAACAGGTGGCAGATCAATTGGTGGTTTGACAATTGGTGGTATAACAGGTGGCAGATCGATTGGTGGTTTGACCGGTGGGAGCTCGACGGGTGGTTTGATCGGTGGGAGCTCGACGGGTGGTTTGACCGGTGGGAGCTCGACGGGTGGTTTGACCGGTGGGAGCTCGACGGGTGGTTTGACCGGTGGGAGCTCGACGGGTGGTTTGACCGGTGGGAGCTCGACGGGTGGTTTGATCGGTGGGAGCTCGACGGGTGGTTTGACCGGTGGGAGCTCGACCGGTGGTTTGACCGGCGGGAGAGTGACTGGTGGGAGTTCGACCGGTGGTTTGACTGGTGGGAGTTCGACTGGTGGCTTAACAGGTGGAACTTTGATTGGTGGCTTTACGACAGGGGGAACTTTGATTGGTGGCTTAACAACAGGGGGAACTTTGATTGGTGGTTTTACGACAGGGGGAACTTTGCCTGGTGGTTTAACGTGAGGTGGGTGTTTGCTTGGAGGCTTAACGACCGGTGGTTTACTGGTAGGCGGTTTTGGTTTTGGTTTCGGTTTGTCGCATGGGCCACAATCGAGATCAATGGGAGTGGCCGAAGCGACCAAGAAGAGTGAAATAAAAATGAGAGCACAAAGCCTCTTAGAGGACTCCATTTTGTATGGATATCAAATTGAGGGGTATGAAGAAGGTGTTATATAGAGTTCATGGGTTTTTTATTTAATTGATTTTTAATAATTGTAAATATACAGGTACATGTATATTTAGGAAAACAACAAGATGTTTTAATGAGAAGGTAAGAGAAAAGTTAGGGCACATGTATGTGTTTTGTGCACATTGGGAGGTGACAAATTTTGCAAGTTGGCAAATAATTCTACCATTTTATGCATATAGCTAAGGCTGTATCTTTTAGTTTTATTTTTCATGATATTATATCTATATATTATATGTATTTCATAATTATACAATAAAAGGTATAACAAAGTTTCATAAATAATTAAAAAGCGTATTTATTTATCATTCTTCAGAATTACATTGCCCGAATTGTTGAACTAGTTATGAATTGTTAAGAGGCCCAAAACTATAAATAACTAAAAAGCGAATTTATTGTATAAAAACTATGAAGAATGACCATTTCTGATACTCTAAGGTATTAGGTATGTATATAAGTATGATCCTAACATTTTATCGTTCCAATGTCATTATGTTATATAAAAAAATGTCATTATGTCATATAAAAAAAAGAGTCAATCACAATATAAAATTAAAAAACAGAGCCTTTCATCACCAAAACAAAAAATAACGGGCTATCCTTCATTTGATATTTCAACACAGCAATGTACGTAGCATATTGTATTTATATAATTATATTTATATACCTACGTATAACATATGTAAATTCATATATATTTTAAATTAATTAACGACACATGTTTATTAATGGTCATGTTTACATGGATCTAACTGTTTCCGTGAAACCAATGAGACCATATTTTTTACATGAAATTTCATAGCAACACACTGTGAATGTAAAAAAAATTCGAACATTGACAATAATAACACTGTAAATGTTACGTTCACGGTGTTTTTCATTTGAAAGTTCGACTTTTTTTTACCTTCATAACATTTTTGCTGTGAACGTTCGGATTATTTATTTTTTACTTTCACAACATTTTCGCCGTGAAAGTTTTGTTTTTTTATCTTATTTTGGATTTTTACTCCGATAGTTTTTTTAGTATGAACATTCAAATTTTATTTATTTTCAATGTGCTTTGTTGTAAAGTTTCATACATAAAGTCTTGGTCTCACGAAAACAGCTTGTTCCCACGTAAACCTAAGTCTATTTATGAATAATATTACACGGAAATGATATAGATTATATATATATATATATATGAATATATATCATGTATTAGGTTCAAATGAGAAGTGCTAAAAAAATGAGAAGTAGAGAAGTGATCTCCACCACTCATCCGGTCAATAAAGGCGGCTTTGACCGGGTCCCCTCCTTTAATAATCTCTACCCTCCCATGAATCGCGTCAATCCCCCGTGATCGCGTCCACCGTAACCGGTCAAAGCCACCTTATTGATCGGATGAGTGGTGGAGATCATTTCTCTACCTCGTATTTTTTTAGCACTTCTCATTAACCTCTCTATATATCATTAATTACAAATAGCATAGAAACTTCATATTAACGTCGTCATAGTAAAAATATATATCATTTGGTAGATCTAACCATAAACATAACTAATACAATATAGGGAATGAGTGTGAATGTATTGGGGATGTAAAAAGTACCATTTGACGTTGATGTATATATGATGAACAATTCACTTTTTTAGGTATGAATAGCAATTCAAATGGTACAACAATTCAATTAGCCTTTCCCTATATATATTGCTACACATTATCTCAAAACCTCGATTTCCATAAAGAATTTATTTCAATCAATTATGTACTTTAAGGCAGACCCACATGTTCATATTAAAATATATGATTGTGTAATTTTTTTTGAATCAGAAAGGAGCTAGCAAATAACCTAAAGCCCAACAGTTCAAACACACCAAACAATTATGACAGGATCAATGATCAAGATCAGAAAACTTAATCAAAAAAGTTTGCGGAATAACACTTTGATTATTTAAAATAAGACAATGGATTTAAATCTAAACAGCTTAATGATTACAAACTCAAGCCCCAATCTGTTTGAACAGGCTCAAACAGACGTGCAACACTTCTCTATTACAGGGATTACAAGAACAATCTTGAGGCTCTAATTCTAAACAAAAGCTATCAAAAACTCGTATCAAATAATGAAAAACCTATCAGCTATATATACGAATTACAAGATAACAATAAGGAAACTAGATTTACAAGATAATCTCTAAAATATCTCCAAGCAGATCGTATCTTGTCTATATCTTCAAATCATCGCAATCCTTTCCTTATCTTCATCTTGATAGCAGTGGTAAAACAAAAGCAATGTTAACTTTACACCAGCAGTGGTAACTTTGTTCAAGCAGTGGTAATCTTCAAGCGCAGTGGTAAATTGATCTTCATTGAATCCTCACATACTGGCAGTGGTAACCTTCATATAACTAGCAGTGGTAATCACTCCAAAGCCAGCAGTGTTAATCAACTTATCTCCAGCAGTGGTAATGCAACAGATTATTTCCTAACAAATTACAATGGGTATGGCTTACAACACCAATCGATCCAATTGCAAGACCTACCAAACAAACTTTTACTTTTAAACCAAAGAAAAGAGGTCGATTGGATGTTATTAGTGATAATCCACGAATTAAAGTTACCGTTGTTAAAGATGATGTCATTTCTTGTTTTCCAGATCGTCCAAAGATAAGCTTGAGAGACCATATCAACCACCATCTTGAACATGTTTTTTCTCGTTGTCAACCTTCCCTTGTTAAACATGATGTTCTCCAAATGCTTGTGTAAATACCAACATTGTCTATGGCAAAACAACGTGTGAGAAATTGAGTTAATGTAAGAATAGTGAGAAGCAGATTTGAACGCTTAATCACTTTTAATCTTATGCCCAACCATGAATCATGCTTGATAACAGGATTGACTTAGTGCACCCCATCCCAATATGAATCCACCATTGATAACAACTTATCACGCTTGTTGGGTTAACTCAACTTCTCACTGCAACCCAATCCTATTGTTTATACCATAACTTCAATACTTATCTTTCTATGTGGAACCTTAGACAATCAATCTACATACAATTCCATCCTTCTCATAATTAGAAATGAAAGCTCATGGACTACAACATACCCTCTTCCAAGGATTTTTTTGTTCACGTTTTGGACTCAAATTTCCTATCTAATGACTTTCCGCCACTTGACTTTGTTTTTGACCCACATAAATAAGTAGAGTTGGATCTTATTAACAACAAACTTCTCGAGAAGATAGAAGCTTGTCGTTGAAAATTGTATCGTTCCAACAAACTACTATTGCAATAACGAACAACAACTATTTCAACCTTTTCTCTTTGATCAGGTTTAAAGTCAACTTTGTAACCTCTTCAAACGAACAAGGAGATGCAGGAATCTCGAACCACCATTGATGAAGAAAATCCTAGACCTCTTTAGCCGAGGAAGATTCGAACAAAAGATGACTTTCGGTTTCGTCTCTACTACATACATGGCAGAGTTGTTGATCCAAACACTTTCAGATAATGATGAATTGATGATGATTAATCTACTTAGTGAAAATGATTAGCTTAACACTGAGTCTGTTCAGTGATGCCTAATAGTATGTTCTATAAATTATTTTGTTCAACATTAACGATCGTCACTGAGTCTGTTCAGTAATCGCTGATAGCTTGCATTGTAAACACAAATAAGCATTCAGTCAAACAAACAACTCATGTCAAAGAAACCATCATCGATGTTGATTAAGTACATCGATTAAGTAGCTGATGATAGAGTCAAGACTGATCGTGATCTGAGGTAGGATTCAGTGATATCATCTGACTAACACAACTTGAAGATATGAAGCTCAAGACTAAGTTATCAGTGAGTACTTCACTTAGTGACCTATATAGTTGATCAGAGACTTGAAGATGAAGATCAAAGTTTTATCTTATCCTCATTTGCACATAGGACAACCAACTGCTTTTACTATTAATAGATCGTACAAGCATGGTTAATTTACCGTTCCCTTCTTATATGTTTTTAGTTTTCAATATGTCAATCGAGATGTTGGTACAATTGCTTACGACATGCTAAGGTATGTACTTGTTTTACCTTTTTGTTTCGATCCTATAACACATAGTTGCTAACAATATATTTAAACTAATACATTGATATCTTATTTTATAAATTTAGGAAATGTCAAGATTTTTGACTTGATGCTGAACAATTGGGTTGGGGACCAAGCTCACCGAGCACATGCAAACATAGCCCCTGCCATCCAAGCCAACCCAATCGATATATTTTCTAATATTTTAGTTTTGAACATTTCGTAATTGAATGTGGATATTTTAGTTTAGCAATATATAAATATAATATTATTTGTTGTTCAGGTAAACTTTTAGTTTATTTAGTTACTTTTTTTTAATAAGAATCAATGGCACATAAATCTGCAATAGTTTTATATTTTTTTTATTTTTAAATAGTTCATCAAAATAATTATTTAAAAATTAAAATATGTGAAAGGCAAGATATGCAAATATAGTATGTTGGCTATGTTGATACCTTAAATATTATTTAAATAATTAATCGAGTTTTGCTTTAAATGTTTTTTTTTTTTTATAATCAACATAACCTTCTAACTTGGAGGACTTATCAAATAATTAACATAACCTTCATCTAGTTCCTCCACTCTTACTATCACTAAGTTATAACCTTCTAACTTTGAGGACTTATCAAATAATTATTTATTTTAGTTTGATGAGTCACTTGCTCTTGTTACAAACTCCTTCTGCAGGAGGTTTGCTAGAAAAATCAATTTTAAACATAACAAACCTTTCACTATCACTGATAATCCATGGTCGACACCTATTGACAAGTCATCATCAATTTCTAAAACTATGAAAGCAAAGGACACTTTGCAAGTGAATACAGGTTAAAGATGATCAACAAGCCCGCCTCCTTTACTCCTTCATCAACCTCAGGTGATGCTAAGTAGTTGAAACTTGAATAAAAATATCAAAAGATGAAAAACTTTCAGCAAAAAAGAAAAGGTCTCATCGTTGAAGAACATGATTGGGATGATACGTAGGATGAGTCATCTGATGATGAAGAAGAAACTACCATTCTATGTCCTATAGCTGAGATCGAATAATTTGAGAATTCTTCTTATATGGAATCGTAGCCCGAATATATCTCGTGGTTTGTAGCGATAACTGGGTATGTTAAAATAAACAAACTAAAAAGAAGAGTTATTATTTCATTAGGTCAATGAAGGGGTCTGTTTGGCACCTAACTGGGCACCTAAATCGGACCGAACCCTTGTCAGGCTATTGTTCTATGAGATCCGAGAGTATGGTAAGTAAGAAATCTCCAATTTTTTGTCTTATGGCTAAGATTGAATACGTAACTGACAAACCAGTAGAACCTTCTACATTAGTTGAGTCCTCTACATCTCAAGTATTTACTCCTACTATCTTATTTGATACCTTATCCATTCTCGACTCATTGACTGCCAAATCTTTACATTGCTTTAAATGTAAAAACCAAAGTCGAAAAGCTAAACCTTATTCTTAGTGATCAACTCAGTTAATGCCATTTAAGAATTAAAGAGTTGACTAGGATTGAAGAAGATTTGAAAGATTTAGTCATAGGCAAGCATGCTAAACAAGAAAAAGCTCTCGCTAGGCTTAAAGTTGATAACGCCACTGTTAAAGGATGGTGTGAAGCCTCTGTTAAGGCAACTAAGATAATAAACACTTGGATCCCTACACAAGTTAAAAGTGTCGTGGGATACTCTTTAGATCAGGATGATCCAAAGAGATCGTTCCATGCTTAATTTTGGAATGTTTGTCTCCTCTCTCCTTGATTCTACCTCTTCTCAGTACTCATCTTCTTCTGTTAAAAAATCTAACAACGTGATAGAACTAATATTGTAATATTCATTATTGTGTAATTGGGCTTTTGGGCTTGGACTTATCATACAAATGACACATGCTATAAACTTTGGTCCTATATAAAACACTCTAATATGACACTTATTTATTTCAGGCACCCTATTAACTCAATTTTGCTGTAGCAAAACTAGAGAAAAGAAGTCGATAATAGAGAATATATCATGTTGTAGTTGAACTTGAAGGAGAGAAAAAAAGGGAAAAAGTCCCGATTGGTGGAGACACTCCAGAACTTAAAGGAGGAAAAGATTGATGTAGCTAGTTAATGAGAAAGAGCATGTGTGAGTAGGGTTTTATGTTTCAGTTAGGGTGTTTTTATATTTTTAAAATTTTGGTTGGAATGGATTTCAATTCAATCTCTTTTATGAAGGAATGGTGAAATCCATAATTGAATGAATCTTTGAAATTCAATTACGTTACATGATAACCAAACGTTGGAATGGAATTTGGTTAAAGGTATTCACCACACTACCTCAAAATGTCACGTAGGTAACAAATGAAACTTGTTTCCTAAAAGTGGTTTACGTGTTGCCTAAGGCTTAGGTAACATATACTTGTGTTGCCTTCTCAATGTTGCATAAATACCTACGCAACATAGTCAAACATCATATGTTTCCTAAGTTCGTACTTAGGCAACACGTAAACGATTACATTGCCTATGCAAAAAAACATATGTTGCACCATACAAACTCTATGACAACATTCATTAATGAATGTGTTACCTAGCTAATCAGATTAGACAACACACTCTATTTAGATATGTTGCTTTTGAACTGTATTAAAATAATAATAATTTTTTCTTAGGCAACATTTATATTGTTTATAAGTGCCTAAGAAGTTCTGTAAAAATATTACTACTTTTTGTGCACAATGTTGCAGTTTTTTACTTGCATGCTTTCAACACACATATCTTATAAACATTAAAAATAATGTGTTTTCTACAAACAATTCCTATCAACAAGAAAACACATGTTTTTTTACAAAGAACTTCCATAATCAAACAAACCGAAAAGTTCAATAATTGAAAGATAACTTTTTCCTTAAATATGGTTTAGGCAACGTATATGTGTTTGAATAATACTTATTTTCCATTAAAAAAACATGTGTTGCAGCCTAAGGTCTCACTTAAAGCAACATAAAACTACCTTTGCCTAAGTGGAAACTCATACATATGAAGCTTATCTTAAGCAACATAGGCAATTAATATTTGTTGTCTTAGAAATCATCTGGTGTGGTGCCATTTCAGTTCCATCAAATTCCGTCTAAATCCGACAAGCAAAACTGTCCTCTTAAATTACTACACCAAATGTTGTCTTAGACAACAAATGTCTAGTACCTATGTTGCTTAAGATAAGCTTATGCAACAATGATGTTAGACCATGAGTTGTGGGTTTGCCCAAGGGTTCGGCTTCCCTTTCTCACCCCTTCTCTCCCTTCTCTCTCTTCTTTCTTTCTATCTCTTTTGTTTTTCTTTTTATTAATTAATTTAATAAATAAAAAGTGTGGGTAAGTAATAAAAAGGCTATATGTTGTAAATTATATGTTCTATTTATAGCCCCTATTAGAGATTTACAAAAAGGCTAATAAAAAGTGTGGGTAAGTAATAAAAAGGCTAATAAAAAGGGCTATATGTTTTATTTATAGCCCCTATTAGAGATTTATAAAAAGGCCCCTTGGGCTTACAAGGAAGTTACACAAAAGAAACAAAACATAAACAAGTTAAATTAGAAAGTTATAAATTGTATAAAGGGCCCTCGAACTTCTTGACAAACTTAAGTTCGAGTCTAAAAAACATATTTGCCTATGATGCCTTAGCTAAACTACAAACCGCTCATACTTTATAAAACATTAGTCAAAGTTAACTTAAATTTAAATACATAAAAGGATCTTATTATAAAAATAAGAGTAAACTACCGATTTGTCGTCGTGGTTTGGTGGTTTTTATGGATTTGGTCCCTGAACTTCAATAATTACGAATTTGGTCCTTATGATTTGCAAATTCTATTGGATTTGGTCCTTGATGGTGCAAGTAGGCAGGAATCAAGTCCAATAGAATTTGCAAACCACAAGAACCAAATCCAATAGAATTTGCAAACCACAAGGACCAAATCCGTAATTATTGAAGTATAGGGACCAAATCCATAAAAACCACCAAATATGAGGACCAAATCCATAATTTACTCAAAAATAATAATAACCAAATTAAAATAAGTTACATTTCATGTTAAATCTAAATGGAATAAATTAAAAAAAAAGTTATAATCTTTAATTAATTTATGTTTCATCCTTAACTAAAAGAGAAATTAATTATTTTACCCTTTTGGAAAATACAAATTAATCTCCTACCCTCTCCCGCACCCTTTATCTCCGTTTACCCACCGATTCGCAAACCGGCCACCGCTACCACCCTCTACGTACCGCTATCCGGCCAAAGAAGGTGAGTAGGCAAAAAATGAGGGGTGCCGCTAACGGGACCCACCGCTAATAGCGGCACCGGGTACGTGGCGGCACCTGATTGGTCCCTCGAATCCACGTAGGCGCCACGTCTTCAAGTTTGACCAGCCACCTCACACGCCACATCACCACCCACCGCTAACAAGGGCCACCGCCAGTAGCGGTACCCCCCTTTGTCGTCTCTTCCCCATTGGTCCACGTGTCCACGTAGGCGCCACATCTGTTAGTTTGACCAGCCACATCAGCGCCACCCGGCTCTTTTTTATTGGACCGCACACGCCACGTCATGCCACCTCACCTTCCACATCACCACCCACCGCTAATAACCCCTACCCCTATTAGCGGTACCCCCCTTTTTTGTCTCAGCCCCATCCGTACACGTGTCAGCCCCTAAGAAAACCCTGATTCATCCCATCTCTTCTATTATTCATTCGTACACTTGTTAGACTGTTTACTCACGAGAAAGTAAATAGGATGTACAATTGACACTGCTTACTCACGAGAAAGTAAATAGGATGTACAATTGACACTACTTTTTCCATAGCATACAAAAAATTTAAATATGAATTGTACAAGTTACTGTTTTTTTTTCTATAAAATACACATAATTTTAACCAAGACATTGTACAATTTACTGTGTTTTTTTCTATAAAATACAAAACTAACAATTTTATTTATACTGGTGGTTCTTGAGGAACAAGATGTGAATTTGAAAAAAAATAAGTGAAGGGAAGGTGAGAACTTCAATTTCCTTACAGACTTACGTGTGTTTTCATCATGAGTTGTGATGATGAAAAAGCAAACGTATATCTTCGTTCTGGTGGGTTCTGGGCTGAAGGAGTCGAGGGATGGGATTACGTCGTTTCTGAAGAAACGGTGACAAAAGGTGTTAGACTGAAATTAAACACAACATATAAAGAATTAGTTCGTTACTGTTGTCGAAAATGCGAAATCGACCGTTCAAATGGAGTAATGAATATGGCGTACAAGTTCCAGCGCCAAATATTTCAGGTCACCGACGACGAAGATGTTACGGCGTTTCTGCAATTCGCAAAACAGTCAACTAAAGCTCCTATACTTTACGTTGATGCATTTCTTGACGGTGGAGGTGATGGCAGTGGTACTTCGAACGCTGTAAATGAAGAACCAATGTATAGTGATCAAGTCTATACCGAGTCACAAATACAACAGTCTTACGATACTTCTTATACTGAAGTTGTCCCAGAGACGCAACATCAACAGCAAGAAGGTCAAGAAGAAGAAGACGAAGAAGAATACGAGCGTAGAAAGTTTGCCGGATGTGCAGAAGATGAATCTCATGTTTACCATACAGGTTTAACAGACGAAGAAGAAGATGAAGAAAACGAAGAAGAAGATGAAGAAAACGAAGAAGGTGTGGAACCTTTCAAGTTACGAGAAGGCGTAAATGATTATTTTGGTATGCCTCCTCTCCTTCGAAGCGAAGATTTTTTTTCGCAGAACAACGAAGTCGTACCTTATAGACGTAGTCAAAGGGTTAAAGACGGACAAGTTTTTGATACGAAAGAGCAAATGATTTTAGCGGTCGGGCAGAAATTTCTTGAAGAGGGTTTTGAGCATAAGACGAACAGGTCTTGCACTCAAAGGTACGAGGTTGTATGTGTCCGAGATAAGTGTAACTGGCTTATGAAAGCCAGGTCCGTTGGAGAAACTGGTGCGTTTATGGTAAGAACATTGGTTGACAAACACACTTGTTCTAGGACCCAACTAAACCCTGGCCATCGTCAAGCCAATAAGAAAATATTGGGTAACCTTTTTAAAAACAAATTTATAAACGTCAAGCGAGCACTAACTCCAAAGGACATGGTCCAAGACGTTCAGGAAATGTATGGATTCGAAATCTCGTATGCCACCGCATGGCGTGCTAGATGGAAGGCCCTGGAGCTAATTAGAGGCAGCCATGCAGAGTCATTCACCCGGCTCCCTACGTATTTGTATAACTTGAAGCGTGTAAATCCAGGTACTAGAACGGCAATAAGGACAGACTCGAGCGGTCGTTTTGCAGAGTGTTTCGTCGCCTTGGGAGTATCGGTACGTTTAACTAATTACTTATAAATAATTAATTTTTTTGGCTATAAACAACTACTTTTTATGCAGATCCAAACATTCTTGGAAAACTTGCGGCCCATCCTTATAATAGACGCTGCCCACTTGAAGGGGGCTTATTTGGGTACTATGTTTTTAGTGGTGGCTATGGACGGAAACAACAACATTGTTCCCGTTGCCTTCGGAGTAGGTAGGTCCGAGACAGCGGACGAGTGGACATGGTTTCTTAACATGTTGAAAGGATGCATCGGTGAGCCAAGAGGGTTGGTGTTTATGTCGGATAGGGCTGCTTCTATAAACGCTGCCATATCCGCAATTTTTCCAGGTGCACATCATGCCTTATGTTGTCGACATTTGGTCATGAATGTGAGATCCAGGGACCCACGGATAAAAGTTTATAGGATAGCATACTGGAAGGCATGCAAGGCTTACACCACGCGAGTGTTTGACCGAATGATGAATATTCTGCAAGTTGGTGTTCCAGAAGGTGCTAAATTGATGGAAGAGGTTGGGGTGGATAGGTGGTCAAGAGCTTATTTTCCTGCGAAACGTTTCAATATTATGACATCGAACAGTGCAGAATCGATCAACGCAATGTCAAGGTTTGCACGTAGATTACCTATTGTCGGACTCATTGAGTACTTTAGAGAATTTCAACAAGAGTGGTACTTTCTTCGTCGAAATAAAGTAGGTATATAAAATATAAATATGATAGTTTTATGTGTGATTGTTATTTCTGTAGACGATATTCTATAATTATAGATTGTTTTTTTTTTGTAGCGGAATTAAATCACCCACTAACAGAATGGGCTCAATTGAAGATCCAGAAGAGGATTGGAAAGTCTGCGATGTGGACTGTTCGGGGAATTGGCTACGGCAGATGGCAGGTCCTCGATATGGACAGGGGTGCGGAGGTTGATATGACTATACGTAGTTGCTCATGTCTCAAATGGCAGGTGTCTGGGTTGCCCTGTGGTCATGCCATCGCGGTTGCCAAAAAACTGGGTGAAAAAGATTGTTTTCATTTGATTACCGAGCCTTATTTCATGTCCGAACTGTACAAGGCCACATACAAGGGGGTAATTAATCCAGTAGGCCCTTCACAAACATGGGAGTATCCAGAAGACCCTCTACCCATAGTTCATCCACCGCTAGTAATAAAGAGAGCAGCTGGGAGACCCAAAGGCAACAATCGTCGTCCATCTCGTGGGGAAAGTCGTACACAGAAGAGGTGTCCTAGGTGTGAAGAATACGGACATACGAGCACTCAATGTCCCTTGATCCCGTCTTCAGCTAGAGGAAGCAGTCAGCTAGAGCCAATAGGAACTATCGATCTTAACAGTCTTTATCAAAATGTCCAGTTCAATTAGCTGTCTAATGTGTAACCCATCCGACTGTTTTAGTTTCATTGTATTAATAAAGAGTTGCTTCTTTGTGGTGAATCATTGAATAATAAGGAAACAAACATAGAGTACTATAATAGAGATCGGTGAACCAATACATAACGAGCTGATACAACATAGACATAAAAAAGTAAGAACCAACAAGCTAGACATAAAAAAGAAAAACCATCAACTTAGACGTAGACATAAAATAACATAAGCGTAAACGCGCAGAAACCTTAGACGAACTACATCGTACTTCTCTAAGTCTAATTGTTGAAGATCGCCTTAAGTTCCGCAACGAAAGAGTATCGGTCTCGCAGTTCGTCCTGGATGGCTGCAACCTCTTCATTTATAAGGTTGATCTTGCGTTCTTCCTTCCTAATATCTTTGTTGGTGGATCTAACGCTCGCTTTTTTTTCAAGTACGGATGCCTCGAGGGCACGTTTTTCTTCCTCCTTAGCCCTAAAGTTCTGGTTTAGGGTTGTGATGTAAGCTTCAGCTTCTTGTATTGCTGCTCCGAGTTTCCTGTGCATTTCTTGTGAGCTGATTGGGGGGTTTGTAGAAGATGATGGAGCAGAAGTTCCAGCCATTTGAACTTGGAATAAAAATTCGAAGAAGATTAAATGAGTAAGAAAATAGTTGAAGAGATGGTAAGTTGTGATGTATATGTGGATGAACCAGCCTATTTATATACATGCGGAGCCGCTATTATGCTCCACGATAGCGGTAATAAGAGAATGCTTTTCAGAGTGGTCAGAAATCTTATACTTTTTCAGAGTGGTCAGGAATCTTATACTTTTTCAGAAAGGTCAGGAATCTTATACTTTTTCAGAAAGGTCAGGAATCTTATACTTTTTCAGAATGGTCAGGAATCTTATAGTTTTTCAGAATGGTCAGGAATCCAATAATGTAACATTTTCGTATTTACAATGGTCTATTTTATTTGAATGGTCAGGAATCCAATAACCTTTGTCTTTTGGCAAATTAATAATGTAATTATATCTTTATTTGATGAACACATAAAAGGGGGATGATTTCATTGAAAGCATGATAAGATTGTTGATACAGTAATTTAAAAGAAATAACAGTTATTAGATCAAACAACTACAACATGAAACTACAAAGTGCTTGTTCATCAACCCCTTGATCAACAACATATCACATCTCCTCGATGTCAAACATATGTTCGAACTTCTTTAACGGCCCAAAAGTTGGTCGATCATGAACGAGTGTCAGCTTCAACCAGTCGGCCTTGTCGAGCTTGTACTCGCGCAACATTTGTCCTAACTTGCCAGAGATGATAACATGTCCGGGAGCAATGGGCATCATCGTCATATTGAAACACACATTCCCATTCCGGATTAGTATGTCACAATGTGTCGTTAAGTTCCACATGGTCACAAATGGAGCGGGGATGATCTGTAATATTTTTAACCGAAAAACAAATGTTCAACATTGTAAATAAAACATGCAAGATTTAGAAGAATGAAGATTCAGAAATGCTTACCAAAACACCATTGTCACTTATGTGTTTGTCATTTTTAACAGTGAAGTATACGGGGTTTGTAGAAGAAGAAGCCATTTCAGTTTCAGTTGGAAGTCTAAAGATGAAATGAAAGTAAACTAAAAATTATGAAACAAGTTTATGAGAGTTGTGATGTATTGGTTAATGACTTACCTCCTATTTATAACCAGTTGTAGCTACTCAACCACAATTACTACTTGCTTTTTACAGGCTGAAACGTCTGTAAAAGCCTGAAACGTCTGTAAAAGGCTGAAAGGATCACGTGAAGGGATGAAACAGTTACTGTTTCTTCACGGGTCTTTATTAACTATTCAATCACATGATTCATTAAGGCTTTTTCAGACGACTGATTAAAGCTATACTGAACTATCTGAAAGGCTTTTTCAATCACGTGAAAAATGTACGACATTACATTACATCCAAAGGAGGTACAATATGAATTATTACTGTCATCTTTATCAGTGTTGTAAGGATAAATGGCTGAAAGGATCACGTGAAGAGTTGTATTTATGTCGTTTTATGTATACAATTGATAACCTAACTACACAACATTTTTAATGTCACTTCACAGTGACATAAAAGAGCTAGAAGATGTACAAGCTGAATATCTGCAAACATAGGCAACCCGATAAATGATAATCCTACAAATGCCAACCATTAATTTTATATGGTATCGGTGCAACCATAACGACCGTATAAAAATGATGTTTGGCATTTGGCGGGTCTTATATCATGTTGCCTATCTTGCAGATGTTCAGCCTGTACACCTTCCAGCTCTCTTATCCCACTGTGAAGCGACTTTAAAAAATGTTGTGTAAAAAATGTTGTACAAATACACTCATCTACACATAATCATTCCCTAAGAAAACAATTCTATCCAAAGGAGGTACAGTGTCGTTAAATATACGCGTCCCGCTCCAGGATCTAACGCACGTCTGGACGTAAATACATACACGTCGTCGAGTTACAACAGTCCAAATACATTTTACATTATACCCTGGCCCTAGATCCGTTGCTACAAGTCTGAGTAAAGAAAGACAACCCGATAAATGATAATCCTACAAATGCCAACCATTAATTTTATATGGTTGAGACCATATAAAAATGATGTTTGGCATTTGGCGGGTCTTATATCATGTTGTGTTTCTTTATTCGGACTTGGAACAACGTATCTAGGGCCAGCGTATAATGTAAAATGTATTTGGAACGGAGTAACTCGATGACGAGTATGTATTTAGGTCCAGACGTGCGTGATCTCGGAACGGGACGCTTATACCCAACGACACTGTACCTCCTAGGGATAGAATCGTTTTCTTAGGGAATGACTACCCCTAACTGTGGTACACTAAAAAATGACAAAAAATTGAAAGTCTAAAAACCGTCTACAAAAAAAAGTCTAAAAAACATCTAAAAAATAGAGTACTAATCGGTTGTAGGAACGGGTATATCTGTCCTCAACCGGAAAAACTGCTCCGCCATATTCGCCCTCCAACGACTCGCCTCCAACGTAGGGTCCGACACGGCACCGGGGTTGTAGCGCTTACCAAATCCGACAGGAAGCGACACACCCATACACCACAATCTCCTCTTTCTCCGACTTGTCGTGGTATAGAGGGTGGAAATTCCCAAGTCATATGTCTAGCAAGCTCGACCCTGGAGCGATGCCTGAGGCCCTTAAATACTTCTATCAGGCCGAACTTAAGCTTTTGGAGCTTATCATTCACAAGAGGCTGAAGAGCCTCAATCCGATAGCTATCATAAATAACCATACGCATGGTGCCCAAGTTTAGATCTGCTAGGATCCAATGCAATGGATGAATGCATATCGGAATGAAAACCTGAAATTTCAAAGTAAAAAAATTTAAATAAATAACATTACAATTAATATGTTACGATTATATATATATATATATATATATTGACCAGTATGTATGTATTTATACCCTCACAAGCGTAGCCCATGATACGAATGTGTTATCCTCCTCCGTAGCGGTGCACATCCTCACAACCGATTTTCCCCCCGAATGCATCATAGTTCCTTCGAACTGAGTACTCATGATCGTCCACGAGGCTGATTTCGGTCGTGCTTCCATTAATATGTTGATCCATGCGTCGATGTGCTGAAATAATAAGATAAAATTTTTAATCAGAACATGCAAAGGGTATGCTTAAATATAATTGTATACAATAAAAATATAAGGTTGATTACTAACCACATCTATCAAAAAACCATCCTCTTCTTCCCCTAGCAAGATTCCCCACCAAGTACGGTTTACTGGTGTCGCTAAGTAGCATGATAAATACATACGCGGCAATCCGTATTTTTGGTATAATACTACAATCTCCGATGCCGATATAAAATCACGCTTACTTAAAGAACGGGCATCTGTAGTGGCACCAGTAGCAACGGTAGTACTAGTAGTGGTAGCATGAGTGCTAGTAAACCAATTCCATATCCCAGCCCCTTTTATGCCGGTATAAGGAGGGATGGTCCACTTAGCCGGCCGTTTTTCCCTTGCTGGACGAGGAGTCTTTTTTGCCTTTCCCTTGTCCTTCTGGGGTAAGGCATGTTGAATCTCAGGCTCTACGTGATGAGACTCCGACGTACTGGACTCAAGGTCCGCCTGGTCATCCTCAAACTCTGGCTGGCGTTCTTGAATATCCCGCTGGGCGTCCTGAATCTCCTGCGGGGCGTCCTGAATCTCCTGCTGCCCATATGATAAGCGACTAGGAATCACCGGAGAGTGAAGAATATTCACCACCTCATTTACGAAGGGACCCCAAGTCTCGTCCTGAAATTTAAACATGATCCAATCAGAAAATATATTCAAGAATACCTTTAAAGTAAAAACAGGATACGCAAATTTAGTGTTACAACCTGTGGAGGCTGGGTCGGCGCATGGCTAGAAGAGGCATCAATGCCTGTGTAGGGGGGGGGAGTGAAAAACGACGACCAAAATGGCACATTGCCCGTCCCTTCGGGTGCATAATAGGATCGTCTCGCAACCTCCTGAATATTGAATTTATATAATAATAAGATACAATTATGTTATTAACAAATAAATTAACCTATCATATTTGTAAGGGTAACTTACATGCGGCGAGTAATGCACAGGTGCATAACCATATACGAAAGGAGGAGGATGCGTAGGAGCAGAATAGGAATGTCGTCCAGACATCTAAAAAAACATGTGTCAGTGAATAACAAATAAATGTCCATTTAAATATAAATTGTTTAATCGTTTACCTTTATTTGTTCGACCTCTCTCGTAAGCCTGTCAATATCTTCCCTTTGTTTCTTCTGCTCCGTTTTTACGTTGTCGAACTCCTCCCATCGATGCCGGTACGGATCCGTAGGATCATCGCCGGCGTAATGACGACTGGGTCCCGCCCCGTCATCACCCTGTTGCCCCTCTTGGGGCCGAATCTCCGGTCTGTTGTCACCATCATCATCATCATCATCATCATCAGAAGGCACACCTCCCACAGTACTGCGTTTAACCTTCTTTGGCGGTCGAACACTCAACGGGTTTTGAAGCCACTCCAAGCTAGTAATATACCAATCCTGCTGTATCTCGAACGCATCCGCAACGAGGCTCTCGTGGGGGCGTTCCCTCCGGCGCTATTATCGAATATCATTTAATGCAACATTAACACATTTGTCTTTAAATAAACTGTAATTATTGATAGATTCATAAATACATACCTTCGGAACCCTTAAAAACCTATCAACATCTTCTTTTTGCAACATCTTAATACGTCTTTCCCAACGAATTCCCCTTGGATATCTTTCCTTCCTAATATAACACCTACTAGACACCGGGAACATCTCTAAAATCCAAATCTGTAGTTTTACAAAACACAACGGTTAAGTATAAAAAAAAAGTAAGACGGACAATTATTAAAATAAATATAAACTGCAACTTACATTAAAAGCCAGTAAAAATCCAGATACTGAAATTTTGTTGCCAATATCTTGCCGCCGCCTAAATACGCCCCTCATATGCTCATATGTAAAGCTCCATACGAAGGATCCCCATGGATACTCAGAAAACCTATCCAGATCCTCTACGGCCCTCACTACTTCAGAGATACATATTGATGCGGCTGACGACCGAGGAAAACAAGCTCCACCATGATAATAAGTGCTAAGCGCACTCTATCAATGTGGGGTAGGTCGTCAAACTCATCGTTCCACTTCTTGACAACATCGTTGATTTTAACCCGGAAAACCTGACTTTGTGAACGTCGGGTTGGAACAGAATTAGGGAATAACCTTGAAATCAAGGCATTACCATATACATAGCTATGGTTAGGGAGGAGGCCAAAAGTGAGTCCTGTGATTAGCATGAACTCCTCGCGGCCAAAACGTCGAACATTACCACCAACGAGATAGTGTAACTCCTCAGGTCCAGCACCATCAACGGAAACCTCCTGCTGAAGAAAGCAGGTCACAAGCATCGCATCTCCATACTCCATTTGTAAGTCGAGCCAAGGACCAAATGGAGTGTTCCTAAATATAAGTAGCGCCTGATCCGTCAATCTATTCCTAATCAGTGCACAGTAGGACACCTTACTCCTTGCTGTCAAAGACGGCCTCAGAATCTCTCCCTACATAAAATATTATGTGTGTTATTCATAGTTAATAAATTTAACTTGTTATATTCATGATTAATATTATGTGTGTTATTCATATTTAATAAGTCAACGTAAATTGGTGTTAATACTATAACTTGTTACATTAACTAGTCAAACCTCTCGGTAATTCCACCAGTCCACACAAGAGGCGGTGAGTACGATAATGCCTTGGCATTTAAAAAACCATACTTATTCGGTTACCATTTTATAGGCAACCTCCTTAAACCCCCTTAAAGTGCTTGTAGCGAGTACACCCCTGGATTTGACTGTCAATGCGTATTTTAATTTTTTACATATATATTTAACTAACGTTAACCAAATATATATATCATGTGAGGACACATGATAATGATTCGAATTAAACACGTGAGGTCACATGCTAACTAAATGAGCCAAAAGTGTCACTTCCTAAATGAAAGGGGCTAAAATTTGTATTTTGTAAAGTTAAGGGGCCAAAGGTGTCATTTACTAAAGTTAAGGGGCCAAAAGTGTCATTTTGTAAAGTTAAGGGGCCAAAAGTGTCACTTCCTAAAGTTAATGGGTCAAAATTGTCATTTCCTAAACTCAAGGGGCCAAAAGTGTCATTTCCTAAAGTTAAGGGGCCAAAAGTGTCATTTCCTAAAGTTAAAGGGCCAAAAGTGTCATTTTCTAAAGTTAAGGGGCCAAAAGTGTCATTTTGTAAAGTGAAGGGGCCAAAAGTGTCATTTCCTAAACTTAAGGGGCCATTATTGTCATCTCCTAAAGTCAAGGGGCCAAAAGTGTCACTTCCTATAGTCAAGGGGCCAAAAGTGTCACTTCATAAAGTTAAGGGATCATATTGTCAATTCCTAAAGTTAAGGGACCAAAAATGTAAATTCTTACAAATAAATAAAATAATTTTATAAAACTTTATAAAATTCATTTATAAATAAAACAATTTAAAAATACATTTATTCTCAATAAATACACATAATTACCGAATTTTTAATTTTTTTTTACAAATACATGACATACATACATACATAACATAAATACTTAAACATAAACAAACTTATCCATACATACATACATAAAAAAACTTATCCATACATACATACATACATAAACATAGACAAACTTATCCATCCATCCATCCATCCATCCATACATACATACATACATACATACATACATACATACATACATACATACATACATACATACATACATACATACATACATACATAAACAAACTTATACATAACATAAACATCATAAACAAACTTATCCCTAATTTTTTTTACAAATGGATGGATGAAAATAAATACATATCATTAAAACAACATAAATACATGCATTGTTAAAACAACATAAATACATACATGAGAATAACAACATACATACATACCCTTAAAACAACATACATACATTCATATCATTAACATTCTAAATAATTTCTTAACAATACATATACAAACCTACACAACAATATATATATAAAATATCATGGGTAAACACTTACTTGATTCGCCATTATCAAAATCCGACAAACCCACGTGATGACAAACCGAGAAACCAACGCAATAAACAAATCGAGACACCCCCACGTGATAATTGATAGCAACTTCCTTATGTTGAATTAATAAAGACTTGGTCCCCACAATTTCTAAATAAATTAAGGAACACTAAACAGAAGAGAAAAGAGAAGAGAAGAGAAGAGAAGAAAAGTGAAGTTGTGGGGAAGAAAGAAAGGGACGGCTGATTTTTATAAAGGGGAAGGAATTAGGGTTTTCTTAGGGCATGACACGTGGACCAATGGGGAAGAGACAACAAAGGGGGTACCGCTACTGGCGGTAGGGTTTATTAGCGGTGGGTGGTGATGTGGCGTGTGAGGTGGCATGACGTGGCGTCTGCGGTCCAATAAAAATGAGCCGGGTGGCGCTGATGTGGGTGGTGAGGTGGCATGACGTGGCGTCTACGTGGATAAAAGGGACCAATCGGGTGCCGCCACGTACCCGGTGCCGCTATTAGCGGTGGGTCCCGTTAGCGGCACCCCTCATTTTTTGCCTACTCACCTTCTTTGGTCGGATAGCGGTACGTAGAGGGTGGTAGCGGTGGCCGGTTTGCGAATCGGTGGGTAAACGGAGATAAAGGGTGAGGGAGAGGGTAGGAGATTAATTTGTATTTTCCAAAAGGGTAAAATAATTAATTTCTCTAACTAAAAACCCACGTTGATATATATAAATATAATTATCATGAAAAAAATCCCCTTTTTCATATGGTGCATTTGCTTGATAGTGTTGCATTTTTCCGAAATTTATTAGTTTAATTACTTCATTGTTGAAATTATTCTTAATATGAATAGTTTTCTGTTTAATTAAATATAATCCTTTTTAGTAGAAAAAGAAGAATAAAAGATTGTTGTTAAAGGGCTGCTGTTACATTTTCTATTAGTTGCATGTTATTGGATTTATCTTGGAAAACATTTATTTATTTGATGGTGCTTTAAATGGGCCACTACTAGAAAAACGGGAATCAACGACGGAATATTACATCGTTGATCCGTCGATGCTGCTAACATTCGTCGCTAATCCGTCACTGAAGGGTTGTTGTTGATTTGATATTATTAGCGACGGATTCGTGACGGATATTTATCAGCGACGGGTAACTATAGCAACACATTAGCGACGGATTTTAGTTTAAATATAATTACTTTTAGCAAAGAGTTTTAACTCTAATATAATTATATTTTAATTTAAATATAACTACGACAAGCCCAATATTTCATTTCAGGTAAACTAGGATACAAAGGATCATTCCTGTTTTTATTGGGTGTTATTTTCATGTCCTTCCCATTTTTATTTTCTTGAATCGGACATCTATTGGGAATACGTTAATTGGAGTTGACAGAAAGCATTAACAATTCTTAATATTCATCCTATGACTATGCAAACTCAATGAGGTGGAATTGCAGACGAGTTGGTATTCTAGCCAACAACTTTTATCGCTAATTTTAAGAAGAAATTGCAATGTGGGCCTATGGTGGTGCAGATATAAAAACGATCTCCAGGGGTATTTATGGTAAGCTTGGCAGGGCTGGTGATGGCGAGCGATATAGGGTTCTGGCCGTCACATTTGTTGTATGCCTCCTTTGTTACTTCTGCAACGGTATGAGCTCCAGTGGCAAAGTTAAACAAGAGCACGTCGTTAACATGAAACTTCTGTTGCGATGCCCATTTGACGTAGAAGCCATCGTTTTGTGGCACGGCCGGCCAACCAAAACCATCGCCAACGATATGTGTGTTTTGTGCCGTTGACCCCCGAAACTTCAAATAAAAATGTACTTGTTTGATGGTATAATAGATTGAATTATGGGTAAATATTTATAGGTAAAAGTTGATCAAATGGTATCGGAGTTTGTATGGAAACACATTAATGTTAGCTCTAATAAGATTAAATTCATTTATGGTTATGTTTTCTTTCACAAATTAACTTATTTTTTTTGTTATTGTTTATTAATGCGTTCTTGTATGTTTTTAGCTATTGCTTACGATTGCTAAGGTATGAACTTCCTTTACATTTTTGTTTCAAACTAATAAAATGATATCTTATTTTATAAAATTTAGGAAATGTCAAGATTTTTGACTTGATGCTGAACAATTGGTTTGGGGACCAAGCTCACCGAGCCAACTCGATCGATATATTTTTTAATATGTTAGTTTTGAACATTTCGTAATTGAATGCGGATATTTTTGTAATGTTGCAAGTTTAGTAATATATAATATTATTTGTTGTTCAGGTAAACTTTTTGTTTATTTAGTTACCTTTTTAATAAGAATCAATGCCAGATAAATCTGGAACAATAGTTCATCAAAATTACTATTTGAATAATTAAATATGTGAAAAGCAAGATATGCAAATATAGTATTGACTAAGTTGATACCTTAATAATTATTTAAATAATAAATAGAATATTGCTTTAAAGTTTGTTTAATGCTAAGACACTACAAGAAAACCACTCTTTTGTGACGAAAAATTTCGTCACTAATGCTTAAATTTTCGTTGCTATAGACCTATTGCGACCATAGTTGTCGCTGTAGGCTTTGTCCCTACAGCCCCGTACCTGTAGCACCCTATAGCAACTAAATGTCGTCCCTATAGGTTATAGAGCTACAGCAACGACAATTTTCGTCGCTATAGGTAAAAAAATGAAAAAAAAGAAAATTATAATTATTATAGAGCTATTGTAACGATAAAGTCGTCGCTGTAGGTCAAAAATTAAAAAAAATATATTACAGACCTACTGCAACTACACTTCGTCACTATAAACCAAAAATACAAAAATAAATGTAGACCTATTGCAACGACATGTCGTTGCTATAGGTCCAAAATTAAAATTAAAATTTATAGCCCAAATTAAAATTTCCCAATTCAACTAAAAATTGATATCGTGAGCAGCACTATTATTATTCTGAATTGATAAATTCTATAGATTCATCTGGATTATAAAAGATCAATATGCATACAATCAAATGAGCCAAGAAAAGACCAAAAACACTATTAGAATTTCAAAGTGCTTCTTCCCTATGGTAGTATCTTTCACCTTTCTTCTACCTTCATCGAGCTCTCAACGATCCAACCTCAATAAGTGGATTAGAAAACTACATCAACAGGAAATAAATAAAAATAAGAAACCTTCATAAGCTGTTGGGTTACATTCTAGATTCTACACAAGGTTCAAAAAATAAGAAACAAACTCAAATACTAATGCATTTGAATCATCTAAACCAATAAAAATATAAGAAACATCTTTCTTACCAAATCAAGAAAGCGATAGTTAGAACTTTGAAAAACCATTACCTCAACATATAAGCAACCTCGTCTTTTGATGCAGTTTCAAGCAGCTTCATTTGGAAATCAACTTCAACCTACCACAAACAAACGACTGTTGGATATCAAGAGAATAGATGCCAATAAAGGGAGTAGAACAATTATAAAAGAAAGTGAAATGGACTCAAATTTCTGCTAGTGCATTACTCTCTAATTGAAAACCAATTACATAACTCTAATATAAATAGCCTAGAAACCACTACAAAATAGAAAGCAACTAACATCCTAAAGGGCTAAAATACGTGGGTAAGTAAACCCATGTTCTCCTACTTGTAACTACTAGAAAACTTCCATCATTTACCAATTCAAACTTTCAAACTAAATAAACTAATAATAATAAACAAACTAAATATTAACTTTAACCCATATCCACTCATGATCAAGATTACACCCAACAACGACCACACTCTGATTCACCCACAAAATAAGATATTATTGGTATGTGTCTACTTTTGATTTTAGGCATATTTACTTTTGGGTCTCGACGAGTTATCGGATGAGAATGCGATTACCGTAAGGATTTGTATTACCTAGTTGCTACACATATCCACCACCACCTTCAATGCTCCGACACCAACTATGTAACCAGGTTCAGGCATCAACCCTCGCGACTGAGCCCACTTTTTGTTTCCATCCATGGCCGCCACCGCAGGAATAGCAACGTTTGAATATTATCAATTTGGAAAAATGGCACTATATAGACAACGAAGATATTAGAAGTATTTATGAGGATATTAAAAGTGTACTTAAGTTATATAGCGAGACAAAACATGACATACCTATTTGGCCGTAGGATCTGATGTCTCAGCTATATATCTATGAGAAAAGTGTACCCTTGTTCAGCAAACCAATCACAAATCCATTATATGACATTTCCTGTCAATAGTTACCCATTTCCTGTCAGCAGTAAGTCTTAGTAAGTAAACAATTTTACAAAACTCTGTTTGGTTTATAGGTAAAGTAGGAACTCATTTGAAGTTGAGATTCATTTGACAGGCTCACATTATTTTTTGTATATGAACATATATAAAAACAAACAAGAACAAACCTTTTCTCTCAATGTCTGAGCAAGAGGATCAGAAGCGTCCCCTGTTCCAGAACTGGAAGTTTTTTGTAAGTCAGAAATGTTTTCCAGCACAATATGTCCTTCTACATCTTTTCTTCCAAATACCGAGCCTGTGCTGAGAATGGAAACTACATAAGCCCGGTATGTCCTGCATCTTTTCTTCCAAATACATCTGTATTAAACTAAAAACAAGTCAAAAAATCACCAAAATTTTAAGCATCATTAGCTTAGTCAAATAATTGAACCAAATTCTAATACCACCTTGAAGAACACTGAGAGCACAAATGAGCAAGAGCAATCTCACCAAATCTGAAACAGCAAAAGTGAGCAATACTGAATACAAGTTTGAAGCCAATATTGAACCAAATTCTAATACCACCATGAGGAACACAGAGAGCACAAATGATCCACAATGATCGGTTTTTTAAGAATGGTTGAACGTGGGTCTTCAACTATATGATTTTGGTTGACAAGTACCCAAACAGCTTCATACCAAGCATAATATAACATAATTTTGACCAAATATATGATTTTGGTTGAACGTGAAGTACCCAAACAACTTCATACCAAGCATAATATAGCATAATTTTGACCAAATATACCAAGCATAAATAACTAGTAAGAAGCAATCAAGATACAAACATAAAACAACAGAGCTAACATATCAAATAATTAAAAAGTTGCCACAAACCAAACTCCTCCCCCGAAAATTCTCTTGACATGAAGTGAACCTAGTTATGGGGTGGCTTGTTTTGTTGGTACCACAATGTAAATCTTGAATGGTATTAAATTCTCTATCTCGATTATAGGCTCTATGCACACATAACACATGTATTGTGCATACCAGTGATGCTACTTATGACTACAGTGTGCTCCTCAATGCAAATTTAATCTAAGTTATTAATGTTTTATTAGTCTTATTGGTTTCACTATCCATGAGTCCTGTTTGCCCACTATACTGTTGTTCTTCACACACACACACGCACACACACACACGCACACACACACAAAAAAAAAAAAGCAATCAGATGTAGTCATTGAGGCATTGAGCATAATCTGAGAGATGCTTCTTGCTAGGATTTTTACAATAAAGTAAGATTCTTAAGTTCATTATGAAGAACAGTTTTTTCTTCATGATGATCATATGGAGTATAATGGGTTTTGCACCTTGTTTTGAGCAAGCACTTAGGATGAACTGATTAATGATTTCCTTGTGAATAACAACAGAATTTATTGGCTATAATTATTCTTTAGGTATTGGAAACATAGGACTTGTTTGATTGCATTTTCATAAGGTTTATATGGATTAAGCTTTCTGAATGAATTAAGTTAAAATTTCTATGTATTTTAAACGTTGAATAAATGGTTTGAATGGTATAAGTTACTATCTTACCAGTTACCCCAACTCCGAAAAGTCCGCTAATCTAAAGGTGTCATCTAGGACTCCATGACCATGCCATTCAAGATACTGAATATGCAAAACATCCAGAGGGGGATCCACTGACTGAATAAAGGTTAACGTAGAGTGATTAGTATCGAAGATGGTTTATATTGGTCGTACTCTTCCGTTTAGTCTATAAAGCACAAGGAGGATTTTAGTGACCAATTGACGTCAAATTCCCTGGGCATTTAATATTTCAAAGCATACTCTATTGTTGATTTACTGCCCTAAACGAATAGCATCCAAATATATGTAAATTCTTCCATAAAAGATTACCAATTCCAACATTCATATGCTCATAAACGACCAGGAACAGAAGCAATCATCCAATTTAGTTTTTTAAAGACCATAGTTGTAATCCAAATCACACTCCCAAAAACAAAAACAGAAGAATTTCAATGTTGTTGAAACAAATAACCATACAAATCCGCATTTGAATCATCAATAGTGATTATAACAAATCAAAAACATGTATAGAAGAACCAGGATGACATTGAAACAAATAGGACTCAAAACATGCACCTTAGTTGAACTTTAAATAAGGATTAGAACACGTCGAAGAGCTCCATCCTCCATCTACAGGTTAAGAGTAGAAGCTGATGATCTAAGAAGAAGACAAACAATCATCCAAACTCAATCATTCATCTACTTTCATTACCATAAACAAGAACAGAGTAAGTTTATTGAAAAAGCATATAAACATACGAAATCTGGACCTACATGGACTTACCAATAGCAATTATAACAAGCTAAAAATTAGTAAAAAAGATTCACAATGACATTGAAACAGACAGGACTCAAAAATCTATACGTTAATCGAAGTAAAATTACCGATTAGAACACATCAATGAGCTGAATCAGATGAAAAAAGATCTCAATTAACAGTGAAGAATACCAAAAACCTAATCGATTAAGAATATGTTCTCAGATTACCGATTAGAACACTTCGGTGAGCTGAATCAGATGAGAAAGGATCTCAATTAACAGTGAAGAATACCAAAAACCTAATCGATTAAGAATATGTTCTCGGATTACCGATTAGAACACATCGATGAGCTGAATCAAATGAGTAAGGATCTCAATTAACAAAGAATCTCACCAAAGTAGCTCAAAAACCTTCACGTTAAGAAAGCAATTTGACTGCAATCGACATCGATCAATAGAGGATGAGCAATTTGGGATCGCCGTAATTCTTTAGGGTTTGTCGCCTTCTACAGCTGTACGTATTCTAATTTATTTACGTTTCTAATTAAATAAAAATATAAACAAAAACTAATCTAATTTGGTATTTTTTTTTCCATCTACAGCCACGAAAAGTCGTAGCTGTTACCTCTCTCCGAATTTTATTTTTTTAGAAAATACATAATCATTAAATTTTATTTAAATAATGCAAACAATCATATTATAATTTGATATATAGCGACGATATATAGACGCTATTGGTCCTCCTATATTTTAATCCTACAAAACATATTTCCAGGTACCGAAAAAGTTATTAAAAATTTAATTTATCACCTACTGCCACGACATATCGTCACTGTAGGTGTATTGTAAAAAATAAAATTGAAGTCTATATAATCTGGTAAATGGAAATGTTTTTTTCATACCTACAGCGACGATTTCCTTGTGGTCGCTAAAGCCTTGGTTGCTATAGATGAAATTTCTTGTAGTGAGATATGATGTTTTTTTTGTTGCCTAGGTTTTTATGCAACATTCAGAAGGCAACATTGCTTACGCAACATGGGCTTTTTGCCTAAGGGGCTGTTTGATAGTTGCTGAATGGGTTGGTGTTGGATGACTAAGTGGTCAGAATGTTTAATAGGCTCTTATGATATGGTAAAAAATGAAATATGGTAGTTTGTTAATTGTTTATAATGAAATCAAGGCTCTGTGTGGGTTCCAAATCAACCACAATGAACACTTAGATTTTCTATGGTAAACTTTAAGTACAAGATCTAGAGTGATGGAATAATGGTAATGATCATGATGAAAAATAGACTAAGTGTAAAAGACATCAAATGATTCATAGCTCTCAAATGATTACAAGGGAAGTGGAAAGTACAAATGAGGAATTAAGGTCCTATTTATACTAAACTTAAAAGGGCCAAAAGGCTTTAGAAAGCATGGGCCTAAACACTTGGGCCAAAATATCAAAATTACAATTAAGGAACATACTTTCAATTAATTACAAATTGACACAACTAACAAATAAATCTAACAATTTCCCCCTTTGTGTCAATTTCTTCGTCGCCGTTGATGGTTGCTCAAAGTCTTTCTCCTCGCATAAGTGGTTTTCCTTGATGATCCCTCATCTCTCCGTGGTGGTGGTGGTCTCTCCTCGAGCTTTTTGGCCGGACCCTCTATCTTTCGTAGCCCGTAGAAAGACTCAAGACGTCGTAGAACATTGCGGTGTTCTAGACGATGTGCGATGATTCTGAAGGCTTTCTTAATTGACATCGTGGGATCCATCCAGTGACCAGTCTTCTGTACTTCAAGTTCACGTCTTTTCTCTTCCGTAGCCAACCCCTTATTGATAAAATTAATGAAGAGTACCATCACAGTATTTGTGGACCTCATCGCACCGCATGAATTTCTTCTCACCTTTCTCATTCGGATAAACTACCCCAAGGGATGGTTTCTCAATAACATTAAAGAGAGGATAGTGCTCAATGTTGGGGAGATCCTGATTCGGCGGAGTAAGGTTGATGGTGTTTTGATGACTCTCCAACCCAATCTGAAAGTCTGATATTTCCGAGTTCCTCCGATTTCTCACGATGAAGCGCTTTACGGCTTCAAACCCTTCGTAGAAAGCCTGAGGTCGACTAGTAAGCGTCTTCAGATCGGTGAACAAAGTCTCAATGTCATCAATGTGTACGTTTTCGAAGTCGGCTTCGGAGAACGTATACACTCTGGTGTTCTTACGAACGACTGTGAAGACAGAGAACCATAACCCTTGAAAGCACACGGAGGAAATCTTTCTAATGAGAAAGATTGGGTTGTTGTAGAAGAATACATCTCTTTGGGGTTTCGCTTGGCTCTTCATCCAGTGGACGTGTTTGACTTGATCGGACTTTGGCATTTTAGTGATCCCAAGGTACTTCTCTATGGGCAAGTCGAGTACCTCGTCGGTGAATATAGATATGTGAGAATCCTCAAGGTATCGACCGCGTCTCCTTTCTCTGTCCCACCGAATTGGTACCCGCGGTTCCACATATCTACGCCGATTGGAGAGAGCACCCTTCTCATTAGGATAGATCACCTTGGGAGGTGATACCGATGGTTGCCTCCATTGACCATGAATCGGTCGCTGAGGGCCATGAGTCACCGGGTTGATTGGTGCACGGTATCTGACTGTGGAGCGAGGAGGTGGCGACGGAGTGCCAAATGCGGAGAAGTCCGGTACAGTAGGTGATGCTCGAGGAGGTGAGACAGACGGAACAGGCGAAGGCGTGCGAGGCGGAGGTCTGTCGTGATCATGACATGTCGGCGACGGCGTGAGTGGAAGAGGAGACATGTATGGTGGAGGAGAACCAAAAGATAGCGAGGAAGATGTCTGGCAACCCATCTCAACATCAGTGACTGTTCTCTGACTAGGCTGAGAATGATGTACGTCGGCACCGGTGTCCGTGCGAGTACCGGAAGGTGCGGTGCCGGAGGATGTGCCTGTCAGAGCCAAGGAAATATGCCGAGCCCTCTTCGTGATTTCCCCCTCACGGCGATCGGGGTCATCACGGTCGTCGTGTCTTCGTCTGGCTGGCTCGGCCGCGGCACGGCAGGTGGTCTGAAGGTCTCTAATCTGAGTCTGAACACCGGAGAGAGAACCCTTGACCAAGGATATATCAAACTGGACCTCCGTCTTCATGGCATCAAGCTTCCCTTCGGGCCTCTGGATAGAAGAGACTACCTCTTGAGAAGAGGAGGTAGCCGGCTCGGGATGGCTCACGGGAAGTGATGTGTCGGTGAACCGCTTCAAGTACCCCAGAAGATTAACCTCATTATCATTAAGGTCACTTCGGGAGAGTAAGGACGTCATAAGAAGGTCCCGCAACTCATCGGAGGAAGAAGCGGGAGCGGTAGATCTCGGAGGTGATGTCGGAGGGGGAGGTGGTGATGGATCTCGCACGGGTTCTACCTGTTGGGAATCGAGGGATACAAGAACATGCACAGCGGATAACAAAAACCCGATTCCCAATCGAGGATCCAATCCTAAACCATACAGATACAATTAAGGGTGTTTCAGTGGATTACCTTTTGCAAACAATAACTCTGAAACGCAAGTAAGGGGTACACCGCTACTGGCACCGGTTGAGAGAGTTGCTAGACCACCACCGAGGATTACCCGAAAACAAACGCAAACCTTCCTCCTAACTGGATTCTGGCGCCGGTTTTGGGAGAGGGAGAGAGAGAGATTTTTCTGGGTTTTTGAACTGAATCAATCAATTAACTGATACCCCAAACCCTTTATTTATATGGACAAAACAAGCAGTGTTTGATTCCATATATAATTCTTGGTAATTATCTCTGAAATAATTTCCATAATTATCCAATTAATTAATCTAACTGATTAATTAATTATAAATAATTAAACTAATTATTTATTCCTTTTTCTCTCTAAATAATTAATTAACCAATTAATTAATTCCCATAATCCAAACATTCTCATTTTGGTGTGCAGCGGTGTGACCTACTAGTGTCTTATAACATTGGACACGGTAACCCTGTTACTGTCTCGCACATAATCCTAACAGACTCCCACTTGTGCTAGACACGTAACTGTACTGTCACCATTTGCCTAAGGAGGTCCCTAGCCAGACACTTAGGTTAACCAGGTTATAAGATCTCTTATATTCAGAGATACAATTCACGCTTGAATTTGTACACAGGTTCATTCCTTTTGCACACGATATTTCTAAAGTGATTTAAGACATGGAGTGGAGGATTCATTTCTTAAAATCAAGTATTTCTTGACTCTGATTTCGATTGCCTGCAGTAACGGATATTACTAAATAACCCCTGTTATTCTATCCGAGCGTGGCCACGCGTTTTCTGCCAATCTTAATCGTCAAGGGGCCCGGAAATATCTCTCTTTTGAAAGAGGTGCAAATCCCTTCTTGACTACTTGCATTTGGATCCACGGCTTCCGCTGCATCTAGTCACGTCCCGTATAGCCACCCAGTTACGGTGCAGCGTTAGTACGTGCTAAGAGTACAGTGGTCCTCGTGTTCCCAAACCAAGTATCTCAGGTCTAAGGACAACCTATCAAGTCAGTGCCTATGACTGAGGCTCCATGAAGCAGACTTGATTACTGGTCACTTCCAATACTCAAACACTCTGATGAGTATCTATAAATACTTGGTCACATCACTTGTGCTTTTACTCTCTACTTTGAATAAATCATCAAGTATTCATAATAGCGTTAAACTCCCTATTGAAATTCCCATTTCAATAAGTGGCTATGGAAATTTAGATTTCATACAAGACTTTGTAGAATCAAGGATACGTTAAATATGCGAAAAATAGTTAATTTAGAACAATCATGAAATTAAAACCTCCATTTATTTCCAACACACTGTGAAATAAAAACTTTACATGATTACATTGTTTCTAAATTAGACTATAGTAATAATTAATAAACTAAGTACTAGCTACTGGCTTCCAGGTACTGCATCCCAATGGAATTCGCATGTGCCTCATGCTTTGCCCTTGCTAGTGGCTTTGTCAGCGGATCTGCGACATTGTCTTCTGTTGGAATCTTGCATATTCTTACATCTCCTCTTCCAATGATCTCTCGGATGAGGTGATACTTTCTGAGCACGTGTCTCGACTTGTGATGCTCTCTAGGTTCCTTTGCTTGCGCCACGGCTCCTGAGTTATCACAGAATATATCTATCGGTCTCGAGATACTGGCAACCACTCTGAGATCCGATAGAAAATTCCTCAGCCAGACAGCTTCCTTTGCCGCATCACATGCTGCAATGTACTCTGCCTCTGTAGTTGAGTCTGCAATCGTGTCCTGCTTCGAGCTCTTCCACGAGATCGCACCTCCGTTTAGGGTAAAGACGTACCCTGACTGTGACCTGAAGTCATCTCTGTCGGTCTGGAAACTAGCGTCAGAGTATCCTGTGACACTAATTTCATCCTCAGAACCTCCAAAGACCAAGAACATTTCTTTCGTTCTTCTCAGATACTTGAGAATGTTCTTGACAGCCACCCAATGGGGCTCACCTGGATTCTGTTGGTATCTGCTCGTAACACTTACTGAGTAAGCAACATCGGGCCTAGTACATAGCATGGCATACATAATCGATCCAATTGCAGAAGCATATGGAACCGATTTCATTCTGTCCTGATCCTCACTAGAAACAGGACACTGTGTTTTACTTAACACTATGCCATGTTGCATTGGAATGAATCCTTTCTTGGATTCATCCATCCTGAATCTTTTCAGTACTTTGTCAATGTATGTACTCTGACTAAGTCCGATAAGCCGCTTAGATCTGTTTCTGTAGATCTTTATACCTAGTATATAAGCGGCTTCTCCAAGGTCTTTCATCTGGAAACATTTACTTAACCATTCTTTAACACTCTGTAAAGTTGGTACATTGTTTCCTATGAGTAGTATGTCATCTACATACAAGACCAGGAAGGTTACTATGCTCCCACTGAACTTAGTGTAAACACATGGCTCGAACTCACTTTTAGCGAAGCCAAACTCTTTGATTCGCTCATCAAAGTGTAAGTTCCAGCTTCGAGATGCTTGCTTTAATCCATAAATAGATTTTAGCAGTTTACACACCTTATTAGGATTCTTAGGATCTTCAAACCCCTCTGGTTGTTCCATATAGACGTCTTCTGTTAACTTTCCATTCAGAAAGGCTGTCTTGACGTCCATTTGCCAAATCTCGTAGTTAAAGTACGCTGAGATGGCCATTAGAATCCTAATTGACTTTAACATGGCCACTGGTGAAAAGGTTTCATCATAGTCGATACCATGAGTTTGTGTGAATCCTTTTGCGACCAGTCTGGCCTTGAAGGTGTGTACATTTCCATCCATGTCGGTTTTCTTCTTGAAAACCCATTTGCGTCCAACAGCCTTACAGTGTTGTGGCAAATCAGTCAACTCCCAGACCTGGTTGTCATACATGGATTGCATCTCGGCCTTCATGGCTTCCTGCCATTGTTCAGACTCACTGCCTGACACAGCTTCTCCATAGGATGTTGGTTCATTTAAGTCTCCACTCTCTTGAGAGACTAGGAACCCAAGATACCTATCTGGTTCTTGTCTTACCCTACTGGATCTGCGAAGGTCCTGTGTTTGCACTTCTTCAATCGGCTCTGATTGAGGTTCAACATTATTATGTTGAATTTCTGGCTCAACAACTGGTGTAGTGTTTTCTTCGTCTACTATCTGTAGATCTACATTCTTTCTGGTGTTCTCTAAACTGAGAAACTTTTCTTCCAGAAATTTTCCATTTCGAGCAACAAACACTTTGTTCTCTTCAGGGTTGTAGAAATAATATCCCACGGTGGTCTTGGGATATCCAACGAAGAAACACTTGTCGGATTTGGGTTTGAGTTTTTCTGAGGTAGGTCGTTTGACGTAAACCTCACAACCCCAAATTTTTCAGAAAAGATATGTTGGGTTTCTTACCCTTCCATAACTCGTATGGAGTCTTTTCTACCGACTTTGTTGGCGCTCTGTTCAGTATGTGTGCTGCTGTTTCGAGCGCGTGTCCCCAGAATGATACTGGCAGCGAAGAATGACACATCATCGTTCGTACCATGTCAAGTAAGGTACGATTTCTCCTTTCTGATACACCGTTCATCTGAGGTGTATATGGAGGTGTAAGTTGGGATACAATCCCACACTCCATCAGATGATTGTCAAACTCATCACTGAGATATTCGCCACCACGATCTGACCGTAAGAACTTGATCCTCTTGTCAAGTAGATTCTGTACTTCATTCTGATATTCCTTGAATTTCTCAAAGGTTTCAGATTTATGTCTCATCAAGTAGACATATCCATACCTACTGAAGTCGTCAGTGAAGGTAATGAAGTACCGGTATCCTCCTCTTGCTACATGACTGAAAGGTCCACATACATCTGTGTGGATTATTTCAAGCAAGTCAGTAGCCCTTTCATTCTCACTGTTGAAAGGTTGCTTTGTCATTTTACCAGATAAACAAGATTCGCAATTATCAAAAGGTTTGTAATCGAAATTGCCAAGAAAACCTCCCTTTAGGAGTAGTTCAACGCGTTTCTTGTTTATATGGCCCAAACGACAATGCCAGAGGTAAGTCTGATCCTCAATATCCTTGGATCGCTTACTTATATGATAGATTTCACTATTGTTGTCTTTAAGATTTACAGTGTATAGACCATCTACAGGTGTAGCTTTAAAATAGAAAATATTATCTTTAAAAACCGAAATCATCTTATAAGAATATTTATAGTAAAAGCCTTGGTCTACCAACAAATCAAAAGACAATACATTCTTAATCATATTTGGAATATAATAACAATTATTCAGTTCCAAAACTAGACCCGAGGGTAAACTAAGACTGTAAGATCCCACGGCTTCAGCAATCAACGGAGTGCCTTCGCCCACTCGTAGGTTCGAACGGTCCTTCCTCAGAGTCTTTCTTCTAGTGAATCCCTGTAAATGATTACAAATGTGGTTACCACTGCCTGTATCAATTACCCATGATTCATAAGAAGTGATTAAGCAATCTATCATAAAGATACCTGGAGCATCGGGTAAACCGATATCCATCTGGTCGATGTTCATCGAGTGCTCGCAAATATCCTCGCTGCCGCACTCTGGGCAACTCAGATCTCCCAGCTCATCAATTATGTCAGTGTCCATGAGATTCGCAGGTTCGGGTACTGGCTCTAGACTGGCCAGGATATCTGCATGAACTTTATCCACGTCGCTCTTTGGTTCCTTCATGTAGGCACTAGCTGTGTCCTGAACTTCCTTTGTGAGGGAGAACCACATGAGATACACTAACTCTTCCTGAGTCATCTTGTACCCCAGACGTGATAAACATTTAAAAAGCCTTCTCATATCAACAAGATGGTTTTTAACTGACTGACCCTTCTGTAGCTTCAGGGAGAGAATCTCTTGCATGATCAATAGCTTCCCCGTGTGTTTGTAGAGACCTAGCTGGTTCTCCACATCTCTCACAACCTCGTGACATGATTTAATTCTTAAATCTCCCGTGAACTCGGGTGACATAGAGAAAATCAGAATGGACATTACATCCGATTCATCTGTCAAGTATCTAAAATACTCAGCAAATTCCTCTTCAGGGGCATTGCTTTTAGGTCGTGATACGGGTTTGTTGATCACATAAAGCTTATCCTGGGCACATAAAACGTTCCTCAAGTGTAACTTCCAAACTGGAAAGTTATGGCCCGTAAGCTTCCACTTGCCCATAATAAGGCGAAGTGACTCTTCAGGTGAATAAAACGGAATACTAATTTGAGACATCTACAGAAGAATATAAAATTCCAGTTTTAGTTTATAATTATATAATTCTAATAAATTATTACCCTTAAAATAAATTTATTAGACTAGAATCCATATTTCACATGTGTCGGGAAGCATGTGATCATGTCATACCGACTCATGCGATCTATGGTAGGTAACACTATACCAATCGTATTCCCATCTGAAAATACGACTTCTAGATCGTCGGGACATCGGATATCAATGATCCGTGCATATTTAGTCCCTCTAGTGCATTTTGGCCCGGTACCACCCAGTGAATAAATAATTACCAAAATAGATTGCACCACTCGGGACCTGGACAAACTCTGGCCGGTACCACCCGGAGATAATTCGCAGAGTTTTATCTCCTTCCAGTTTCGGTTTGAACACGGGCGTTCATAGTGTGTGCACTTACAACGCCCTATGTACCTTACACCGGAAGTGCCCCTAAAGTGGGTTGCACTTACTAATCTATGATTTCTAACAAGGGTTTAAATTGCCAGTTTCCTTTTTTCAAAAACTTTGAAAAACTGGATCCAAATACTAACTGTATTTGTATCCTTTTGATTTTTAAACAATCCGTTCAAAAAAGGGGCAATTTATATTTAATAGCAATTACGTAAATTAAACAACCACGCAATTTAAATATAAACAGCACAGTCATAGCCTAAACCCTTAAACTAATGTTGTTTTGTGAGCCAACACAAAAACAACGGTCTCAACCCTAAGTGACAAAAGTCTTCAACTTCTGGCACTCCCACTGGCTCCGAGAACCATGGCCGTCGTCTTGTCTCCGTCTTGACGTAATTAAAATAATTATTACAAATGGGCTAAAAATGGCACGCAGGCCTCCCAACTATTCTAATAAAATATTAAAATTACAAAAGGGTTGTAAATGGCTCGCAGGCCTCCCAATTATTCTAAAACGGATAAATAAAAAAAAACACAACCACGGGTCCAAAAGGGTTCAGCTATGACTTATCATATAATTAAATAAGTTAAAACACATCTGAATTTTAATTTAATAATTATACAACTAATTAATTAAAACATATCCTGAATCGTTTTAACCTTATCTGAAAAACGATCCTTAATTCGAAAAATTATCCGGAAACGGATTTCAAACTGATACCCGTTAACGATAATAACGAAAACTAAAAACGTCACCATCGCTGCCCGTGTCTCCCGTAATCGCCGCCGGCAGCGGCGACTTTGATAGCCACCGCCACCGCAACGGCCACCGCTACCATCAAAGGTAAACGGCGACGGCAGCAGCTAAAGAGCCACCACCGCCGCCTACCGCAAACATGACCGTCGGCGACAGTAACGGCTGGAAGCCACCACCGCCGCCGCGACGCTTCGACGGAAACAACGAACGCCGCCACCACCGTAACTGGTGGTGCGGCTGGCCTTGATTCGACAGGCGGCGATCGCCGCTGCCCCAAATCCCTCCGATCGATTGAAGCAACCAAACTGGTCACCATAGATCGCCGCCGCCACCACAATCGGTGGAGCGGCGGATTCAATTTCTCGTTGATGCCGTCGATTGCCACCACAACCACAATCGGTGGTGCGGTGGCTACAATCGGAAACCGCCACCGCCACTGTCGACGACAGTGGCTATCGCCACCATCGCCGATCGGCGGTCAAAACAGTCGCCGCCACCACAAAACAGTGATGCGGCTTTCATCCACGTTCATCGCCACCATTATCAAACGCCACCACCACCACATACGGTGGTGTGGTGTGTGAGACCGACCACAGCCGCATCCACGATCTGTGGTGCGGCGTGGTGGTGCGACAAGAGGGCAGCCGCCGGCTACCACCAATTGTGGTGTCGCCGGCGGTGGTGCACAGTGGTCTTGGTGGTCTGGTCGGCTAACTGCCGCCGTTCCACTGCAGTCTAGGTTTATACAAAAATCTAATTTTAACAAAGAACGAACAATAAAATTAAATTTCTTTAAACCTATTAAACTGATAAACCTGATCTGTAGGTTTTAGGAAGTGGCTCTGATACCACTGTTGGGAATCGAGGGATACAAGAACATGCACAGCGGATAACAAAAACCCGATTCCCAATCGAGGATCCAATCCTAAACCATACAGATACAATTAAGGGTGTTTCAGTGGATTACCTTTTGCAAACAATAACTCTGAAACGCAAGTAAGGGGTACACCGCTACTGGCACCGGTTGAGAGAGTTGCTAGACCACCACCGAGGATTACCCGAAAACAAACGCAAACCTTCCTCCTAACTGGATTCTGGCGCCGGTTTTGGGAGAGGGAGAGAGAGAGATTTTTCTGGGTTTTTGAACTGAATCAATCAATTAACTGATACCCCAAACCCTTTATTTATATGGACAAAACAAGCAGTGTTTGATTCCATATATAATTCTTGGTAATTATCTCTGAAATAATTTCCATAATTATCCAATTAATTAATCTAACTGATTAATTAATTATAAATAATTAAACTAATTATTTATTCCTTTTTCTCTCTAAATAATTAATTAACCAATTAATTAATTCCCATAATCCAAACATTCTCATTTTGGTGTGCAGCGGTGTGACCTACTAGTGTCTTATAACATTGGACACGGTAACCCTGTTACTGTCTCGCACATAATCCTAACACTACCACCTGCCCTTTGCCCTTTAACTGGGCCTCAAGTACTGCAATCCTGCCTGCAAACTCCTCTCGGACAGCCTGTAGGGCGCTGTCCACAATATCCCTGACAACAGATGCCGGGTAAGTAACACCGGGCTCACATAGAGTACCCGTTTGCACAACCGCTGAATCAACGGTGTGGCCTACGTTCACGGTTGGCGTGATGATAGCCGTGGTAGGTCTTCCCTCCGGTCCTCGTGAAACACCCGTCTGGGGCGCCACTCTCGGGGTTCCGGTCACGTCACTCAGAATCGTGAAAGATGGAGCCGAAACTGCGTCACTCAGACTGGCAGTATGTGTCCCTAAAAGTGTATCATTAGGCTCTAGACTCATGTGCTCATCAAGGATGGTTGGGGATCGGGGCAGGGATCCTCCTGTTTCAATACCACTACCCTCCAAGTGAGGGCGCGATAGCCGTTGTGCTAAGTCCCCGTGGAATGAAACACGCACCTGTTGAGAGGTGAGTGAGTGGCTAAGGGGGGCGTGCAATTGCACCTCTGGGTGGGAGGTGTCTGCTTCAATACCCGCATCGAACGAATGCGTGCGGGTAGCGGATGTGGGTGCCCGGCTCCTTCCTAAGGGTAGGGGAGGATCGGTTAAAACCTCTGATCCTGTCACATGCTCATCAATTCTTTTTCGTCCCACACTCAGCTCACTTTCTTTAACTAGAGTGTCTCCCTCAATCCTTATACCTCCCGCACCATCAACGTGGTGGTCATCATCGGAATCATCGGAGTCATCAGAATCTAGACCCAACATAGTGAGAAGAGTGGATCTATCAACATGTGTAGTAGCATCTCCGGAATGATCATTTTCACCGCCTAATCTACCCCCGTCATCTCCCCCCGACACCTCATACTCACACCCTTGATCATCATCCCCAGATGAGTGATCACTCTCAGAACCCTCACTCACTCGTCTAGGGGATACCTCCGGGGTGCCAGTCTCCGGCTCTGGAGTACCTGGTAGAGGTGAAAGTTCTAAGTAAGCTCTCACAATCGGTGAAAATAGATCAGCTTCATCAAGTAAAGACTGTGGAATCTTCATAGGTATCACGCCCGCTGGATCAGATGAGCAGTCGTTCAGTCTAGTCATAGACCAAGTAGGATACATAGGGAGATCTGTTCTTGGATCAAAGTTATTTTCGTCGAGGATGTGATGGATGATAAGACCCAAGAACCGGGGATAAGGGACAAAAGTCCTGGCCTTCTTTGGATTCCCTTTGTCTGTGATCACGCCGACGAATTCTTTCCAAAGGAAGTATCGGTAGTCAGTATTCCGAATGTCAAAGGCACAACCAAGAAATACTTGCTTCATTTCTTTGTCACATTGTTCTAAGCCCTTAGTACGAGAAGACAGGCACTTGTTGAGAATAGTGAAGAAATTATCCCAGATTCCCGCTAGAGAATTGCGTGTGAATTTACTAAGGCTCGAGAGTGTGTCGGCATATCCGAGGCAATAGATCATTTCAATCATTTCATCGTTCGACAGATGCTCATCAGGTTCAAAGTCACCACCAGGGATTTGTAAGATATGCCAGAATTTCTCTGGAGTCAGCTCATACTCAATAACTTCAACCATGCATTTGAAGTGCGCCGGTTTTGAAGAGGTCTCTTCAACATATGTCATGGAGTCGTAAAATTGTTGGATGTAAACTTCAGGGACATCTACTCGGCGAGTGAGAAGTGGGGTGAGTGGGTGGTTGCGAAGAAGTTCAACTATAATCGGATAAGAACAAGTGAAGGTATCTGGGTCGAGGTAAAAGTTATTAGGTGCGGAAGATCGGTAGTGGGCAAAAGGGTAGATACTGTCTGAGATGGCTCGCATTTCGGGTGTAAGTGTTCGGTAAGTTATGGGTTGGGATGGAACGTCATGAGACTGACGGGGAGCGGAGGAGCTCGGTTTCGCCATTATACCTGAAAAATAATCGGTTAGTAAAGAGGTAAAGGCAAAAGTGAGTGATGTGAGAATAAAACACACGGCATTGAGGTGTGTTATTGTTTACTAAGTCATGAGATTTGGTAAAGAATAGCACAACACATTGAGTGTGAATTTTTCTCACGTTGAGAAAAGTTCAAGAAACCATCAACAACCTTACCAACCCGCAAGATAGTGACCACTTAAGATATTCAGGATGAGGTGGTACCATGGCATGGTGAGACAAGTAAACATAACAAGGATTGACTTAAGTAAGGTGGACACACAATTACTCAAACTATCAAGTATGCAAGTAAACTCGAATCACACATACAACCGACAATGCCTAGGTGCACACACAAAGAAAATATTAAGGGAGCCAAGAATTCATCATGTAATCAAACAAGTCACGACATCGATATATGCAAGAGTTTCGGAAAAAAAATTGGTATACAAGAACCAATTCCGAAACAATCTACTAATGCCCACAAATAAAAAAAATTAAAACAAACACAAAATTAAAACCAAGAAAAAATAAAGAAAAGAAGGAAAAAAAATATGTCTAACAAAAAAATATACACAAACAGTAAGCAAGAAAAAAAACAATCAACAAGGAACAAGGAAGAAGAGAAAAAAATAAAAAAACAAAAAAATTCGGTCAGAGGAGAGGAGGAGAGTCAGACCGTCGGTCAGAGGGAAGGAGCCGGTCAGAAGTCTGATCAGCGCTCGGTCAGCAAAGGGGAGGGCGGTCAGAGCTTCTAGGCTCAGTCAGCAAGCGGTCAGAGGCTCGGTCAGCACCTCTGACCGAGCTCTGACCGAAAATTTCAGAGGAGAAACGCCTATGTGGCGCCGACGTGGAGCTGATGTGGAGGATAGAAGTGTGCCAGGCGTGTGTTTTGAGTGTGTGTGCGTGTGTTTGGCTTAAAGTGGCATGTGGATGAGTGTGTGGTGGGTTAATGGCTTAGATGCAGCCACGTATTCTATCCTTTCCCTTTCCCCTTTTTTTTTATTCTTTCTTTATCTTTTGGCTGTCAAATTAAAACCCAAGGATCAGGAAACCATTACAAACTCTCACTCTCATCCAAAAAAAACTGAGTAACAAAATCCGGAAAAAAAAATTGGCGTTCTTCGATCGTTTCTTTCAAGATAGCACGGGATTTCAGATCTGATATCACGAAGGTTCAACCTCTGGTCCGGGATTCAAACTCGACACACACACACACAAAAAAAACGAGTAGATGAGGAGTCCGGGATTTGGATTCCAATCCGGGATTCAAAGAAGCACCGAAGGAGTTCGAGTTTCATACTTGTTTTGGGATTGAGAGATCAGATCCGGGATTTGGAAATCCGGAATCCACACTTGGTGTACACAACCAGATCTCACATACACTCACAGATCCGGGATTTCTTATGCTTTCTCTGAGTTCACCACCTCTCCAAACGGCTGTAGTTCCGGGATTTCATCTCCAACACTAAAAAATTTCGGTGTTTTAAGAGAGAAGACAGATCCGGGAATTGCTCTTGAGATCCGGGATTCGCTCTTGCACACAGCTTCGGGATGCAAAGTGGTGAGGCTTCGGGTTCGGGATTTGGACAAGACCATGGTAGCAAGAGATTTGAGATTGGGTTAAACAAACACCGCAAATCTTTGGGATACACTAGTTTGAGTTTGAACAAAAAAAACAAGGAAAAAGAAAACATAAAGGAAAAACTAAGTAAAAAAATGTGTCCAGGGAATTGCCTTATTTTTTTTTTCGGGATTTAAAAATACTTAACCAAAATTAAGACAAATCACAAAAAAAACTATATGAACAAAAATTAACACACAAAAAAAATAAACACAAAAAAAAACTAAGTAAAAGGAAAAATAAAAGGGGAGGGGGGATCCGTGATTCACACAAGTCATGCAACACAAAAAGAATGGTTCCGGGATATGCTAATTCCGTGAAACAACACTTGTGCCTACACAAAGAAACATACAAGCTAGTGACGGAATTAAGCTTTCACACACACTCATGGTTCCGGGTTTTGAGGTTAACGAAAAAAAAAAACTAAGTAAAAAAACTTGAACAAGATGTTGGGTTTTTAAAAAAAAACTAAGTAAAAGAAACCCTTGAAACCAATCCCCAATTCCGACACATGGTTTCTCAAGAACCCAAAAAAAAAAAAAAAAACAAAAAAACCGACAATACCACTAAGTAAAAATCCATCTCCGAGCTTCACGAAATTATCACCGAGTAACCATCAACAACACAAGACTTAGGATTTTTCAAGAGATAAGATTTTGACACCAAATCACATCCAAGACTCACAAACACCAAATACCCAAAAAATTTGTCTTTTAAAAGATCAAAAAGGGTTTTTTCTTGTGTTCTTCATGAAAAACATTATGATACCTTGAAGAACACCAACAATGGTGTTAAAACACATAAGGACTCCAAACCTTCATCAAATCACACATAAGTCTCAAAAACAACTTTTGACAAAGATTGTCAAAATAATATGGATCAAAAAGTGGGTTTTCTCAAGAATCTTAAAGAACCCATATGAGTTCTTCAAGAGCTCCAACAATGGTGGAAAACATTCCAAACCTCAAAACATCACCAAATCACAAACAATTGATATGAAAAGAAAGCTCCAATCACGATTTACACATTTAATAAACACTCTTAGCACAAACAATCAACCCAAAACCCTCAAAATCCAAAAATTTTGAGTTTGGGGTTTTTGAAAAACCCTTGAAAAAATTCAAAAAATGGGTTTTCAAAATCTAATCTAGATGAGAATGAAAGATCCAATAGGATGATTAACAAGATGGAGAAAGATGGATCTTACTCTTACTTTGATACACAATGAATGGTGAAACCTTTGTGGCTTGAAAGATTTGAAATCAAACTTTGAAGATGAAAAAAAAAATTGGGGAAAACTTTTGTGAGGAAGATGAAGTTGGAGAAAAGAAAGAGTAGGAAAAAGACAAAAAGATTGAGGTAAATAAAATCTATTTTTTTTTTTTTAGAAATGAAAATTAAAACCTAAAAAAAATTCTATTATATGTATATATATAGAGAGAATAGATAACTTACCTGGGGTGCTTACCTGTTCCCCTTCTGATCAGGCGGAGGCAGACAACGTTCCCCTCGGAACAGGCATGGGGAGGGAACGTTCCCCCTTGACGGATGCACACTTAAGGAGAAAATAGTAAAACTCACAAGACCATGAAAAGCAGATACAGAAGAAAGTAAAAGAAATAACACCTAATCTATCAAGAACTTAGTCCAAGACAACGATGGCACAGTGGTCTAGTACAGATGACTGAACACTGAGTCATGGTTATGAAGGACTTAGAAGTTGAGAGACGATCACTCTTGAGGATCATACATACCAAGCTTGGAGATTAGGAAATTGAACCGTTTCTCATCCAAAGGCTTGGTGAAAAGATCCGCAAGTTGATACTCGGTATTGACAAAGTAAAGTTCAATTGTACCTTTCTCCACATGGTCCTTGATGAAGTGATACCGTATATCAATATGCTTAGTGCGTGTGTGTTGAACCGGATTACAGGTGATGGCTATGGCACTTTTGGAGTCGCAGTAGATGGGGATGTGATTGAAGTTGTAGCCATAATCACGTAGTTGGGTCCTCATCCATAATACTTGGGAACAACAACTGGCAGCAGCGACATACTCCGCTTCGGCCGTAGATGTAGAAACACAATGTTGTTTCTTTGAACCCCAGCTAACTAGCTTATCACCCAAGAACTGGACATGGCCTGAAGTACTTTTCCGGTCCAGTTGACAACCTCCATGGTCCGCATCCGAAAATGCGACAAGTTCAAATCCAGACTCCTTTGGATACCACAACCCACGGTTGGGTGTGCCTTTCAGGTATCGGAGGATGCGTTTGACTGCCATCATGTGTGATTCCTTTGGGTTTGCCTGAAAACGAGCACAAAAGCAAGTAGCGAACATAATATCCGGTCTACTTGCCGTCAAATATAACAAAGAACCAATGATGGCTCGATAAGTCTTTTGATCGACAGGCTTCCCTTTTGGGTCAGCACCGATCAAAGTGCCCGAGGCCATAGGAGTTTTAGCAACGGAAGAAGTGTCCATATGAAAACGTTTTAAAAGATCGCCGATGTACTTTGATTGATTAATCAAGATACCATCGGGTTTTTGTAGGACTTGAAGTCCTAAAAAGAAAGACAACTCCCGAAGCATACTCATCTCAAACCTGGTGGTCATGAGATCACTGAACCAAGTGCACATATCTGAATTAGTAGAACCAAATATAATATCATCGACATAAATTTGAACTAACAAGATATCATCACCTTCGGTCTTGATAAAAAGAGTAGGATCGATTTTACCTTTGTAGAAACCATTCTCTAGTAGCGCATTGGAGAGATGATCATACCAGGCACGGGGAGCTTGTTTCAACCCGTAGAGAGCCTTGTCTAGAATGTAGACATAATTAGGCTTGGTACGATCAACAAAGCCTTCAGGTTGAGAGACATAAACTTCTTTCAAATCGCCGTTGAGAAAGGCAGTTTTCACGTCCATCTGGTAGACAGTGAAGTTCTTGTGAGCGACATAGGCTAAGAAGATCCGAATGGCTTCAATTCTGGCTACCGGTGCGAATGTCTCATCATAATCAATTCCCGTTTGTTGCTTGAATCCCTTGGCTACTAGACGAGCTTTGTTTCTGGTTACAATCCCATCTTCATCCTTCTTGCTCTTGAAAATCCACTTCAGATCGATGATTGTCTTGTTCTTTGGTCTAGGTACAAGTCTCCAGACACCCAGGCGTTCAAACTGATTCAACTCTTCTTGCATGGCGGTCACCCAGTCAGAGATATCAAGGGCTTCCGTCACGTTCGAGGGTTCGTGTCTGGATAAGAAAGCTGCAAATAGGCACTCATTTTGAGTTGCAGACCTTGTCTTGACTGGCGCGGATTTGCTGCCAATCACTTGTTGGAGTGGATGAGCTCGCGTCCACTTGGTTGTATGGGGTAAGGTTGGAGGGGGTAAAGGTTCTATCCTCAGATCGATATAGAACTCGGGTTCACGTCTGGTCGTTGCTAGAGTGGTAACAGTAGGTGGCACTTGAGATTGTACCACAATGGGACCAGAGGCTGCTGGTGTGTCTGAAGAGACAAGTGAAGGGCCAGCAGCTTGTTGAGTGGTTGTACTGGGACCTGCCACTTGTGGAGCAAGTTGAGTAGTGGTACTGGGACCTGTCCCTTGTGGAGCAGGTGAAGTAGTGGAACTGGGACCTGCCACTTGTGGAGCAGGTGGAGTGGTGGTACTGGGACCTGTCACTTGTGGAGCAGGTGAAGTAGTGGTACTGGGACCTGCCACTTGTGGAGCAGGTGAAGGAATGCCTTGAGGTTGACTTGTAGTAGGCATTGTGGAGGAAGCACCACTCTGAGGACTTGGAACATTCACCATCGGGGCCTGCTGGAAGGTGTGGGAAGGTTCCCCCTCAGCAGGTGCAGCAGATACTCTAGAACTTGGTGATGTTGTTGCCGATGATGATGATGAAGTGCCTTGGAGGTTGGAAGATGAAATGTCAGTGGTAGAGACCATGACATGAGGTGCTGGTTGTACAACTACAGGAACAGGAAGAGTAATATTAGCAGGTGCAGGCAATTCTTTATAAAAGAATTCAAACAATTCATCCAAATCACAAGTATTAGAGTTAGAAGAAGATGGTTTGTTCGCCGATGATGAAGAAGTCGTGGGATTGCCATGAAGTTGATCAGAAGCCAGGACACCAGAGATTCCTGGTGTAACCGGAGCTGGTGTAGAGTCTTCTTCAATGCCTTCTTCAAAATCCACATTTGTGCTCTCAACCACACATCTTGTTTTCTTGTTGTACACACGGTAGGACGGAGAGTCCTTGGCATATCCAATGAAAACACCTTCATCACCCTTTGGACTGAACTTATCGAGATTGTCTTTATCATTCTTCACGTAGCATTCACAACCAAACACTCTGAAGAATTTGATGCTGGGAGGTCGATTGTACACCAATTCATACGGAGTCTTCATGAACCTTTTGGTAATGAGAGATCGGTTTTGGGTGAAGCAGGCAGACGCAACGGCTTCAGCCCAGAAGTGTAGCGGAAGCTTGGAGAATGTCAACATGGTGCGTGCAGCTTCCACTAGGGTACGGTTCTTTCTCTCAACAACCCCATTTTGTTGAGGTGTTCTGGCAGCCGAAAAGGTGTGAGTGATGCCGACAGAATCAAGAAACGAATCAAGCTTGCGATTCTTGAATTTAGTGTCGTTGTCGGTGCGAATCACTTGAACAGGAAGTTGTAGTCTGACCTGTACATTTCTGATGAAAGAAATGATGATGTCTGAAGCACCATCCTTACTTCTGAGAAAGTTTACCCATGTATACCTTGAGAAGTCATCCACAATTACCAATACATACTTCCTCCCGTTGATGCTCTGTACACGCATTGGGCCGCACAAGTCCATATGAAGGAGCTGAAGTGGTTTAGAGGTGTTGTGTTCCACTTTCAGCTTGTGCGAAGATTTCTTGATCTTCCCCATCTCACATGCTGAGCACAATTGTTCCTTGGTGAACCTCAAGGAGGGGAGACCAGTCACCAATCCTGTCTTAGCTAGTTGATTAATTGTAGCATAATTCAGGTGGGATAGTCTCCGGTGCCATAACACGTTCTGATTGAAGGTTGCTTTAGAGAGAAGGCATACTTCTGTGAATGGTCGTTGTTTCCGGAAATTGACGGTGTAGAGATTCGACCTGCGAGTTCCCTCAATGAGTTCCTGTCCATCATATGTCCTGACACAGCATCTGGTTTCCCGAAAGTTAACCTCAAGTTTCTTGTCACAGAACTTTCCAATGCTGAGCAGGTTGTGACTCAAGCCTTCCACATAGGCTACTTTATTGATGGTGATTTTATGATGAAGGATATCACCATATCCCATTATTGGTGCTGAAAGCTTATTCCCAAACCGAACGTTCCCGCCATATTTTTGTTTGAAGTTAGCGAGAAGTTCCTTCCTTCCGGTCATGTGCTTGGAACACCCTGAATCCATGTACCACACATGACCGTCCTGCAAAATCACGGAGAAACATTTTTAGGTGCCCATTTGGGAATGGGTCCTTTCTGATTAGGATTAGCAGGTTTGGATACATGTTCCTGTTTTCCCTTAGGTGGAGATTTTTGTTTGGGTTTTGGATTAGGTTTCTTGTTATGAGTATGATGATAACCATGATTGTAGAATCCATGATAGTTAGGAACAAAGTAATCATTCACGAAAGCATTTGCACAGTACCCAAATCTAAATTGATTTTGACAACGAAAATTGCTATGACATCCATAAACAATATGTTCACATTCATAACATTGAAATGGAGTTCGTGGTACATGCCTATTAGTTCTATGATATACAAAATTGGAAAAATTGTTTTGCATAAAACTAGGCTTATGTGCAAATGGCTTCGGACGACTGCCTTCTTTTGATCCACTCTCCTTGTTCTTACGCCTACCATTTCTCATATTTTGATCTGTCACATTTTGAAAACCACGGTTAGTACCTTTGACATTTGGAGAATGAGTATGTGAGGCATTTTTCTTCGGAGTGAAGTTGTGTGAGTGTTCCTTTGGTTTGGTGGCATTCTTTCGTTTTCGAAAACGTCTGTTTTTCTTAGGAACATTCACATTGGTACGAGATGAACTCGCAACTTCAGACTCAGGGGTGACAACTTTGTCCTTCCCTTTGTCTTTCCGGGATAGTTTAGGAGGAGCCTTGTTTCCTGGTTTAGATTGGCCTGATGATCTACCATTCTCACCAACCCTATTGGTACTATCATCCGATACAATTTCAGAAATTTGTACCGTTGATTTAGGTGCCATATACGCTAAGTCTTCCATGTATGAAATGGTGGTGCAGATTGGAGTCCTTAGTACCATGGATTTAGAGTTTGTAGACGAGGTACTTGAAGGTCTAAAATCTAATGCATTCACATTCCATCTATGGTGATGATGACGTGAGTTATCACGAGTTCCAAAGGTGGATTGACTTGCTGTTGGTGTGCTTTTGGATTTGAGGGCTTTCTCCAATTCATTGATTTTACTCAAGAATAGGTCCTTTTCCCTAAGGCTCATGCGCCTCTCATCCTCTAGCTCAGCCTCCAGTTTAGCAATCCTTTTTTCATAAAAGGTTTGGTTATCTTTGTAAACTTTTTCAAGGATTGGAACTCCTGATTCATCTCATCCTCAGTATAGCTAGGCGTGTAGTCCTTAGACAAAGGAATCTCACGCGTTGCATAACTGGCATTGAGAGATGAATAGTTGAAGGGAAATGATTGTTTGGTTTTTCTAGCTTTTTCTTTCTTCTCAATTTCCTTCAACTGTTCGGGGTCATCAGACTCTTTCATGAAAATAATTTTGTATCCAAGATTCATGTACCTCAGATCATACAAGGTAGGAGTCTTGGATATGGCACGCTTCAGGTAGCATGGACTTTTATATCCAATGCCTTCCTTTGGATTGTAATAATTGAACTCTTTGGGTTGATTCATATGAATGGTTTGATCAGTCTGGCCTCTCTTTAAAAATTTGTCCTCCATGTCTTTTATTTTAGCAAAAAGGTTTGTTCTTTGAGCAAAAATCACTTCATATTTTTGTAAACTTTCTCCACTCAAAACTTCAGCCTCATGAAGCTTCTTTTGCAAGTCTGAGATGTTATCATTCAGACTAGCAACTTTATCTTCTAAGGTTTTGTTTGCAAGAGTAAGAGTGGTTACCTTTTCTTTGGAGTGAGCTAGTTCAGTAGAGAATTTTACAACTAAGGCATGCTCACTAGCTAATTTGGATTCAACAATTGTGGTTCGTTTGTTAGCTTGTTTGATCTTATTTTCATACTCAGATACCTTTTGTGCGAGACTTTTTACTTGATTTTCAAGTTCAATGTATGGGTCAGGAAGTACCTCAGAAGATGAATCGGAATGATCTGAGTCAACATCATTGTAATCCCTATCATTGTCTTCTGAATACTGTTCCTCTACATCAGCCATCAAGCACAGTTGATCTTCCTTTCCTTCATCACTATCCACATTCCATGCGTCATCTTGAGCTAGCATGCAAACAAGTCCTCTTTCCTCATCATCACTGGACATCTGCAACCAGGCTTCATCTTCAGCTAACAAGGCATGTCCCTCGTCTTGTCTTTTGGCCAGGTTCATCTTGTTTTTGTAGTAGTCATACTTTGAAACATGATTGGTACAATTCTTAGCAAAATGACCAGGCTTTCCACACTTGAAGCAGGTTGGTCCTCCATCAGCTTTCTTCACCTCTTTACCCTTGTCTTCTGGTTTAGCAGTTTCCTCAGACTTCTGGTAGTCAGTTCTACCACCTTGTTCATACCTCCTTGGCTCAGGTTTTCTTTCATACCTCTTTGGTTCATCAAATCTTCTATCTCTGGGATCCTCATACCTCCTTTCTTCATATCTTCTCTCCCTCGGCTCTTCATACCTCCGCTCTCTAGAATCTTCATACCTCCTGTTATCTGTCTCAGTTGCCCTCTCATACCTTCGAGCATCATTCTTTGGTTCATACCTGTCCCGAGCTTCATACCTCCTGCCACTGGAATACCTATGATTGTTGGAAGACAAAGGTTTCCTTGAAGTTCTTTTGGCCATTGTTCTGGTGATCAATGCCAATGCTTTCTTCATATCGCTCATCTCTTCATCAGATTCACTTCCTCTTTCACCGATGTCGGAAGGAATGTCATAGTCTTCTTCATATCTTGATGATCTCCCAGATGAGTATTGTCTTCTGTCAACGACTAAGGCAAGTGGATCGGTATACTTTTCTGGTTTCTTCTCGGTACCAAGTATTTCAAGTACCTCATCTTGGTTATGATTCAGCAATTCAAACAACTCATGAATATCAAGATCTTCCAAGTTGCGATTCTGTTGAAGATTGGAAGCAAATCTCCTCCATTCAGACCTGAGTGAGTTGATGAACTGGATATTGATATCCAACTGAGACTTCTTGAGGTTGTTCTTCCGGAGCTCATTGATCATGGTACAGAACCTGTGATAGGTATCTTCTAGCAATTCTCCCTCACGACCTTTGAAGGTAGCAAACTTAGTCAGAAGATTAGTTCTTTTCATCTGTATGCCTTTCTCAGTCCCATGCATTAGGCTAGTGATCTCATCCCACATAGCCTTTCCGGTGTCATTGCAGTCAATGTTAGCATATATCTCATTAGGCAGGCTCTGAATGAGATAGGACTTGGCAAGAATGTCACCCCTGACTCGGTTGGCTTCTTCAGGAGTGAAGTTTGTTTCATCCTTTTCCACTATACCTCCGACAATTGGTGGATTACCATCAGGGACTGCTGGAATTTCAGTGTAGTACTTCACGGGTCCATTCTTGAGGGACTCCATGATTTGCTTGTGAAGAGGTTGCTTTGCCACGAAGTCTAGGAATCACGACTTCCATTGCGAAAAGTCTCCACGAAACAGTACCGGAGGACGGGTATCGGACCCGATTGCTAAAGCATCACGTGTGTTCATGGTTGATTACGGATCTTAAACCACTTAGTTTGATCCGGTGGTTGGATTGGTGAAAATGTTCAAGTATGAGTTCCGATGTGGGCTTTGGTATTAGCCTTTTGTGCTAAAAAGACTTAGAAAAATTTCAGAAGTGCTGGAGCTCAGGAGTGCTGGAGCTGAAAACACTTAGAAAAATTTCAAAAGTGCCGGAGCAGAAAACCCAAATCTAAGTGCTGGAGCTGAAAATACTTAGAAAAATTCAGGAACGCCGAAGCTGAAAATCCAAAACCTCAATGACGAAACAAACTATTTTCTACCGGAACCAACACTCAAAGGATCAAGAGCAAGTGGTAGGCTCTGATACCAATTGTGGGTTCCAAATCAACCACAATGAACACTTAGATTTTCTATGGTAAACTTTAAGTACAAGATCTAGAGTGATGGAATAATGGTAATGATCATGATGAAAAATAGACTAAGTGTAAAAGACATCAAATGATTCATAGCTCTCAAATGATTACAAGGGAAGTGGAAAGTACAAATGAGGAATTAAGGTCCTATTTATACTAAACTTAAAAGGGCCAAAAGGCTTTAGAAAGCATGGGCCTAAACACTTGGGCCAAAATATCAAAATTACAATTAAGGAACATACTTTCAATTAATTACAAATTGACACAACTAACAAATAAATCTAATACTCTGAATTAAAAAACGTCCAAGATACAAAATCATTCAAAGGGTATATGATTTATTAAGAGGCAGTTCATTTTTTTTTTGCCAAACAAGATTTACCTCCTAACTCTACAAAACAAACCGGCAATTCTGGCGGCCAAATCCGCCGGAAATCCGCCGGAATTAGGCATTTCCGGCGGTTTTGGCCACCGGAATCGGTCGCTGCAAATTCAATTTTCTGGCCAAATTTCCGGCGAATTTGAGTTTACGGCGGATTTGGGCGCCGGAAATCCACCGGAATCATTTTTCAAAAAAGATTAACTTTTGTTAATTAAAAAGACTAGTTAACTTTTAAATTAATGTTTCCGGCAAATTTCCGGCGGAATTAAAGAATATATATATATATATTTTTAATTTTATTAAAAATTGAAAATATGTTTCCGGCGGAAGTCAACGTTGTTTGACTAAATTAATATCCGCCAGAAATCCGTCAGAAATATTTCCGGCGGAAATATCCGCCAGAATTACCCGTTTTTCTAGTAGTGTAATAATTCAAAGGCTACCTCTTAAGGGAACCATTAAGAGATAAACATACATCCTCTAAGCCTTAGGCAACACATAAACTCTTCATTAAGCAACATTTTTCATTTGTTGCCTGCATCGTATCTTGAGGTAATGAGTGAGTTGTTCTGGAAATCAAAAATTAAGTGAGTTATTGAGGAGCCCAACTTGATCATTTTATCATTGATCGAGACATCATTTGATATGTATTTAATATGCATATATAAATTAGGTCGACTCTTTTTTTAGTTCATTTATTAATTCAGAATGGTTGCTTTCGAATCTTTTTTTTCCTAAAATGTTGGTCGTCCTTCATATATTTCTTTTTATGAAATCAGTTAAACCTAATGAGATGACTATGACATGTGACACAATACTAAATGAAAGTGGAATGTTTTTTTGTTTAATTAATAAGTCATATGAAACGTTTTAATTTATTTATTATGAGTACGACACGATTAACAAACCAATAAAGAAAAATTAAGCAAAAAACATCCGTAATTTTATTGAACCATGCAAATAACTCGTACACAAACAAATTAAACACACCATGAGGCAAGATTTAACTTTAGAAGATTGCTTTTCAACAAATTAAAGAGAAAATTTCCATAAATAGCTCCGGCTTAACAAGAGATCGATCGGAATAGATAGATATTCTCTCTTGATATCTCGTCGACAACTTCATCAACTTTATCCCTGAAGAGTTCATGCATGCATATGTAAAAACTTGAAAAATTAAGATGATGAAGTAATACTATGCCTAACATTTTTGCTTATTTGAGTTGTACAATTTTGTTGTAAAGATGATATGCTGTGATACACATCTCAAATTCACCCCATGAATGTTTTTAGAAAAGAGAGCATAAAGTATGTGCATTAATGCACACACAAAAATAGGGGGTTACATTTTTTAAAATGTAGAAATTCAAGAATTAGGGTTAGGGTTTTAATTAGTGAAAAATACTATAAATAGAACGTTACCTGAGTAAAAACCTTATTACTTTCATTAGACAGAGCAAGTGAAGCCGGGAGGAGGGGACTTGCCGCAAGTAACAAGTAGCTGAAGAGCAATTGGTAGAGAAATATTGAGGTTTAACAGGTTGACCTTTAGGGTTGTGCACAAGCAAACTGCAGCTTCTAGCTCCACTAGCCCGGATAGAACCGCACAACATTTGTTTTCAGAAGGGTCACCCAAACCAATGTGGACTAACCCTCCTAGAAGGTCCACACAGGCTCCGAGCTTTAGGATGTCAATTGGGCATGTTTCCGGTGGGGTTGGCCCGGGTGTTGGTGCAGTTGGCGTTGCAATTGGTGGGCAGGAGACGGGTGGGGTGGCCGCAGGCGGTGTAGCAAGAGGTGGGGAGGCGACAGGTGGAGTGACTATTGGTGGGAGGGCCGGTGGGGTGGCAGTGGGTGGTGTAGTAAGTGGTGGGGAGGCAACAGGTGGGGTGACTATTGGTGGGTGGACCGGTGGGGTGGTGGTGGGTGGTGTAGCGAGTGGTGGGGAGGCAACAGGTGGGGTGACTATTGGTGGGGAGACGGCTGGTGGTTTAGCAATTGGTGAGTAGGAGAGTGGCCAGTTGGTGATTGGTGGGCAAGCAACCGGCGGAGTGACGTCTGGTGGGCTAACACTTGGAGAGGAGCCCGGTGGAGAGGCAACTGGTGGAGTGACCTCTGGTGGGCTAGCATGTGGAGAAGAGACCGGTGAATCGACATCTGGTGGGCAAGCAACTGGAGTGACATCTGGTGGGCTGGCAACTGGAGGGGAGACCGGTGAATTGACATCTGGTGGGCAATCAACTGGAGTGACATCTGGTGGGCTGGCAACTGGAGGGGGAGACCGGTGAATTGACATCTGGTGGGCAAGCAACTGGTGGAGTGCCTACAGGTGGGCTCATGACTGGGGAGGACACCGGTGCACTGACTTCTGGTGGGCAGGCAGCCGGTGGACTAACGACCGGGGGTTCAATAATCCCTGGGAGAGTGATTGGTGGTACGGGGACTTTTGGGATGGCGATTGGTGGTTCGACGACGGGTGGAAGCACCATTGGTGGCTTGGGAATAGGTGGTGTAACAAGACGAGGGGTTGCGTAAGAAACCAAGAAGAGTGAAACAAAAAAGAGACTAGAAAGTATCTTAGAAGACTCCATTATAATTTGTGATGGATGGTTTTCAACTATCTAGTGATGCATGTTCAAGTATAAGGTGTTGGTATATATAGGTAGAGTGCATGGAGTTTTTACGTTTTTTGATAATTTTGTATAATTAGCATGATTGAAATAGCTAGGGTCGTAGATGTATGTATATCTTGGAAAATAACAAAAAGTTACATGCATGATAGATGAGCAACAGTATTGGTAGGCCACATGTACGTCTTTTCCGCATATTGTTCGTAAGTCGACACTCAAATTAATTATTCTATCATTATCCACCGAATAAGGTTGGATCTCTTTTTTTTTCAACATATATTTGATAATTATACCTTATATAAAGAGTATATTTAAATTTCATACTTAATTAAATAACGCACATATATTCATCGCTAAGTTCTTGATAATTAATATTATGATCAATATCGATATCTACTTATTGAATATTGACTAATTAAGACACAAGCTAGCTAAGACAAAGACCAACTTAGAAAGTTTTTCATATGGTTTATCGATGTATCTTCATTCTTTTATGTTGATATATGTTTTTAGCTTAATTTACGGATTTTTAAAGTTTTTTTTAGAAAGGTGTCCGGGCCAAAGCCTGACTAATCCCCAACAATTTTAGGGGCTAAACATTGCCTCACTTAAATGTCCCTAAGCATGCGTACGGAAATACTCGAACTCGGTTAGAACGCTAAGAAAGTAAGAACCACCAAATGATAACCAATCCACCACAGCACTTGAAGACAGAGTTTTAAAGTTTTTGTTTTGCATTCTTTCTAGGGATTTTAATTTTACTTATTTTTTCAATTTTAGGGACCTTTTTTTAGTAGATTTAATTCAAGTGTTTTTTCTAGTATTTTTTTATTGATTTCAAGAATTCTTTTTGGTTTTCTATTTGATTATTACGAGGTACGGTTACAACTTCTAAAACGATATAGTTGCATCTTTTACAAACATATAAATTTCTACCTTACGACGAAGGAATAATACAATGGCACGTGCCACCGTGACACCCCTACATGTCCGTCCATGAGCTAAGCTCTCTCTATGTATTTATGTTATTTTTTCTATGTAATAAAAATAATCAAGTACTATTCTTTTAAATAATCAAATCCGGGTTATGGTGATTAGGTTGAAGCCAAAATATTTTTTTCCAATCTAAATATAGACTTTTAGAACAGATTATATTGTTTGTAAATTTGTCATTATTTGTTATGAAACTGAAGTAACAACAAAAGTAACAACGATATGATACAAATAACAACAATCATAGAGATGACTTTCTACTCCTTTTACCTGTATAAAAAAATAAAAAAATAATGGAAGCACAATTATTTAAAAAAACAAACAAACAAACAATTAGTCGTTTAGTGAGAAAAATGATTTTTGACCCGTTGTGAGTAAAAAACAGTTTCTGTTGGTCTTTCCATATGTCAGAATTTCTCAACAGGACAACATAATTTATTCTCAAGAGATGAAAAAAAAGAAGGTATCCATAGTTGATAAGCATATAGAGATTGATTATGCATAATTTGTTAACATATTTGATCTACTACTATATAGAGATTGATTATGCATATATAATTTGTTCGATGTATTTTACGTTGTATTGACGTCGAGTCTTTAGTTTTACGTGCTACGGTGAATCATGTATTCTTTCATATTTTGAATAATTGAATCAATACATGTGAAAGGTGCAATGTTTTTCAGTTTTTATACATAAAAATGTTTCGTATTTACAAAAATATTAATATAAATGTTTTACACTACGTAACAAATACATGTATAACAAATATATATTACCACATCAATTTAAGAGAATACGAGAATAATTCTTAGTTACTAATTCTTCTCTTTAAATACATTTCCCACATCACCTCTATGGCCATCACCACCAACCATACCACCACCACCACCACCGCCACCACCTACGTCGTCACCGCCACCACCACCACCACCAACAACAACAACAGCACGGCCACCGCCACACACACCACCTACGTTGCCGCCGCCACCACCAACACCTATGTCGCCCACTACCACCACCTATGCCGCCACCAACATCAACAACAGCTGCAAAACCACCAGCACCACCTCTGTTGGTGGTGGTGACGTAGGTGCTGCTGATGATGGTGGGGGTGGCGGTGGTAGCGATGCTGGTGGTGGTGTTGGTGATGGTGCTGGTGACGGTGGTGTTGGTGGTGGCAGAGGTGGTGTAGGTGGTGGAGTGGTGGTGGTGACAGAGGTGGTGGCGATGGTGTTGTAGGTGGTGGTGGAGACAGTGTGGGTGGTTGTGGTGGTGGTGTAGATGATGGTAGCAAAGGTGATTGTGGTGGTTAACATGTGATTTCAATGTAGTATCATATGTGATTTCAATGAAAAATCATATGTGATTAAATATAATATGATTGGTTAACATGTGATTTCAATGCATAATCATGTGTGATCACAAGATCATATGTGATTTCAATGAAAAATCATAGGTAATTTCAATACAAAATCATATGTAATTTAATATAAGCTGATAGATTAACATGTGATTTTAATGCATAATCATGTGTGATCACAAGATCATATGTGATTTCAATTCAGTATCATATGTAAAATCATCAATGCAAAATCATATGTAAGATATGCAAAATGGTGGCGGCGAAGGTGGTGCCAGAGGTGGTGGTGCTGCTACTAGCGGGGTGGTGGTGGTGGAGGTGGAGGTGGAGGTGTGGGGTGCCGGAGGTGCTCGTTGTGCTGTCGGAGGTGCTAGTGTTGGTGTCGATGGTGCCGGAGGCACTCGTGGTGGTACCGATGGTGCTGGAGGTCCCGGTGGTGTGGGTGGTGGAGGTGGTAGTGGTGGTGCGGTGGGCGGGGCGGCGGAGGTGATGTGGGTGGTGCTGCTGTTGCTCTTGGTGGCAAAGGTGCTGGCGGTGGTGGTGGTTGCAGCGGCAGCGGAGGTGGGGGAGTGGGTGGCCATGGAGGTGATGTGGTTGATGTATTTGAAATATAAAAATCAGTCGCTAAGAATTATTCTCGTGTTCTCTTAAAAAGATTTCATTCTCGCATGACATTTTTCAATATATATATATATAGGGTCAGGTTCAATTGTAAACTCAATTTTGGTTGTGAACGTGGGAATGAATCTCAGTCACACGTCTTCGGTTACGGTGGACGCGATCACGGAGGATTGACGCGATTCATGGGAGGGTAGAGATTATTAAAGTGGGGACCGGTCAAAGGCGCATTTATTAACCGGATGAGTGGTTGAGATTGGTCCTCAAGATGAGGTTTTGTTTGTCATATCCATGCATCAAAGGTCTACTGGAAAGGTTGAACTTCTTTGCAATTCTACAAAACATACGCATGGCCAGAGGCGAACCTACATTGTGGGAAGTGGGGTGTGTGGACCCCACAAAATTTTTTATTTTTTCTATTATTATAGTTATAATTTTAGTTTGGACCCCTTTAAAATTGCAAAAATGACCCCACAAGAAATCAAGAATAATAGACTTGCACCTTACAATTTTCAATTTTCATTAATCTATATATTGTGGTTATTCTTGAAAAATTAAGAGATATATATTCTAAAGCTTAATGTATAAGTTGTTAAGCCATATACAACCCACTTCCCACACATCTCTCTTAACCCACGTACAAATTTTCTTTTTCATTTATAAATTACACTTAGTACCCTTGTAATTAATCATTTAATTTAAGTTTAATCCCTTATTTTTTTTCATTTTTCATTTTATACCTTTATCATATTAACACAAATAATCATATACAAAGTAAAATGGATTAAAAAAAAATACGTTTCACCTTTAACAAATTATATCATTGTAACCGTCTCGTCAATACCTTCGAAATGAGTCCAATATTGAATATTTTTTGATTTAATCATAATGCTAAATATCACCAATATGTATATGAAATAATTAGTTTTATATTCTCACATTCTCATTTTCCATTTAAAACCCATATTTAAAATACATAATCATAGATCAACTCTAATACATTATAAAATGTACTTTTTATAAATTATACCATTATAATTATCTTATCGATAACTTGAAAATAATCTCATCATTTAATGTTTCTTTAACTTAATAATATAGTAAAATATGATATATATATATATATATATCGTGATTTTTCAACAATGATGTATCCATATTCTTTTAACTTTGTACATTTTACACGTTATTGACTTTAGATTAATCTTTCGAGTTATTGATTTTAAATTCGAGATGATTCACGCTACAACGCGCACAGGTAGGTATATAGTAATTAACGTAAATTAAACAGATTTTCACGTCTAATAGTGATCGACATCATCTGTTCGTCTCCATTTTTCCTCATACCATCAATAACATATTACCCGACCCATAACAATTTTTTTTAGGTACGTTGTCTATTTTTACAACTGACTCATATTATCACATGTTGGACCCCACTATGTTTGAATCCTAGATTCGCCACTGCGCATGGCTCTTGTGAATCTCCGCTTGAGTTAAGTTAACCATTTTCCCACCTTTCTTGAAAACTCTACGAGAAGGAACCTTGAATATGCTCAATCGATCGTCTTTTCGCAAAGAAGTAAGTGAAGAGTTCATTTGCTAGATGGGGCTCAACGATAGACCCCTCCACCCTTGCTTTGTTTTTAAATGTTTTGTTTAAACTTAAATATATCAATTAAAGTACAATTAAATCGATAAATGGTTTTTTATAAATAATTTTTTAATTGTTACAAAGAAACTATTTAATTTAAGCTATTAAAATTATTATATTTAATTTAAATTGTTAAATAATATTTATTTTTTATTATTAACACTTTAATATATAATCTTCAATATTAATTAATATGTACGGATTTCTAGAATAAAGTTTCTTTTAGATATTAAAGTGTTAATAAATAATATATTTAAATTAATTATTAGATAAAACATTAATACCGATGGGTTTTCAACGGTAAAAGTTTTTTTCAATCAAAAAATAAAAAATAAAAACGGCAAAAGTTTTTTGATAAATAACATTTTTAATTGTTATAAATAATATATTTAATTTAATTTATTAGATAGTATTAAATTGTTAAATAATACTTCATTTTGTTTTATTAATAATTTAATAGTTAGATGGTGTTTGGGATTGAGTTTTGAAACTCCTTATTAACTTATTGACTTTTTGAAGAAATCAAAAAGTTGAAAAGCTTGTTTGGGTAATGTAAAAGTGCTTTTAAATCAACATTTGATCAAATAATGTTTTTGATAAGTCACTCATACGTGACTTTTTCTTTATCAAAAGTGTTTTTGGGTAGGTAAATGACATAAATGTCCTTCAATTCTTTTGACCTATCTTCCACACCTTCACACAAATCACACCATTTTGGTCATTGTATATAAATAAGCAAACCCAAACATTTTTTTAAAAACAACTTATTGACTCATTGGTTTTACTATATCAAAAGACTAATCCAAATACTTTTTTAAAAACTTTTTTTTGCCACCACCATAAGCCATTAACCACTTTTGGTAAAAAGTATTTTTTGGCCTCAAAAAGCAATTCCAAACACCCTTTTAATAAATTATATTTGATGGTAAAAGTTTTTATTAGATAAATGATATTTCTAAGAAAAAATAATTATTATAGCCATTTCAAAAAATCGATTTAACCTTCTTCTACCCATTCTCTTCTTAAAATTCACATTATGCCCACCGATCCGCTATCAGGCGACCCCTAATAGCGGCTCCCATTTTTTTCCGGCCAAAACAATAATTGGCAACCTAGAAGATATGTGTATATATATACCATTGCAATAAATAAATGCCCCCAATAGCGGTTCCATGGTAAAAATGCCCAGATCCAAAATTACTAAATCCAATACGATGTACAACTCTTATTGCATAACATATAATCTAACAAAGCAACAAAACTTCAATATGAAAGAAATATCTCATGGTTGCCGCTATCCATCTTTTTCAGTTGCCGCTATCCATGTTATATATACACACATATATATAGAGGAAAGTTCAAATGTGAACCACTTTTTTGTTGTGAACGTGAGGACAACCGAGAGTGCGACACGTGGCGACTTTGAGTGTGGTCCCCTCTTTAATTCAATGCCCTCCCATGAATCGCACCTAGTCATCCGCAACGTGTCGCGCTCTCAGTTGTCCTCATGTTCACAACCAAAAAGTGGTTCACATTTGAACCCACCCCCATATATATATATATATATATATATATATATATTGCCGCTATCCATCCATGTTACATACATATAGATTGCCGCTATAAAGATGATTTCCATATCAAATTCACGAGCTGCAGCGGCTGCCGGATAGCGGCTCGGTGGGTATAACATAAATTTTTGGGAGAGAATGGGTAAGAGGTGAATTCGAATTTTTCAAATGAGTAAAATAATTATTTTCTCTATTTCTAATTGTTACAACAATTTACATTAAAAATATTTTTTAATTTTTTTGAATATTGAAATAATTATATTATCTAATAAATTAAAATATATTTATTTAAAAAATATATAAATTGTAATAACGTGTCAACTAAGAATTTAAAATATAACAGTTTTTCTATTAATCATTATTGTATTAACGTGTCAACTAACCTCAATCCACCCTAACCCGCAATGGTTGGGTTGGATTAAGAATTTCCCAACTACTGTATATCAAAAACCGACCCAACCAACATATACCTCTAATAACAAACCATAAGTTACTCTAAATGATTGGTCGAGTTAGAAATTTATGGTTTTATGAGAATATATATATATATATATAGAAAAGTTCAAATACAAACCACTTTTTGGTTTTGAACGTGAGAACAATCCAGAGCGTGACACATGGCATTTTGACTTACGCGACTTAGTGTTATTCAGTCTGAATAAATCCCGCGACTTAGTGTTATTCATACTGAATAACGCTATATTCATACTGAATAAGGCTAAGTCGCGCGTGTCACCCTGAATTTTTTGCGACTAAGCTATATTCATACTGAATTAGGCTTATTCAGTCTGAATAATAGTGTTATTCAATATGAATAAGCTTAGTCGCCGAAAATTCAGATTGACACGTGGCGTGCTCTGGGTCACATATATTTTTTTTCATAAGATGAATATCATCCATGAATTTGTTTCATAATATGAATAAAAATGTTGTATATTTTCGATTCATAATATGAATAAAAAATTTATTTTTTCATGGATGATATTCACATTATGAAAAAATATATATGTGTAACAATAGCTAATATCATAGTATTTGATAAAAGAAATCCTAAAAAAAATTATTTTTTACTCGGTTTTTACGGGTTTTTACAAAAAAAATGGTTTTATATATATATAGAGGAATAATCAAATAAAAACCATTTTTTTTGTAAAAACCCGTAAAAACCGAGTAAAAAATAATTTTTTTTAGGATTTTTTTTATCAAATACTATGATATTAGCTATTGTTACACATATATATTTTTTCATAATGTGAATATCATCCATGAAAAAATAAAATTTTTATTCATATTATGAATCGAAAATATACAACATTTTTATTCATATTATGAAACAAATTCATGGATGACATTCATCTTATGAAAAAAATATATGTGAAACAACATATCAATTCTAACATTTGATGGAAAAAATCGTAAAAAAAATATTTTTTACTCGGTTTTTACGGGTTTTTACAAAAAAAATGGTTTTTACATGAAGGCTCCTATATATATATATATAGGGAGGTTCATACAAGAACAACCCAATTTGCAAGAACAAAGGAACCAAGGAAATCACATGTGATTTTGTGTTGCGATGGAAAAAGCGTGTGTAGGCCACGCTCCGACAAGGCCAGTGGGTGAGCCGAGAGTGGGCGTCCATGCACAAAATCACGTGTGATTTTGTTGGTTCCCTCATTCTTGCAATTTGGTTTTGTTCTTGTTTAAACCTAACTCTATATATATATATATATAGGGAAGTTATTTAGTAAACCACAAATAACGTGTAAACCGTTTAACTCATGGTTGCATAGATTAAATCAATAAAATTGATTTATGGAGTTGTTTAATATTATGAAAATGTTTCATAAACATCAAAATTTGATGAAATTGTTTAATATTTTGGTGTTTTTTATTCATATGAAACTTTTTCATTTCTACATAAATAAACACCTTCATATGAAACAATGTCATCAAAAAATTTAGGATATGAAACATTTTCATCATATTAAACAACTCTACAAAAGATTTTTCATTAATTTACATATGCAACCATGAGTTTACACGGTTTACACATTATTTGTGGTTTACAAAATAACTTCCCTCTATATATATATATATATATATATATATATATATATATATATATATATAGAGGAAAGTTCAAATGTGAACCACTTTTTGGTTGTGAACGTGAGGACAACCGAGAGCGCGACACGTGGCGGCTTTGAGTGTGGTCCCCCTCTTTAATTCAATGCCCTCCCATGAATCGCGCCTAGTCACCCGCCGTGGATCTGACGTGGCGCCCAGTCATCCGCCACATGTCGCGCTCTTGACCGTCCTCACGTTCACAACCAAAAAGTGGTTCACATTTGAACCCACCCCTATATATATTATATATATATATATAGGGGTGGGTTCAAATGTGAACCACTTTTTGGTTGTGAACGTGAGGACAATCGATAGCGCGACATGTGGCGGATGACTAGGCGCCACGTCAGATCCACGACGGATGACTAGGCGCGATTCATGGGAGGGCATTGAATTAAAGAGGGGGACCACACTCAAAGTCGCCACGTGTCGCGCTCTCGGCTGTCCTCACGTTCACAACCAAAAAGTGGTTCTCATTTGAACTTTCCTCTATATATATATATATATATAGAGGGAGGTTCAAATGAGAAGTAATAAAAAATTATGAAGTAGAGAAGTGATCATGGCCTTCCATTTATTTAATCAATGGTTATTAATTAATTGATGCAACGGATTATTAAAGAAGTACCGTAAGTTTTGTGGAATAGCGGAAGGGTATTTTGGTAATTATTCCAATTGTTCATATATGAATCATTCCAATTATTCATATATGAATCATTCCAATTATTCATATATGAATCATTCCAATTATTCATATATGAATCATTGTAGTATGAAGATACATATCTGAATGTTCACATATAAATCTTCAATTCACAAAGATTCATATATGAAACTTCATATATAAACTTTCATATAAAGAAGGTTTATATAACAAAGATTCAGATATGAATTATTATATGAATTTTCACACTACAATGATTCATATATGAATAATACGAATGA